>JAVJIF010031050.1:0-337773 GCA_038442645.1 Agave tequilana | reverse complement strand
AGAGCAAGTCGACTAATAAGACCAATCACTGTGTGTGGTCAAGACTTTCAACAAATATCTAAAAATATCTAAAAATAATACAAACTACAATGTTACCTTAAGGATAAATACCAATACACATACATAATTGTCATGCATATATTTGTTGTTTTACTCACTGAGCTGTTGAGCTCACCCTATTATATTAATCACCTTCAGGTTTGGATAAAGGCAAAGGACCCGCTTAACGCCAATATATGGGATAGGTGGCAGCGGGAGATCATTTTCACTTTTTAATATGTTCCATCTTATGGTATATTGTTGAAGAAACACTATGTAATCTTTCTATGTTGATGCTTACTATGAACTTTTGTAATACATTGTAATGCTTGTGTTGTCAGGTATTTGACTTTGAATCTTGATTAATGATATGGAGCTTATGGAGTAGAAATGCGTAGGCTTATGGATTTTCATACCGGGTTGTTGGATTATTATTGGAAACTTACTAAATCATTCCAAGGTTATATATATTTTGCGTGAAATATTGTGAAGCTATAAGTAGGCTGACGCTAGCTGAAATGGAAGCATTGTATCTTAATGGGTCCCACGCTTAGATTAAGGATAATCAGTGACGATAGTGATAATGGAAAATACTATGACTAGGACCGTTACAGTTGGTATTAGAGCCAGGTTATAGATAGGAAGAGAAGGTTAAGTCGGAGGTAGGAGGGCAATATAATCGTTGGGCTTAATGTGTGTGTGTGTATGTGTGAGTGTTGTTACATTTAGGTAGTGGGTTTTATGTGACAGATTAACCGTGAGTCAAACGGTAATTGATTTTTTTCTCGCATCAGAATTGGGGTGCCCGCACGTCCATATTCGGATGAGTTGGCTGAGAGTGCAGGCTTTCAGAAACAGCTACTAGTGATATGGGACACTGGGACGAGGGAATACATTGAATTTTCTATGGAACCTAGTTATTCTGAAACATGAAACTTACGGGTAGAATACAGTTAATAGAATAAATGAATTGAAAGACTAAGTGTAAGTGTAAGTGTGTGTATATATATTGCTTTCTTTCTTGTTGTATGAAATTAGCAGTATATCAAGACTATTTATATGAGTTGAGATTGATATGATTCCTTGTTTATATGTAGATGGGGGACTCTGACCAATATTGGCCGGTCTCCAGCTTGGATAGTTTGAGCGCGAGTCGGATGGCAGGTTTTGTGGATTAGGGTTATGAGTCAGATGAGACCAACCCAGAGGTCATATTTTCAGCCTTAGACCACATAGACCATGAGGAGGTTGAGTCTCAGGCATCTAATGAACCTGAATTGACCATTGACGATACGAAGAGTTTGGTTGGGGATTCATTTGAGGTAGGAGAGACGGGGATACGAGTGCATTAAGGGAAGAGAACTGAAGAGGATTTACTTATGGAGGTCTCTTTTGGGATGAAAAATGGGGGAAGATGACATAGATTTATATGATGATCTGGACGATTGGTGTTGCGAAGGAGACGAATTACCGGAGGAAGACTCTGAGAAAAGCATGGATGATAGCGAGGATAGCAGCAATACTAGTGGAGACTCGAGTGGGGAGACTCTGCCCTAGAGAGATTAATCTATAAGCAATGACTTTTGATATGTATATATGTGTATAAGCCTAGTGTGCTAGTTGATGGATGTTTTAAGAGTTTTTGTTGTATGCCCTAGCACATCTTATATGCATGCATGTGGGCTAGTTCGAATATCCAAAAAGGGTAGATATATCAGTGTAATATCCTTGTATCCGTTTTGGGATGTATATTAATATATATAGCAAGTTGCTTGTTTGCAAGTGATAATGAATATTATACTAAAATAGTTACATGAAACTAAGAATTTTATCTAAATTGTTTTCTTATATGAGAAGTATGTTGACTAGATGTCATCAACTTATAGGAAGGACGCATGAATCTAAACCAACTGCCACCCGATGAGCCATTATCGTTCGGTGTGTAATACTATAGTGTGATGGGGAGTGCATACCCCATGGACAGTAATGAAGATTCAGAAATATAGATAGGAGGAAGTCGTGAAACTCCGTGCCGGAGTGGCTCATCCAGTTAATGACAAGAGCTAATGATAACAATTCCCATCGAGCAATAGAACAATTTCAAAAGATGAAACCACCAGATTTGTAGGGGAGGTGGATCCCTTACAAGCTGAAGGATGACTTCTCCAGATAGAAAAGATTCTGGATGTAATGAATTACACTGATAAGCAGAGAGTATCCTTCTCTTCCTTCATGTTTTAAAAGGAAGCAGAACACTAGTGGAAGGCGGTAAAAGATAGTATGAAAAGCACAAGAGAAACTAATCACCTGAGAATTTTTAGTGAATAAATTCACTGAAAAGTATATTTCAGAGATGGCCAGAAATAAGATGGCGTCAGAATTTTGGAATTGCGACAAGGTCAGGTGAATATGTCCCAATACGACCAGAGGTTTACCCAATTGTCCAGGTATGCTGATGTCTTGGTGAAGGGTGAGGTAGAAAGGACTAAATGGTTCATGAAGGGCCTGAAACTAGAAATTTGAGGCAGATTGATTCCCCTATAACTAAGGAATTATCTCCAAGTTGCGGAAAAAGTCTTGGAGGTAGAAATGGATATACAAGGAAGTCAAGAAGACTGGGCAAAGGAATTACCCAGATCGAAGCGTCCCCGATATCAAGGACCATCTGTATCGTTGGCACCGAGATCTACCAGTAATAATGGATTTGGGTTTAATGTCACTCTTCAAAGTGGAGGATGGGCCAGAGGCAGAGGATCATGGTTGAGAAATAGAGACACTTTTTAGAAAGCACAGACTACCTCTGCGTCCCACCCTAGAATCTCGGAGGCCCCTTGGTGCCAGAAGTGTAAGATGAGCCATTTTGAAAATTGCGTTCAAGAAAGGACTTGTTATAATTGTGGGAGAATTGGGTATCTAAAGAAAAATTGCCCAACGAAGCACGGAAGCCAAGGGCCAAGTAGAGGAAGTGGGAGATCAGCTATGATAATAAACCCTCCCAGGGGACCAGCAGTAGTAATTTAGGCAGCCCAGTAATGCTCCGCGACCTGCTGTAACTCAGTCATCTGTACAACAACCACAAGCTCAAGGAAGAACTTTTGCGTTGACCTATCGAGAAGCGATGGCCTCGAATGCCACAGTGGTAGGTATGATCTCCATATCAGGACATATTATTCATGCGTTGTTTGATCCTGGAGCTACTCATTCATTCATATCTAGTGCTTTTGCTTATAAATTAAATCAAACATCAGAACCCCTAGGATTTCAGTTGGTTGTATTCACACCCATAAGGGTAAAGATAATAGCTAGCACAATATGTGAACTGTGAAGTGATGATTGGGGAGATGGAAACATCTATTGACTTGATTAAGCTGGGCGAGATGGAGTTTGATGCAATATTAGGAATGGATGGGTTGTCCGCTTTTGGCGCACATGTGGATTGTAATAGGAAGAGGATCATCTTTAAAATGGAAGGAGTTTCTGAGTTTATTTTTGAAGGGGTAAAAGTTAGTCATGATATACCCTACATATCGGCCATTAAAGCCACCAAGTTAATGAGGCAGGGAGGACAAGGATTTCTGGCTTCAGTTTTGGACAACACTAGAACTGATATCAAAATTGAGACTATTCCAGTCATAAATGAGTTTCCAGATATATTCCCGAAAGATTTACCAAGTCCGCCCCAGATTGAGATGTAGAATTTACAATAGATGTGATGCGGGTACTGCCCCAATCTCAAAACCACCATATCGTATGGCCGCCGCAGAAATGAAAGAACCTAAAACTCATCTACAAGAATTGCTAGATAAAGATTTCATTCGACCGAGCGTATCGCCCAGGGGAGCACCAGTATTATTTGTTAAGAAGAAGGATGAAAGTATGAGATTATGTGTCGACTATCGGGAGTGAATAAGGTCACTATTAAAATAGGAACCCGCTTCCTCAAATTGATGACTTATTTGATCAATTACAAGGGTCTTTTGTATTTTCTAAGATAGACCTTAGGTTAGGATATCATCAATTAAAGATTGAGCCAGAAGATGTGTCTAAATTGGCTTTTAGAACATGATACGAACATTTTGAATTCCTAGTCATGCATGTTTTCCATTGAAAAATGATATAATCGTGGGAAAACCTACAAAAAGGGGTCGAGGAGCGAAATTACAAGTAATAGAAATTGAAATTACAAGTAGATCTCCTCTGAGATTTCTGAGAAAAATGTGCCGGTAGGAATCTGATCAGCGCACGATCACTTTATCTCTTTGACGATGCGACCGGTCAGATGATCGGACTGCCTCCCAATAAGACTCCCTTCTCGCTTGGTTCGGAGAATCGGAGAACATAAGATCAGTAGAGCCATTTTTCTAGGAATTCTGCTCTTTTCGAGTCTATTTTCCTCTCTCTGTCTGTCCTTCGTCCCTGTGTCTAGTAAGGGACTATTTATAGCCAAAAGTGAGGTATAACGTCCCCTTGAATTCAGCAAGGCTGAATCAGCCATTAACTTCACGTGAGGCTCGCAAATGACCTTGACGCGAAGCTCTTTGCGAGCTTCTGGCGAAGCTAGAGGGTTAGTGCGAACGTCCTCCTGCCATTATGGCAGATTTGTCTCCACTTAATGTGGGGCGAAGTGGGCGGGTGTAACCGCCCACTTAAAGTGGCGTTAATCCCATTAAATTAGGGTTCACCCATTAATCCCTCGTGAGATTTTAAAACGATCAATTTGATGACCTGGCAAAGCTCACTACGAAGCTGGATCACGCGAAGCTAGATCATGCGGAGCTGGATCCTGTAGAACTAGCTTAGGTGAAGATAGATTATGCGAAGCTAGTTTATGCGAATCTAAGACTTAGCTCATAGTTTCAGGCGAAGTTGCCTTCAGAGCCTCGTGCAAAGCTGAGACTCAGCTCATAGCAGAGTTATGACTCAGCTGGGGTATGAGGCTTCTGGCGCGAAGCGCCTAATTCAGTCATTGGCGGGGCTAAATAGAAAGCTTCAGGCGAAGCTACTAGCTAGCTTCAAAGCGAGGCTACCAAGCTTAGGCGAGGCTGTTAGTTTCATGTGGAGTTATGAAGCTTATCTTGGGATTATACCAGGCTAAGTATAACGTCTTACGCCTGCTTGGATCTCTTCAAAGGCAATTTTGGCTTACATCTGCTTTACTGGATTAGTAATGTCCATGTTGCTGCCTCATCTCTAGTCATTAGTGTTGGCCCAAAGGCCTTCCACTCTAGTTTTGATGATGATTAACTCATGTAGTTATGTGTACTAATTATCTTGTGATGTTTAAGTTTCAGATCATTAATCAAGATATTAGTTGGTGAAAGCTTCCACACATCTTTCACATATTGATTCAAGATTTCACATGTTGATTCAAGAGCCCGAGCGTCAAAGATCATATATAGCACTTGCTCGGTGGATCAAAGAGTTTTGGATCGAGTCGGCTTGGAGATTGCGCTCTACAAGAAGACTTAGGTATCATAGTTTAGTTTGTGTTTAGATCCAAATTATAAAGATTAGAATAGTATGATAAGCTCAAGTTCACAACACACACGTATCATGTTTTGGTTTTCGGTTTTTGGTTTAACCGATCTTGGTTTGCATGAATAGATATTATATCAAAACAAGTTTACATGGTTTAATGTATATTAGATTTATTCTATATACATGCATGCTTCAACTCTTAGACAAACTTACTTTTATATACCTATTTCATGTGTTTTAGGTTTTGTGTTTTAACAAAACTTAATTTTGGAATTAAGGACAAAAACTATGATATATATATATGTTTCATGTATATTAGATTTCTATCCATATGCATCATGCTTCAAAGTGTTTAAATATCATGTTTTTGTATTTGGAAGAGCTTTGGACAAAACGTATTTTCTATTCAAAATTCAAGTTTTAGAAAATACAGTTTTTGGTTTTTGGTAAAAATGATAAGACACAAAAATAGTTCATATTGATTGATAATTGAGCTAAACTTTTTACCACATGTTTATATATCAATGCAAAATGATAAAACTATTTTTGGTGATTTTTAGAAAAGATAAAAGAATTTTTAAATATGTTTTTATCCAATTTTCTGTTCCAGGCTTCAACCAAGTCGACTAGTAACCTGACTAGTCGACTAGGGCTGAGGTCGGTCGACCGGGGCCGGTCGACCGACGTGCACAAATCTGTGCACGTTTGGCAGCTTTGGGACGGTCGACCGGGACGGTCGACCGGGCTGAGAGCAGAGCTCTCTGTTTGTTTGGGTCGACCGGGCCGGTCGACCGGCAGCTGCCAACGGGCAAAAATTGACCATTGGACGGTCGACCAGGACCGGTCGACCGACAGTGGTATTTTGGCAAAATCTGCTGCCAACGGCTAGTTTCCAGATTTGCCTATAAATACCCCATTTACAAGAGTTTTTCTCTAAGATTTTTGGTGCGAATTTTTCCATACTCTCTGGTGTTTTGCTGCAATCAAAAGAAGTTTTTGAACTTGAATTGAACAATCTTTTTGGTGTTTTTGTTAGGGTTTGGAAAATCAAAGAAGAGGGTTTTTGGGAAAAGCTTTTGATTGAACTTCACCATCTTGATTTCTATTGTTTTCCCAAGGATTTTTCTTTGTGATTTTGATTTCCATTCCATTGGTTTTCTCCACACTTGAGCTAAAATCTACTATCTATTCTATAGGTTATTTGTGTGGGAGAAAGAGATTGTTTGTGGTTATTTGTTAGACCACCAAGTTAAAAACCAATCTTTGTTTGGATTTGTGCCTTGGGTTGTATCCTCAAGTTGTGAGGTGATCCTTGTTTGCTTTGTGCTAATCCCTCAAGTTGTGAGGTGATTGTTTGTTGGATTGGAGCTTGCCTCAAGGAGGAGGTTGTGGGTGTAAAGAGAGGAGTTGGGTACTCCTTGTGAGAGTTCTTTGTGGACTTGCTAGTGGATTAGAAATCCTTCGTGTGTCGAAGGCGGGGATGTAGAGCTGGGTGCTCGAACCTCATAACATATCTTGTTGTTTGCGCTTGATCCATTGACTCTCTCTCTCTCTTTACTTTGTGCCTTGCAACTATTCATATTGTGCATTCATAATTGCTTGGCTTGGTTGTGTGTGCATCATTTGTTGATCACACTTGAGTGTATTGCATTAAGTTTTTAAATTCCGCATTTAGTTCATAGATTAGCCATATCACCTATTCACCCCCCTCTAGGTGACTTTTCATTTGGTATCAGAGCTAGTGCTCCTGATATTTAGGTTTAACCACCTAGGAGTGAGATCTTGGTTTGCTAATCTTCATTTGCATTGTTCATTTGCACTCATCTAGTTTGCACTCATGGATAGCCCTCCTATATTTGACCATTTTAAATTTGATACTTGGAAGGCCAATATGAGTAGGCATTTAAAATCACTAGGTCATCTAGTTTATCAAGCCTCTACTCAAGAATCATTCCCTAATAGTAGCAAGCATAAAAAGGCTAATGCATTAGCATTAGAGCACTTAGAGCATCTCTCAATGAACATCTTTTACCGATTTTTGATCGTTATGATTCGGCTTTTGCAGTTTGGAGCTTATTGACGTCTCCCGAGCTTCCAAGGATTATCAAAAAGATGAGGAGATCTAAGAAAGAAAAGTCCGAAGAGCATTGCTTCATGGTCCAAGGGAATAACTCCCTTGAGGTACAATCGGATACTCAATTAGATGATAGCTCTAGTTCCTATTGCCATGGTTGTTTTGAAGTTCAAACTTTAAATTTGGAACTTGCTCAAAAGCTTGAAAATTTATTGAAAAAACACAATCTTTTGAAAGAGGACAACCTTGTTTTGAAAAATGAATTAAAGGATTTGTGTTCTAATTTTGAATTGGTTTGCAAGAAAAGGAAGAGATCACTAGTGAACGTGATTCACTAAGATCTCAACTAGACCTTGCCCTTAATGAGATTGAAGTTTTGAAAAGCAAAAATGATTGTGATGATGTTGTGAAGCACAATGAGATTTTATCTTCAAAATTGGATTTTACTTTTAAAGATAACCTTGTTTTGAAAAATAAAATTGATTCAATTTCAAAAGAGTTGGATTTGGTTTTAAAGAAAAATGAATCTTTGAAAATTGAAATTGATTCTCATGTGTGCCATGTTAGTATAGCTTCTTCTTCTTCTTGCACGCCTATTGCATGCTCCACTTTGTCTTCCACTATTGAAAATGATATAAATATTTTGAAGAAAAGTGTTGAATGTTTGGGCTCCACTTTGAGCCAATGCACATTGAATCATTCACGTTTGGAAACCATGGTTCGCAAGAAACAAGGTCCATCTTTGCATGCACACCCAACACGGCATACACATGCTTCCCACGGACACAACCATGACATGTATGCTCATGTGTACGTTTGTACACATTGTGGCCGAAAAGGCCATCTTGCTAGATTTTGTTATGATCGCATTTATTATGAAAATTTAGCAACTAATCTTGTTTGGGTTAGAAAGGATACTAACCCCCGTGGACCCAAAAGGAAATGGGTACCAAAAAACACCTCTTTGACTTTTGATGTAGGTGGGAGCTCTCGCATCACGTGAGAGTATTGGTGCCTTGAGGTGGATGCGTTCTAAGCTTAAAAGAGAACTATTTGGATGCTTCACTCTCAAGGGAATTTGGTGGGAGGACCACCATTGGTTTGGAGAACTAGAGATGCACCTTCATCGGTTTGGTATCATTCTCTAACTCCCATTTTTATTTTGCATGCTTTTAATGTTCATCTATTTATAGCATGTCATGTTTTGTTATTCATTATGCCTATACCATGCTTATTAGAATAGTGTTATACATGTTTAGTTACTTGAGCACCCATGTTTTATATGGATCTATATTTAGTGTTCTCACCTTATTTAAACTAACATGTATGCCCTAAATCTAATGTACATGCATATACATAATGATCATATGGATGTTTATGATGCTTTGTTTTGATGACTCATGTTTGATTAGTATGATATTTGCCATGTTTATTAGACTTATGCCTTATATGATTAGTTGTTGAGACACCCATGTTTAGTATGGACCCATATTTTGTGTTCTCTTTATGATTTAGCTATCATGTTGATCATAGATCTAATGCACATGTCTCTGTCATGCTAATCATATGGTTGACTATGACTTTTTGTTTTAATAATTCATGTTTTGATTATTATGTTTATCATGTTGGATTATGATTCCCGTTTTATGCCTCATGTTTTGACTACTTGCTTTAATGTTAGTTTTCATTAAGACTAGGATTTATACTTGTACAACGAATGAGCTACAAATAGACCTTTATATATGTTTGTGCTTGAACGCTCATTTGTATTCATTTGATGTACTAGTATAGTCTAGTTTTGATGATTCTTGCATTTGACTTGTATTCATCATTTTACATGTTTTGTTTTAACTTCATGTATATGTCCACAGGGTATTCACAAAAGTCCAATATCCATGGTTATCCTATTACGGGGGTCAATAGTTGTATAATATCAGGAGTAATGTCAGGAGCCTCCCTATTTCAGGGATTCAAGTATACAGGAGTTCAGGAGTACAGGAGTTCTGGAGTACCAAATATCTGGTAATAATATAATAATCATGCCAAGTCCCCGTAAAAGTGATAGTCATGAATATGTCATATAATACAGGTATCAGGGATGGTAGTGTCCGGTCAAGGGTCACAATATCAAGTCAATGTACTTGTAACACATGAAAGCATGTAATATACCGGGTTTCAGGATCAGGTGTCAAGTATGACATATATCGAGTACCGGTGTCTAAATATCAAGTGCCGTGGAACATGTATCAAATATTGAGTGTCGGTGTCATAAATTATATATCAAGTACAACATGTCAAGTGTCAGGTAAATACCGAGTACAACATGATTTATTAACTCGTATAGCATGGTATCATGTACTAAAACTACAGTAGCAAGTGCTAGGCATGTTAAATTATCCACATATCAATATCATGCTATAAATACAAGAGCGTTTATTTTTAAGTATATTAAAAAGCACTTACCTGAAACCGGGATGAAATACTGGTTAAAAATCTGAGAAATCGGCGATCCGTACGAGCAATCCACTAGCCCATAGTTGTATATTAAAATATATAAATATAAATATTTATATAATTAGGGGGGAGAGAGAGGAGAGAGAAAGTTGTAGGAAGGAGAGAGAGAAAGAGAGAGAGAAAATAATAGGGTTATTTTTAGAAAGGAATGGGAATTAAAAAGGGGAGGGTATGATTGTAAATATAGGGGAGTAAATAAGGGTTTGAGGAGGGGGTATTTTAGGGATGTAGGAAAAGTGTGTGTTTATTCGGGAAAAGAAAGAGAAAAGAAAGAAAGAAATGAATGAGGAAGGAAAGAAGAAAGAAAGAAAAGAAAAATGGAGGGGAGGGGGAAGTGGTCGGCGGCCGGCCACCGCCGGCGGCGCCGTCGGGGGGGGGGGGGGGGGCGCCGTCAGGGGGGGCTAGCCTGGAGGAGGAGGGAGGTGGTGGAGGAGTTGGTTGGGTTGTTGTTGGTGGAGGTGGTGATGGTAGTTGGTGGTGGTGGTGGTTGTGGTGGTTGTGGTGATGATTGGAGGTGGTGGGGAGTTAGAGGAGGAGGAGGAGGTGATGATGGGGTTGTTGGAGTGGTGGAATTGGTGGAGGTGGTGGTGAATTTTAGAGGAGGAAGGGAGGTGGTGGTGATGAGTTATGGTGAAATTGGAGATGGTGGGGGGTTGTTGGAGGTTGAAGGAGGTGGTGGAGTGGAGAGGAGGTGTTGGTAATGGATGGCCGGCCTAGGGGCGGACGGCGGCGGCGGTGGTGATGATGGAGGCGGCGGCCATGGAGAGGAGGAAGATGGGTTTTGTTTTGTTGAAGATGGAGTTTTGATTTTTTGGATTTTTGAAATGAAAAGGAAATGGGAAAATTGAGGTTAAATAGAGAAGGATGAAATGATGAATTTGGGGAAGGGAAGAGGGGGCTGCGGGTGGCTTGCAGGCTGCAATGGCAGGGGGCGGGAGCAGGCGGCGGGTGTAGGGAGCAGGGGAGAAAGTCAATGGGGGGAGAAAGAAAAGAAAGAAAAAGAGAGAAATTAAAGAAAAAGGAAAAAATAAGGAAAAAGAAAATAAAATAGTAAAAAAAATTTTATTATTAAATAATTTATTTATTAAAATTTTTGGAAGTATAAAGTAGGAGAGTAGAGAAGGAAAAAGTAAGAAAAGAAATCGTCGGTAAAAATATTATTATTTAATAAGGCGAAAATTTGACTGTTTCAGAAACGTTCCGAAAAATTCTCAAAAATAGAAAATATTATTTTAAGATACTCAGTGAAATCGGACTCGAGAAATTCGATGTAGTTTCAAATTAAAAATCTTGAAATCTTCCTGCGATACCAGCCGACACCAAAATCGGTGAAATTTTGATAAATTTAGAAAAATCTCAAAAAATGTATTTAGTTAGAAAATGAAATTCTAAGAAGTAATGTGAAATATGTTTTTTAAAATTCAATCCTATTTGAAAATTAAAAATCTGGAATTAGTCAGCGATGCCGACCGACACCGGTTTTTGAGATTTTGCATAAAAATTCTGAAAAAGTTCAGAAAATCATGAAAAATTTAAAATATTAGAAAATAATGTCTGAAACTGAAATCGGTTAAATCGGACTACCAGAATGGTCAAATCGGGTTACAGGCTGGTATCGGGTTTCTGGTCCGGGTCAGGGCTTACTCTAGGTCGAGAATCCAGATCCGATACTCAACAATATAAGCAATCACAACCTAAAAGTAAATACTGGAAGAAAATTGGACAATACGGTCGAAAAAAATTGGGACACGTATCAGGGTATGTATCCCGGGAACGGGGTGCTACAATCTACCCACCTAACAGAAATTTCATCCTTGAAATTTCTATAAGGAAAGAGATGAACATGAAAATAAAGAATTGATAAGACAAGATATAGAGTACATGAGAAAATTACCATTCAAGGCTCGAACAGATGCGGGTAACGGTCACGAATGACGTCTTCCTGTTCCCAAGTTGCGTCTCCCGGACTATGCCTGTTCCATGAAATAAGCACCAACGGGATGGTCCGGTTCTTCAGTGTCTTGACACTTCTGTCCATAATAGCCATTGGTTGCTTAGTATATGAATTAGACACAACGGGATGTTTCCTTGGTGTCTTGACACTTCTGTCCATAACATCCGGTCGACCGACTTCAGGTATGGTCGACTATACAGTCGACTTGCTGAAGCCAGAAAACAGAAATCTGGGATTAAAAAGTTTGTCTTTTTGGCTCAAATAAAATCCCATAAAATACTGAAAATTCTACAAAAATAGTTTTACCAATATACTTTGATAAACAAACATGCTTGCACAAAATCAAGGCATGTTATAAAAGATTTGGACTATTTTTGTAAGTTGGAAATATTGGATCAATGAAAACTAGTATTTTTCTAAAACTTGTATTTCCAAACTTCTTCATGATACAAAAACAAGATATTTTGAATTCATTAAAGCATAGTGTGTATGGATATGATCCACTACACAATTAAGATGAAATATCTATGTTTTTGGCATTAAGCTCTAAATATGATTTATATAGTCTTTTACCAAAACCATATTTTTCCAAAATGAAAAGTCTTTTCTAAACTAAAAATTCTTTTATGAAAAGACATTTAAATCAAGAGTGTGTGTGTGACAAATACTTAAGCAATCCACCAACTATTCTATCCTTTACATTTTATCTAAAAACAAAAATTTTATACCTAGACACAAGTCTTCATCTTCTTGAAGTCTTCACTTGAAGCCTTCTCATCTTCTAGACTTGGTCCAAACACGATCCAACGAGCTCAACTCTTGATGTGGTCTTGATGCATAGGCTCGTGAATCAACCGGTGCTAGCTCCAAAACTTGACTTTAAATCCTTGTTGAAGCTCCACACCTACTAAGATCTTGATAACAAATCTGTCACTAATTAAACACAAGATCATTAGTACAATAACTACATGAGTTGATCATCATCAAAACTAGAGTGATGGGCCTTTGGGCCAACAATCTCCCCCTTTTGATGATGACAAAACTCATGAAGTTATATATGCATGGATTAAAGTAAAGCTTCAAAGAAGCTCCCCTTAAATCATGCATAACACAAAATAATAAATATATGCAATAAAGCTCATAAACATGTATGCAAATGTATGGAGATAAAACAAAATAAATCTTTTTCTCCTAATTGCAAAACAAAACATATATGCATAAAACATAAATCTTTCTCAAACATGCATATAAATCTCAAATTCTTCTCCCCCTTTTGTCAATCATCAACAAAGGGTTGAAGTAAAAACAAAACAAATTTTTCTCCCCCTTTTTGTCATAAATAAAGAAACCAATAAAGGGTTAAAACAAATCGATCAATAAGGGTTATATGCGATATACATTCATGAAGAGGAAGACGCTAAGTTAACTTCCCTACACATATGCATTACATAAAGAAGGGATGATAAGCCCCAATTCACATAACACATATTATGTAATGCATAAGGAGAGATGTGAAGCTACCCCTACACACGTGTATCACATAAGAAAGAGTTATCAAGCTCCTCAATACAAGATACACTCAATATGAATCTATATGTAGGAGAGATGTTAAGCCCTCCTTGCATATAGGCAATATAAATCAAAACTATTGAATATTTCTTAAAACAAAATTTTATTTCTTAAAACAAAATTTTAGATACCAACTTAACACATAAACATCTTGATATCAAAAGAGAGTATTTTCTTTTTAAGCATATGATACCATTAAAAACTAATGCATAAGCTTGAAAAAAAATAAGATTTGAATTAAGCTTAGCATTAACAACCTTTATGCTTTAAATATGTAAGTCAGCTTTAGCTCAAGCACAAAACAAATCATATATATGTATGAAAAATGAGTACATTTGAAATTGATACATACATATATAAGAGAACAAAATATGAGTATATACAAAAATAGAGTCAAATTGATACCAGTTGAAAATATCCAATGATATCAATTGAAAATTAAGCTTAAGTGTATACATCATATAATCTACCACATGAAGAACTCGAACTAGTTAAATGAAAATGTTTGAAAACTAGTACGGAATTCTTCAATCAAGGAATAGAATAAAGATGACAATAAAGCTCAATATTCCTTTAAATAAGACAATGTGAAAATTATCATAAATTTTGAAAACATGAAAATCACCACAAATTTTTTATTTATTAAAAAAATTATATTTCAAGGTATATGTATGTTTTGACAACACAAGAAGTATACATACATATCCCTAAACACAATTGAGTCCAAATATATAGATTTGCATGAAAGGCAAATGACTTAAGAGGTATACATGTATATCTTAAAGTTTGGCAAAATAAAAATATACATGAAATGAAAGCGCATGATCATAACACAAATCCAAAATGGGAATACAAGTTTAAAAATGTAAGGATCATCAAAACTAGGCTATACTAGCACAACAAATAGGCACAAATAAGCAATCAAACCCAACCATATATAGATTTATTTGTGACCCATAATATGTACAAGTATAACTCCTAGTGTTGACAAAAAATTAACATTTAAGCTAATATCCAATTCATGAAGCATCAAATCTTGAGAATACAAAAGAATTTATCCAATGGATTAAAAATAGGATCATGTGTATAACTTATAAACTAATTGAAGAATAGATAACTAGTATAAATTGATTTTGAAAAACTAGTTAAAGATCCTTCAAATACATCAAATCATATGTTTTTCATAAAACATAACTAGATACATAAAGTTGACACTCAAGATCTATAAAGCTCATAAAATGTGTATATGAAACAAAGTCATGACTGTACAAAAAAAAATGTGAGTGTACAAGCATCATGTAATTAGTAATTTCATGAAAATAACCAATGAATCTCACATCAAACATAAATAACATTTTATCAAAAACAAATCTTGAAAATACAATTTTTCTTTTAACAATAAACTTCTAGGTATATGTATGATTTATCCAATTCTAACAATATGCATACATATCCCAAATATAAAAGAGTCTATTAAATGTATTTGTATGAAAGCAAGAGACTCACGGGTATACATGTATATTTATTAGATTTGAATTAATAATACATATACATGAAGTAAAACATGAAAATTGGCAACACATGTATAAATGAAAGAATCATCAAAACTAGTTCATACATATGCATATAGTGGGTACAAATGAGCATGAAGTGCAATCATATATAAAACAAATGTAGCTCACTATTTGTACATGTATAATACAAGTTTTGATATAAACTACATCTAAGCATGTTTTTACCACATGAAGCACATGAAATCATAAAACATGAATATGCTATGAATATTATGAATGAACAAGTATGAACATAAATGAAATAGGAGTTTAGAGATTGTTACCAACTCCAAAGCTCCAAATATGGTGGTCATCCCACCAAATTCTCCTTGATAGAGGTGCTCCAAATATGTGTCCTTTTAGTTCAAGTGCACCCACCATCAAGGCACCAATCCTCTCACGTCGTGTGAGAGCCCTCACCTACATCAAATACACAAGGTGGGAGTTTTGGTACCCATATTTTCTTGGGTCCTTTGGGGTTAGTCTTGTAAGGAACCCAAAAATCTTTATTATTAGCAAAATTAAAATGATGCAACTTATCATAATAAAATTTTGCTAAATGGCCTTTGCGGCCACAATGTGTATATATGTACACCTTAGTATGCTTATGTGTAGGAGTGTGATCATGGTGTGCAACATAAGCATATGCATGATGGGTATGATGTGCATGAACATGTGGAGTTTGTTTCTTTGAAAACATTGACTCCAATCTAGTATGGTTGAATGCACAAGAGTTCAAAGTTGAACTCAAACAATCCATTTTATTTTTCAAGTTTTTAATCTCATTAGTGGTGGCATGTAAAGCATGATGAGATAAAGAATCATTTTTCTTTTTCTTTTTAGAAACAAAATCTTTTTCTTTTTCACAAAATTTTCTTTTTAAGGAATTATTTTCTTGAAAAACAACTTCTTTTTGTTTTTCCACCAAATCAACTTTATTTTTCAAAATAGTGTTCCCTTCACATAAATCATTTAATTTAGACATCAAGGAAACATTTCATTTTTCAAAACCTCATTCTCTTTTTCAATGCATGCAACCTTATTTTCTAATGAATCTTTTTCATTAAGCATGCAATCAAATTCCTTTTTCAAATTTTTGTTATCTTTTTCTAAACATGCAATGTTACTTCTAAATGAATCATGTTCTTTATGCATGCAAGCAATGTTCTTTTTCAAATTTTTATTTTCTTTCTTAATCATGTCATATTTATCAAGCAATAATTGGCAAAATGTGGAAAGCTCATCATATGACATGTTATTATCCTCATCCTCGGATTCGGTAGTTACCTCAAGGGGGTTATCCCCTTGGACCATATAGCACTAGTTGGAGACGTCACTTCCAACATCCGAATCACTCCTCACATAGTATTGATCATTTTCGCCAAGGGAGATAATGATGTTCCAAACTACAAAAGCCGAATCAATGTTAGAAATCCTAGATAAATATTCATCATTTAGGGTTGACTTTAAAGCATGAAGGGCTTTTGCATTAGCCTCAATATTCTTACCATTTAAACAATAATCATTTTTATTGATGGCAAGATAAACATGGATGCCTAGGGCTTTGAGGTACATAGACATCTTAACCTTCCAAATTTAGATGTTAAGAATGTCAAAGGTGGGTGGTGACATGAAGTCCATGGTGTGTGTACAAAATATTGTGATTAGCCTAAAAATGAGAATCTTTAACTCTAGGTTGTTAGACCCAAATCAGAGTACCAAGCTCTGATACCAATTGTAAGTTCACTTAGAGGGGGGTGAATAGGTGATGGCTAATCTAATGGTCACTAAATGCCAAATAATGCGGAAGCTAAAAACAATTATGACCTAATAAAACTTTTTCACTAAACACCACGTATAACACAAGAGTGTAGCCGAATTCCCCGTGAAGGGCTCTGGACTAACTCCTCTAGATTCCCCTTGAATGGGTTGAGGTGCCGCGTTGGCTCTCTTGGTTGAATACAAGTGTTAGCAAACAATCCCAAGCAAGTATATCAATTAAGCACAATGTATATCAAGCATGTAAATGAAAGCACAATAAATAGTATGCAAGATATAAAAGAGACAAAGAGAGAGAGAGTGTGAGCAATCGCAAACACAAGGGATTTGTTTCGAGGTTCGAGCACACTTGCTCTACATCCCCGCCTTCGACACACGAAGGATTTCCACTATGCAAGATCCCAATGAATCTCTCCCCGGTGCCGCAACACCTACAAGCCCTCGGACTCCCTAGTCCCGTACACACGCAAGCCCCACAAGCTTGCCGAGGCCGCACCTCGAACCAAGAGTTCACAATCGAACTCTAAACCACCACAAGCACACTTGCCCGTTTCCTCAAAGTACAAGAATGAAATCTCTTGGTGATCTAAACACTTTGATCATCAATAAAAGCTCTCACTACAACACTCCTATAGGATGAGTATGTCTATGAATTGCTCAAGTGTTTGTGTGAGAAAAACTAGAAAGAGAATGGTGGAGGAAAACTCAAAGAATCACTTTAAACACTCTTGATAAAATCTTCTCTTTTGATTGGAAGTATTAGCACTCAATTTTGTGGAGAAAACTCTTCTGAAAGAATAGGAAAAACTGGCTCTAAAAATCTCCAAAATCTTAGCTCAAAATAATGACCAAACCCCCAATTTATAGGCTGTCAAAAACTAGCCGTTGGGGTCTGTCAGACCTGTCGGTCGACCGTCCGGTCGACCGCCAACGGTCAAGAATCCGACCGTTGGAGCCTCCGGTCTACCGCCCGGTCGACCCAAAAGAACAGAGAGCACTGCTCTCATTTCCGGTCGACTGGGTCGGGCGACCGGCCATCTGCCAGTCAAGGCGTGCACGTCCGTGCACATCGGTCGACCGGTCCGGTCGACCGACTTCAGGTATAGTCGACTATACAGTCGACTTGCTGAAGCCAGAAAACAGAAATCTGGGATTAAAAAGTTTGTCTTTTTGGCTCAAATAAAATCCCATAAAATACTGAAAATTCTACAAAAATAGTTTTACCAATATACTTTGATAAACAAATTGCTTGCACAAAATCAAAGCATGTTATAAAAGATTTGGACTATTTTTGTAAGTTGAAATATTGGCTCAATGAAAACTAGTATTTTTTCTAAAACTTGTATTTCCAAACTTCTTCATGATACAAAAACAAGATATTTTGAATTCATTAAAGCATAGTGTGTATGGATATGATCCACTACACAATTAAGATGAAATATCTATGTTTTTGGCATTAAGCTCTAAATATGATTTATATAGTCTTTTACCAAAACCATATTTTTCCAAAATGAAAAGTCTTTTCTAAACTGAAAATTCTTTTATGAAAAGACATTTAAATCAAGAGTGTGTGTGTGACAAATACTTGAGCAATCCACCAACTATTCTATCCTTTACATTTTATCTAAAAACAAAAATCTTATACCTAGACACAAGTCTTCATCTTCTTGAAGTCTTCACTTGAAGCCTTCTCATCTTCTAGACTTGGTCCAAACACGATCCAACGAGCTCAACTCTTGATGTGGTCTTGATGCATAGGCTCGTGAATCAACCGGTGCTAGCTCCAAAACTTGACTTTAAATCTTTTGTTGAAGCTCCACACCTACTAAGATCTTGATAACAAATCTGTCACTAATTAAACACAAGATCATTAGTACAATAACTACATGAGTTGATCATCATCAAAACTAGAGTGATGGGCCTTTGGGCCAACAATTCTGAAGATCACTTTCTTGTTCTGATAGTCGATTACCGAATGATACTTGCTGAGCCAAGTCATGCCTAGAATCACATCGTATCCTCCTGTGTCCAGTACGAACATGTCGGCTTCTAACTTCCTATCACATAACTCCACATTGCACGCCTTGTAAATCTTGTTAGTAATGACTACCCCATTCCCCGTACTAATTTTCCACTGGTCACTCATACATACTAGGGGTATAGAATGCAAAGCAGTAAATCTACTGGATATGAAGCAATATGATGCACCGGAGTCAAAGAGTGATAAGACTGGAACTGAGTGGACCAAAATTGTACCTGCCACTACTTCTCCAGATGCCTCAGCTTCCTCTGCTGTCAAGTTGTAGGCCTGGCCTCTCCCGCGGCCTGCTCCGGTCCTGGGTCCCCTCTGAGCCTGACCCAGAGTCTGACGCTAGGGAGGAAGTGAAGCTCCTCTGCCTACAGGTCCTGGATTCCTCCTCATCAGTGGTGCTAAAAATGCTGGGGGAGCTGCTCGAGCTGGAAGTGCTGGTGGTGCCACATGTGCTGGAAGTGCTGGTGGTGCTGGAGCTGTATTCCAGGTCTTCTTGAATGGACACTCTCCTACCGAGTGGTTGCCGGATCTGCATGCCAAACACAGTCCATTGGCCATACGGCAGTTCCGTTGATTGTGCCCAGGCTTCTGACAATATTCACACACAAGCTGCTGAGAAGGAGGCTAGAATGGCCGCTTGGCTACTGGGACACCAAGAGATCTGACTGGATTTCCTCTATGCACCTACTGGAATTGGCGCTTCATAGGCTTGTGTTACAGCTCAACTCTCCTCTTCTTCTCCAATCCTTGCTCTACATCACGAGCTATAGAAAGAACTTAGGAGTATGTCTTCAGCTGGTGGGATATAAGTAACATCTGGATAACCACCCTCAATCATTGCTGAAACCTGCTAGCCCTCTTCTCCTCATCGGCTACCATATACGGTGCAAACCGACTAAGCCTCAGGAATTCAGCAGCATACTCATCCACCGATCGATTCCACTGCTGCAACTTGATAAACTGCTCCTCCATCTCCTTCTGAGCTATTGCAAGAAAAAACCTCTCATAGAAGCCCTTCGAGAACTGGTCCTAAGAGATAGGCTTCTCCAGCCTCACCTCTTCGGCTAGCCACCAGGTCCTCGCCACATCCTTCAGCTGGATTTTGGCCACTTTCACCTGGTTCTCACCAGGAATTCTGGCCGCCTTCAAAAGATCAGTCATGTCGATCAACCACTACTCTGAATCCAGGGTTTCTCCGTGCCCAAAAATTTTGCCGGCTGCAACCTCCTGAAATCTGATAAGGTACCCGGCCTCTGCTCCCAGGGGACAGTCAGCAATCCTTGTCGTAAGAGTTTTGTCTGCTACTGCTGGCCAGTCATCATCCCCTGGAGTTCCTCATCATGTCGTTCTCCCCGTACGGACCTTCACGGGAGTGCCGAGACCTTTACGTGTCCCCCGTCTCTCCATATTTGAGCTGACTGAAAAGATGACGGAATATGAGATTTCAAAAGTTAAAGGATGAATTTCAAGAAAAGAATAGATAACTTTATACTTGTGATTGGAATGTATAATAAGGACTCATGTGACTCAATCGTAAATTAATCCAATATTAATTTTCAGACTGGCTGTATTGAAGGTGTGAGAGCCCTGGCTCTGATACCAACCTGTGGCGCCCGATCCGGCGGGTATGGGGACGCCACTGCGATGTACATACGCAGGGCGATGGTACCATTACGTATGTACGCTAAGCATCAATACGACACAATACAGGGATCAGAGTGCGGAAATACGTGGTGTTATACATTCCAACACAAAATAGTACAAGTACTTAGTCATCACAGATTGACATAATATTACATAAATATTACATCACCAGGTAGTACAAAAGTAGATGGTATAGGATACAAAAGATAAAAACTCACGAGCTGGAAGATGGAATCTCGCGAGCGGGGAAGACGGTAAGGAACTACGGCTGATCTGCCTGCTCCTCAAAGTAGGCCTGGTTCTCAGCTGAAGGGTCCACCTCGGTCCAAGCTGTTAAATCTGGACATGCAAATTCAGGGTTGTTAGTGGGCAACCCAGCAAGTGCAAGAACCCAAATGATAAGTGCAAATAATAGCAAGTGCATCGTGTCAAGTATAATGTACCCAAATCAATAAGCATGGAATGACCACAATAAATAGTGAAATATGAAAATAACATTAGAATTTATGTGACAAGAAATAAAAGCAAGTGTAGCAGGTCAAATGTCATGTAATCAAATTAGCAAGCATGGACTAACTAAAATAAATAGCAAGTATGGAAATGACACTAAAATTTATGTAGCATGAAGTCAATTATCAAGTTATTATTAAAACTAGTTCAATTTGTATGTTTCGGTATATGACCGGTGCCATATACTTTCGCATACAAGTCTAGCGAGGTTGGTTATTAGAAATTGATGGGGAACGACGAACCATGTTTAGAATGGGTCCCGTGCATGCCCTGGACAACGGTCTAGGAGTATCTGGTACTGAGCCGGAACGTACCGCTAGGCACCGGGACTTACTATATGCCCGAAGGTCTTAGTATACGCCCGAACAGGAATAGAGTGTCACCGTTCCCCACAAGGATATACCCAGGAGATTATAGCACACCCGGCAGGCAGGCAAGGGGTAGGGGTGCCTGTATACCCCTCGGAAATGTCGGTGGCCTCCAGGTTGAATCCAACATGAATAGTTGTATAACATATGTATGGCCACCATAAATACAGAAGGTATATCGATACCCATCAATTTCCCCCGTCCTGGTGGAAGTTGTTTAAATATAACAGAGTATCAAATAATAAAGTCCACAGGGTATTCACAAAAGTCCAATATCTATGGTTATCCTATTACGGGGGTCAACAGGAGTATAATATCAGGAGTAATGTCAGGAGCCTCCCTATTTTAGGGGTTCAAGTATACAGGCGTACAGGAGTATAGGAGTTCAGGAGTACCAAATATCTGGTAATAATACAATAATCATGCCAAGTCCCGTAAAAGTGATAGTCATGAATATGTCATATAATACAGGTATCAGGGGTGGTAGTGTCCGGTCAAGGGTCACAATGTCAAGTCAATGTATTTGTACCACATGAAAGCATGTCATATACCGGGTGTCAGGATCAGGTGTCAAGTATGACATATATTGAGTACCGGTGTCTAAATATCAAGTGCCATCAAACAGGTATCAAATATCGAGTCTGGTGTCATAAATTATATATCAAGTACAACATGTCAAGTGTCGGGTAAATACCGAGTACAACATCATTTATTAACTCGCATAGCATGGTATCATGTCCTAAAACTACAGTAGCAAGTGCTACGCATGTTAAAATATCCACATATCAATATCATGCTATAAATACAAGAGCGTTTATTTTAAGTGTATTAAAAAGCACTCGCCTGAAATCGGGATGAAATACCGGTTAAAAATCTGAGAAATCGGCGATCCGTACGAGCAATCCATTAGCCCATAGTTGTATATTAAAATATATAAATATAAATATTTATATAATTATTAGAGAGGGAATGAGAGGGGGGAGAGAGAGGAGAGAGAAAGTTGTAGGAAGGAGAGAGAGAGAGAGAGAATAATAGGGTTATTATTAGAAAGGAATGGGAATTAAAAAGGGAGGGTATAATTGTAAATATAGGGGAGTAAATAAGTGTTTGAGGAGGGGGTATTTTAGGGATGTAGGAAAAGTGTGTGTTTATTCGGGAAAAGAAAGAGAAAAGAAAAAAAGAAATGAATGAAGAAGGAAAGAAGAAAGAAGGAAAAGAAAAATGGAGGGGAGGGGGAGGTGGCCGGCGGCCGGCCACCGCCGACGGCCTGGCGGCGGCAGCGGCGCCACCGGGGGGGGGGGGGTGCGCGTGGCTAGCCCAGAGGAGGAGGGAGGTGGTGGAGGAGTTGGTTGGGTTGTTGTTGGTAGAGGTGGTGATGGTAGTCGGTGGTGGTGGTGGTTGTGGTTGTGGTGATGATTGGAGGTGGTGGGGAGTTAGAGGAGGAGGAGGTGATGATGGGGTGGTTGGAGTGGTGAAATTAGTGGAGGTGGTGGTGATTTTGGAGGAGGAAGGGAGGTGGTGGTAATAGGTTATGGTGAAATTGGAGATGGTGGGGGGTTGTTGGAGGTTGAGGAGGTGGTGGAGTGGAGAGGAGGTGTTGGCTAATGGATGGCCGGCCTAGGGGCGGCCGGGCGACGGCGGTGGTGACGGTGGAGGCGGCGGCCATGGAGAGGAGGAAGATGGGTTTTGTTTTGTTGAAGATGGAGTTTTGATTTTTTTGGATTTTTGAAATGAAAAGGAAATGGGAAAATGGAGGTTAAATAGAGAAGGATGAATTGATGAATTTGGGGAAGGGAAGAGGGGGCAGCGGATGGCTTGTAGACTGCAGTGGCAGGGGGCGGGAGCAGGCGGCGGGTGCAGGGAGCAGGGGAGCAAGGGAGAAAGTCAACGGGGGGGAGAAAGAAAAGAAAGAAAAAGAAAGAAATTAAAGAAAAAGGAAAAAAATAAGAAAAAGAAAATAAAATAGTAAAAAATTTTTTATTATTAAATAATTTATTTATTAAAATTTCTAGAAGTATAAAGTAGGGGAGTAGAGAAGGAAAAAGTAAGAAAAGAAATCGTTGGTAAAAATATTATTATTTTAATAAGGTGAAAATTTGACTGTTTCAGAAACGTTCTGAAAATTTTTAAAAAATAGAAAATTATTTTAAGATACTTGGTAAATTTAGACTCGAGAAATTTGATGTAGTTTTCAAATTAAAAATCCTGAAATATTCTGGCGATACCGGCCGACACCGAATCGGTGAAACCTTGATAAATTTTAAAAAATCTCAAAAAATGTATTTAGTTAGAAAATAAAATTTTAAGAATTAACATGAAAGCAATTTTAAAAATTCAATCCCATTTGAAAATTAAAAATCCGGGAATCAGTCAGTGATGCCGACCGACACCGGTTTTGGAGATTTTGCAGAAAATTCTAAAAAATTTCAGAAAATCATGAAAAATCTAAAATATTAAAAAACAGTGTCTGAAGCTGAAATTGGTCAAATCAGACTGCTAGAAAGGTTAAATCAGGCTACATGCTGGTATCGGGTTTCTCGTCCGAGTCAGGGCTTACTTTAGGTCTGAGAATCCAGATCCGATACTTAATAAAATAAGCAATCATAACCTAAAAATAATTACTGGAAGAAAATTGGATAATACGGTCGAAAAAATTTTGGGACACGTATCAGGGTACGTATCCTGGGAACGGGGTGCTACATTTGTCTTGATGAAAGAGACCAAAAACTTGCCCTTTAATTTTCAAGTTGAAGTTTTGATCATAAGCAGGAGGAACATATTAGAGAAGCTGATGCGCGTTCCAAGAAGAGGCTGGCAGTCGTTTATTCGAGATTATCCGCTTCGAGAAAGGGCTGGTAGTTGCTTATCCGAGATGATCCACTTTGGGAAGGCGGACGTCACCAGTAAGGTTTCGGATCCTTTCTTTGTCTATTTTATTTAAGAAAGATCCAGCTTTCTGGTGGCAACCAATCCCTTGCCAATTTTGATCATAGAAGATCCAGCTCCTTGATGGCAACCAATCTCTTGCCATTTTTCATCAAAGAAGATCCAGCTTCTTGATGGCAAAATCTGACATTAAGCGAAGGATTACGACCTTGTACACGAGGAAGACCTTTCGTGTCCAGTTGGAATAGTTCATCACCCTGAAAGTAGATAGGACAACTTGTTTGCCTTTGGAGCAATGATTCTATTATATGAAAGACAATCTTAATATAGTATCAATGTATTTTCCCTTTTGAAACAATAAAAATGTTTATTTTCTGCTTATTTACTTTGTTCCCCTCCCTTTCTTTTTGCATTTCGAAAACACCTGGAATGGACTAGCTTAGGTAAGTCTTTTCTTTAGGAGGAAAGAAAAGTTCTTAGCGGAGCTACGCTTCCCGCGAAGCTGAATACGGATTTCTAGCTAAGTCAGGAATGGGCTTCCAGCAGACCTAGCACAAAATTTCTGCGAAGTCAGAGGTGATTTCCTAGCGGAGCTAAGGCTCGTCTTTCAGCGAAGTTAACCAAGCGTTTGCGCAAAGTCAATGTTGAACTCGCGGCGGAGTTGGCCCTTGGCTGGGCAGAAGCAAGATTTCTCGGGAAGGCGCTTAGGCGCCGTTTCAAATTAATTTGAAACGGCCGCCTGCGCTCCTTTTGAGGAGGCGAAATTAAGACATTTTATGTCTATAAAAGCCCAATGGGCCGAAAGATAGAATTAACTTCTCAACACTTCAAATTTTTAGAGAAACAAATCTCTTTCTCTTCCTTCTTCGTCGTTTAGATTTTTAGAACTTCACAATTCTTCATGGCTCCCAAGCGATGAGCAGGCAAAGTGGCAGCGACCTCTGCTACGGAGGCGTCTTCTCCTCCTCCGATCATCGAACACCCCATTGTGGGTAGGGATTTTTCCCTTTCATTCAGAGATTTTCATCTCTTTTCGAATCCATTTACTGGCTATTTCATCGTGAATTCGGAGTGATTCACTTTGATCCAGTGATCTCTGGGAGTTACTCTCCCTTAATTCAACTCCACCAAATTTTTAGGGGATTTAATTCCCCTTCAATTTCGTGAATTGAAATTTAGAAAACGAATGGTTTCTTCTCCAAGCTCCTATGTGAAGTTAGCCCTTAAGTCTGTTCATGATCCGTTACATGGCAGGATGTGAAGCTAGTTCTAGAAGCGTAGCTTTGAAAATGACCTTAAAGTCTTTTGAACAGTTTTAGGCACAAATGCCTTTCCAGTGAAGTTAGCCCTTATGGCTTTTTCGCATTCTGTTCAGTGACAGAGTGCGAAGCTAAATTTTTAGAGCGAAGTTAACACTTGGATATTTTCTGCATTCTGCCTTCGTGCAGAGTGTGAAGCTAAGCTACAGATTGCGAAGCTGAGTTTCAGAACGAAGCTAATGCTAGGCTAGCTTCGCTCAGAGAGCAAAGCTATAGTAATTTTTTTTTGCTTTAGCTTTCTTTTTCTAATATAGTTTCTTCTTGTTTTTACAGTGCACTATATTCCGGGTCCCTTGAACAGTCTCTTTGGAACAGCCAGAGGACTGGACGGCAATGTTAGCCTGTAATTCCAGGGGCAGGCCTCATTATTCAGCTAGTGGAGTGTGCCTGGCCGGGATGCCCTTATCCACGCTGGAGATCAGCGTACTATGAGGAGCATCTTAACTACTGCTCCCCTCGAGGATTGTGACCGAAAAATTTATCGGAAGCCTGGTTTCATGTTTGGGGACCAGCGCCCGACACCGATCATCAGCTGCTGGCTGGAGTAGGGCAGTGGATCTTCATCTGGATGGCGAGAAGTATTATCTCCCGTCTAGCAAGCGTCATTTTCCACTCTCTTTCTTCCAATGCGTGATGAAGTCTCGGAAGATGAAGTGGCAAGTGACTCGGACTATTGACTCCGTTCATGTGGAAAAATTGATAGCTTCATCTCCCGGCTATGCAAGGGTAGGTCCTCCTCGCTGCATATTGGGTCTCCACCCTGGGAATGTTCTCCAAGACATCCCGGTAGGAGAAAATCCCACCGTAGCTCAAACATTTGGAAATTAGTTCTTCAAAGCCCACGGAACTATCCAGCAACTGATTTCAGGACCCCACGATGGATTCATCCCCCCAAAGCCTGATGGAAGGACTTGACCTTATACTTCTTGGCCCATTTTGAAGAGGATCTGGAGAGGCTGGGACTCCACGAGGCTGTCAGGGCAACCTACTACGACATCCAGATGAGTGTAACGAACTTCTACGCCATCTTCGAGTTATACTGTCTAGCTACAGGGACTTTCTTTACCCGTGTAGGCGAATTGGACATGACTTTGCATGAGATATGGGAAGTCTCTGCTCTGCCCATGGGATCTCTCCCTTATGAAGAATACTTCCCATGCGAGACGAAATTGGCACTTCTGGAGAAGCAGGAGCCCGCCTTGTTCGAGACTTATCGGGAATTGATGTGCCATCTTTACATCTGCTCGAGCATGCATGGAGTCACAAGGGAGCTTCGAGCAATTCGAAGAGCTGGGGGAATTATTTGTTCCCCAACCTGGAAGTTGCTCCTGAAGCGGCTCACTGCGGGGTTGCGGACGAGGACATTTTTCGGAGGATGCAGGAACATTCACACTGGGATATGATCTTAGAAGAAGATGATAGTATTTATGAGAAAGGTGACATTCTCAAGAGTTTCGATCACCAGGCTCGTCGACCGATGTCCCGAAAGGCACTTTTGGCTGATTTTTTATCGGTTTGGTTGAAGAGATGTGTGATGCCATCTCCTTCTAGTGACGTCATTCTTCCGGCTGTCTTATTGTCGGCCATTCGTCTAGTCTACGGTCGCTCCCTTGGACTTCCCCAGCAATGGTGTGTTGTATTCAATGGGGCCTTCGTGCATTGACGGAGGCTTTCTGTAGGCCACCAACAACGAAAAGGGTAAAAGGCACTATCTTATCCTATGATGGACTAAACCCCAGGATCGGCTTTCTATACACTTATTTGATGACATGGTTTGCTCTTCACTGCCCAGCCATTATCCAAGCTAGTGAGGAGCCTCTAGAAGGTGTCCGAATGGTGCTTCTCCGTCGATTTGAGGGATGTTCATGGCTATTGACTTATGTGGCCGCGGTTCACAAGCTGCTGTGTCGGTATGACGTTTACAGTCTTTTCCGCTGCTTTTCCTACATTCGCGATGCAGGATATGGCGAAGAATTCAAGGATGTAGGAGATGGGAAGACGTCGCTGAGCCGGGGGATCTTTGAATGGCTGGTTAGTATCCGGCCATCCCATCTGGTGTACAGGAGCGGGGATACCTGCTATTTGGAACCTTACGTCCCGAGTCGATTTGCCCGTCAGTTCGGGTATGACCAACTATATGTAGGTAATCTGAACACCAGCCTGGCCTTCATGGGGAGCCTAATTGATGGTGCTCGTGCCTAGCGGTTCTTCATCCCTGGGTGTACTGAGGCGCGGTTGTGCATGCCGTTGAGGACGCCGAACCTTCTGACAACTTTGAGGTTCTATCAGTGGTATAAAACTTCAAGCTCCACGCCAACTGGATTTTTTATTAACTCTTTCGATGTGAAGTTGATCTCTCAGCGGCTGAAACAAAAAGTCATTGAGAGGGATGAGGGCAGGCCTTAGGGAGTTCGTCGCTACTGCCGATAGTGAGGCTTCAGACGCAGAAAGTCCCCACTTTGAAGGAGACGCAGGTGCTGAGATACTACCAGATGCTCCTGGTCGGTAGGCACAGCCCCTATGGAAGATGTGGAGGTAGAAGAGGTGAGGAAGAGGATCCTGACATGCACTTCAAACGAAAGCGGCAAGGTGGATCTTGCAAGAAGAGGATAGTGAAGAAGCCTTGTCGCTACACTCCCACCATTATTGCAGAGGGTGAATCGGTTGCAGTGCCTCCTCCTCCTGCTCCGTTAGTTATTAAGCTATCGGCTCAGAGGCTGAATATTGATAAAGTTGTTCCCGACCTAGGTAAGATCAGTTTCATTTTTGCGACATGTACTTATATATATCATATAGCTCACTCATTTATCCTATGATTCAGGAACCGAGACTGCAAGAGAACTGAGAGCCGAGGCTGCAAGAGAACAAGGGGATTCTTATGATCCTCCGTTCACTTATAAAGAAGGTAACAGGCTAGCTACTTCGTCGTCTCAGAAGATTCCAGAGGTGACGCGGTTGACGTCGGTCCTTCGGGTGCTGGGACCTCGAAAGGGAGTCCAATGGCTTTAAGCTGTATAGGATGGACCACAGAGGCTTCGACGAGTGAAGGTGAGCCGGTCGTCCCTCCTGCATCTGCCAAAAACTTTCTTATGGAGCCTGACGGGATTGATGCTGCCGTCGAGGAAGTTCAGAGAGAGACTGCGGCTGAGACAGTTGAGGCGGTATCGCCTCTCAGAATACTTTGATCTTTTGTGAGCAATTCTCTCCTAATATTCATTATGCCTTGCACAAACAAAGTCTTATCACAGATGTTCCACCTTTGGATGCATCGACTTTAAGGGAGCCAGCTAATTTTCCTTAGGGAATCGGGGGTGAAGCAAGTACTTCAATCGCAACGGACATTGCCGAGTTGGATGCCTTGTATCATGGCCTGCCTTTTTATCAGCCCGAGCGTACCAGTGGAACTAAAGAGGTTGAGGAGACGGTGGTTACAGAACCAATCTCACTCCCAACTACATTGGTAGGTGAGATGCCAGTAGTTTCTTTGACGCTGCCTACCCTGACGACCACGGGGCTGAAGGTAATTACCAGTCCTACGTCTCAGACACTGGTTGTTAAGCCAGCTCTTCCTGAAATAGTCACTAGCCCTACTTCCATCGTGGCTATTGTACTAGTTTCGATGAGGACTCCTCCAAGATCACCGGTGATCCCTCGTCTTTCTCCAGCTAGTGCTTCTGCCATCTCCTCTACGGTTGTGTCAGTGAAGCCAATGGAAGCTTTGTCTTCGGGTACTACTCGCTCACCGGGAGTAGTTGAAGCCGAGAAATAATTTGTGATTGAGATAGTTGACAGTTTCTACAAGAGCTTAAAGCGATCAGTGGCTTTGGTCTTAAAGGGCTTGACTACCTCATTTTCTGCTCTAAGGTAGTCCTCTCTCGAAATATTGAAAGCATTCGAGATTTTGGAGGGGATGACCAGGCCGCTGCATTGGAGCTTCTGGTGGCGAGGCTTGAGAGGGATGTAGATGAATGGCGCCATCTCAGCAATTCAAATTTGGTTCTCAGTTAATGAACAGCTCGAACGTCTTGCTGCTCAGATGCGTGAAGCTCATCTTGCAGCTAAGGCAAAATTTTCAGATCTAAAATCCTTCGAGGTAAGGAAGGTAGAAATTAGAGATGCCATAGAAGCTTCTAATAGTGCTCTTCTCGACGCTGAGGATAAGATTTAGAAGGCCAAGGAGATATCAAGAGAGCCAATCTTCTTCTGTCCAAGGCTGAACCGGTGCGTCTTGAGGAGATCGCTCGGTTAGAGCAGCTCAAGGCCCAGAATGACGAAGTCTTGCAACAGGAACTAACACAAAGGGTAACTTTAGCTAAAATTGAAACTCGTTTGTCTCAGACAGCGAACTTTAATGAGGCCGAGTTGAGATCCCAGACATTCATCAGAGCTGCTGAGGAGAGGAAGAATAAGCTAGCCATCCTTGAGGAACGGATTAAGTCTTACGAAGCACCCTCGTAACTTGTAATCTATGCATCCCCCGTTTTGAATCAATAAAAAGTAATTTTATTTGACTCCTCTATTGTATTCCCAACTTGTTTTATCTTTTGAGTTTGCAATTCTTGAACAAGAAAGGAAATAATGATATAACTAATCTAGTCAGATGAACTGATAGGATTAGTTACTAAATTGCTCGACTCAAATCTTGTTGAGCTGAGGTTGGAAAAGAATGAGCTTGACAATCTTTACTGTTCAGAGGTAAATATTAACATAACAGATTAAAGATCATGAGTAGCTTATGATGAATTAGGCAACACAACCTGTGATAGTTCCTCTTGAACTAAGACAAATGAAGCTTAGGATTTGCCAATTAAAAGCGACAAACTAGACATGAGAAATTCTGCCATTCAGAGGTGATAATGGACATGATGACAAAATGGAGATGAACCTAATTTTAGAGACCCGTCTATTCAGAGGTGATAACCTGGACGTGATAGAGTAAGACACACTAAATTCGAATTCGCTGTCAGAAGTAGTCGTATTAACTTGGCAGTTAGTCCACAAGGGACTGCAAAGATAGATTGGATCTAGGGTCTTGTTGGTTCAGAGGTGGCTGACTGGACATGACCAACTAAGGGGCTCAGATTCGCAATCTGCTGTTCAGAGGTTTAATGTTAACATGACAGTAAGAACTTCCGCCCCTGATGGGGTAAGGAGAACAAAATTATGGACTCATATGTTCAGAGGTGGTAAACTGGACATGACAGTTGAAGTACCATAAGAAAGAGAGATCTAGGTACCCGCCGGTTCAGAGATAATATGAACATAACCGATTGGGAGTTTCTAGACTCAGAACCCTACCATTCAGAGGTGGCGAACTGGACATAACGACAAAAGAATAGTCCTTGCTGGACTGAAAGATGAGACTTGGTTATCTGTCGGTTCAGAGGTAATAATGGACATAACCGATTGAGAAACCACCAAGCTTAGGATCTTTACCGTTCAGAGGTGATAAGCTGAACGTGACGGTCAAAGAAATAATCCCCTTGGTGGGAAGTAAGATTTATGAATTAATTCCATGGAAAATTGATATCTTCTTTGGATATTTTTGAAAGAAGTTGTCAGAGGTATATTGTTTAACGTGACAACCAAGAAAGTCCATTGGGAACTGAGAGGGAAATAATAGACTTTGAAGAAAGTCTACTTAGAAACTGTTGGGGAGTTAAATAAATTCCATGAGAGATCATATGTCAGAGGTAATCATTAACGTGAAAAAAAGAACTCTGTGGGGGTTCAGTAGGGAAGAGATTATTCCTTAAAAAGTTGTCAGAGGTAATCATTAACGTAACAACAAGAATTCTTGCTGGAGATTTAGAAGGAGATTTTGTCAGAAGCAATCGTGACAGCTTCTCCGCTTGGGGATTTGTAAAGCAACCTGTCAGTGGTGTGATGTTAACTTGACAAGGATTCATTTACTGTTAGAGGTGTTTGAACATAACAACAATTTGAGTGGACCCGTCATTCTATTGAAGAGAATGACCAGTGGAGTTTGATCTGCTGGGAATGTTGATTTTATCCACCAGGGAGTAAGTTAGAATTTTACTATCAGAGGTTTAATGTTAACATGATAGGTTTTACTCGTCATTTCGCCAGGGGAAATGAATACCTTTTTAATTGGTCCTACCATTCCATGGACGGGAATTGGTAAGTGACTTTGGAGAGGAGTCAAATGGGAACAGGTCCCTTAAGATTTTAGCAAATGCTCAGCTGTCAACGGATTTGATATACCTTTACCAACTATCATTTGAATTGGACTAGTCATGCCATTTCCCTCAGCATGATGAGTTGTCAAGGACTTATATTGGGCTTAGGCCAATATTCTCTACCTTAGCTGTTAGAGGCGTTGGATCATTTCACTACTTTGAGTAACGTAATGCTTCTCCTGAGTTTTCACCCTGTCGGTGAGCTGGGGATTAAAAAAGTGGACATGACTTCCGCGAGATCTTGATTTGAAGATCGTCGTCCGTTGTGGACTCTCTGCCAATCCTTATCTTGTTTCTATTTTGGAAAGATTCTGCAGAAGGACGTGTCACGAATCTTCTTTAATGAGTTCGACTTGGCAAGATAAGTCATCATATAAACCCATTTGTGTTTGTCATTAGATCGACCACCGTGTTCTTGATATGAACGTGGAAACAGTGGAAAGGTTCTGCCAAAGGATGCATCGTGAACCTTCTTTTGTCTTTGAGTCGAGCCTCGATCGATCGAACCGAAGCAGGGGGTATGCCACCGTTTTTCATAGAAACGTTAGACTAAATAAACCATCTGCCTGCAACTATTGCTTAGGCATGCTTGACTTCAAAATATGATCTATTCTTCTAAGTTGAAGATAGGTACATATTTATATACTAGAGAAGGGTGACAAGGCTAAAACAGCTTGACATCTCGTTTCTTCTTTAATATCAATGGTGCTCGACTGGCTCAACACTAGTCGACCATGAATTGGAGAAGAGTGACAAGGCTAAATCCAAAGTTCATAACATTAATTCTTCTTTAATGCAGTCGGTGTTCGATTGGCTCGACACTGGTTTTTGGTAGTGTGCTCCCGTTCAAGAAAGAGAGGAGTGCTCTTTCTAAATATCTCGGATCGAAGGTCTTGATCAGAGGTGTAATGTTAAATTGATCGTGAGAAGGATCCTATCAAAGGTAATACTTCTTTAAGAACCTGCCATTGATCGGCATCATGAGTATGTCACCGTCTGAAGTCGTAAGGCGATATGCTCCATTTGAATAGACTGTTTCTATCACAAACGGTCCTTCCCATTTGGGCTGAAATTTGCCTTTGGTTTTGTGCGTCATGATCATCGGTCGTCTGACGGCTAAAACCAAACTCTTTTCTGGAAGACCCTTTGCTTAACCTTCTTATTGAAGGCCTTCGAGATTCGCGCTTGATACAACTCAATATGTTGTTGAGCTTGTAATCGCTTCTCATCCAGGGCTTCGAGCTCTTGAAAACATAACCGATCATTATCCTCCTTTATCATTGTGGTCATTAAAGCGACTCGTAATGAGGGCATCTGGATTTCTAACGGTATGACTGCTTCGCACTCGTATACCAGAAAAAAAGGTGTATTGCCTGTCGGGGGTCCGAATTATGGTTCGGTAGGCCCAAATACATTCACCGAGCTTCTCATTCCAGTCCTGCTTATTTGATGAAATGAATTTTTTTGAGTAGCTTGATAATTATCTTGTTGAATGCTTCCGCCAAGCAATTAGCAGCAGGATTATAAGCGGTTGATGTCATATTCTGAATCCGGTATTTGTCACAGAACCGATAGAATACCTGGCTCACAAATTAGGGACCGTTATCATGGATGATCTGCCTGGGGACACCAAATCGATGGATGACATGGTGTTTGATAAAATTAACCACGTAGGAAGTTTTAACTTCCACAAGTGGTATAGCTTCTGCCCACTTTGAAAAGTAATCGGATATTGCTAAGATAAACCGGTGACCTTTTGTTGAAGAGGGGCTGATTGGCCCTATGATATCGATTCCCCATGCTTCAAATGGCCACGAAGCAACAGTTGGATGGAGCAACTCTGGAGGCTGATGTATGAAGTCCGCATGAATTTGGCAGGCTTTACACCTTCGTGCATATTGGATGGCATCGGCTATCATGGTCGGCCAATAATATCCAAGTCGTGTAATCGGTCCTTGAGTTTTGGACCTGGCTGATGAGCTCCGCATATGCCATCGTGCGCTTCTTTAAACACTTCTTGTGCCTCTGATAGAAAGACAATGGAGGAGGATACCATCATATGAGCGATGGTAGAGTGTCTTTACTATTGGATCATAGTTAAAATGGAGAGACCTTCGTCTGATAGATGCCGCTTCTTTAGGGTCATCCGATAATATATCATGCAAAGCATAGTCAATGAGGAGAAATTGCCAATCTCTCGGTTCAAAATTCTTCGAGATGCTATGAACTTCCTTGGTTTTTAACACATGTTTAGGACAAACAAGGTGTCGAGTAGCCACTGTAAGGTGGTTGTGTCGATTGGTAAGGCTAACGTGGCTGCTAGTGCAGCCATAGCTTCAGCCTTAGTATTTTGAGATCGGGACACATGACCGATATAAAAACCATCAAATGAGTTAGCCATTTTGATGACTGCATGATAATGTGGTACCAAATCTCCATGACGGATCTCATACTCTCCTTTAACCTGATTAATGATCAGTTTTTAATCACCATAGGCTTCAAGGTAGCGTACTCCCATTTCATGAGCGAGCTGAAGGCTAATGAGTAGAGTATTGTATTCTGCCACATTGTTAGAACATGGTTCCGTCAATGAAAACGTCCTAGGAGGGACATGATTTTGTGGTGAGATAAATACAACCCCCACACCGGCAATGATCTTGCCTTTAGGGCCTATTCATAATGCTCCATCGAAGAACATCTGCCATACTTCATCCTCTGAAGTTATATTAGATTCAAAAACCTCATCTGAAATATCTTCATGAAGTTTTGAGCTTTCCGAAACTAGATAAGCAGCCAAGAAATATGCAAGCGCCTGGCCTTTGACCGCCTTCTGAGGGACAAAAAGCATATCGTACTGAGATAGAAGGATGGCCCATTTAGATAATCTAAAATTCAGTGATCCTAGTTTCATCATGAGAAGACGCAAAGGATTCACTCTGGAAATGACATGTATCGTTTGGCCGACCAAATAATATCGTATCTTCTGAATAGCAAAGACAAGAGCTAAGCATTCCTTCTCAATAGGGTTATAGCGAGATTCTGCCCCTATCAGAGTCCTGCTCAGATAATAAATAGCCTGTTCGTGACCATCATCGTCCTTTTGAGCAAGCAAAGCACCGAGAGAACGATCCATAGATTTCACATAAAGCAGAAATGGTTTTCCTGATGTGGGAGCCACTAAGACCGGAGGTTTATTGAGATATCTTTTGATATACTCGTAAGCTTCTTGACAGTTTGCTCCCATACAAAAGAGACACCCTTTTCATGAATCGGGTGAGCGGTTGACAGCGGCCTGAGAGATTTGCTTTGAATCTTCTGATATAAGTCAGTTTACCTTGCAGACCCCTAAGTTCTTTGAGATTTTTAGGTAGATGCATGCTCTGAATGGCTTTAACTTTGTCTGGGTCAAGATGAATTTCCTTTGATGTAACAATGAATCTCAGGAACTTACCACTCGAAACCCCTAAGAAGGATTTTGTCGGATTCATCTTTAGTCGATGAGCCCGCATTATGTCGAACATTGTTCATAAGTCACGAAGATGGTCATTCTTATCGCGACTTTTGATAGCATGTCGTCGACATAACATTCTACCGTCTTGTAAAGGTGGTCGCAGAAAATTGTACTCATTGCACGCTGATAAGTTGCTCCCGCGTTCTTTAATCCTAAGGGCATCACGATATAGCAGTATACCCCTAACAGTGTTCGGAATGAAGTATGTTTCTCATCCTCTGGATACATCTTAATTTGATTATACCCTAAAAAGCCGTTCATGAAGGACATTCTTTTGAATTATCGGATATTATCAATTATGACATCGGTGATGGGCAATGGGAAGTCGTCTTTAGGACAGGCTATATTGAGATTGCGGTAGTCAATACAGATCCAAATTTTTTCGTTCTTCTTAAGAACAGGAAAAATGTTAGCAAACCAATCTGGATGCTGTTCCTCCCGTATGAAACCACACGCGATGAGTTTATGAACTTCAGCCTCAATAGCTTCCATTATGTTTGGGCGAAATCATCGTTGTTTTTGCTTGACTGGCTTGGTGTCAGGCTTGATATTCAGACTATGCATGGCTACTTATGGATCAAGTCCGGGCATATCTTCATAGTCCAAGTGAAGATATTGATATACTTCCTTACGAGTACTATCAATTCTTTTTTCTCCGTAAGTGATAGGCTCTCACTTATGAAGTGGGTTTAGGGTGATCTTGACTACCCAAGTTAACCTGGGTATCCATTTCTTCAGTAGGTGGTTCGCGTTATTCGAATCACTTTTCTCACTGGAAATCCAATTGCTGAGCCTATGGTTCAACATCAGTAGCTTCTGCAGGCTCCATTTGGCTACTTGAAGTCATATTAACGGTGAGATTCTCGAACATCGTTCGCACACTGACATCCGACTCCCATTCGGAGGAAGAGGCAGAGCGTGACGGGAATGGTTTGTTATCTTTGGATCGAATCGATATAGACGGTGGAGGTATAATGTATCCCAACCTCCTGCGTGTTTTATCATAATAATTTGTCGATTTCCCTTTTGGCACAAAATTAAGCAGAAAACCACGTCGTCTTTTTTCAAAATTCAGACCATTCTCACGCTGTAGGCTGTATCCCATTTTCCTCATCATATGCTGTGCTGATCGTGCATAATGGAAAAATTGTGGGGTCTCTGAGTTCGAACTCAAATCTGTGACCGTAGACCTCTGCAGTTGGGCTCTACCGAATGTTTTTGATGATTGACCCTTTTTTGACAGAGGAACCACTAAAACGGACCCTTTATACATTCCACAGACGTACTTGATGTACTTGATTTATGCAAGGGCATGTGTAGAGAACTATTCGTAACAGATTCAAACAGTTCGACACTCGCAAGATAATAAAAGGAAACATTGTCATTAATCACCCATTCGTCATCATCCTCAGAAGGAGTATTACATTGAGGATTACTGAAACTTGCTACAATTGGTTCACCGATCAAAGTAGCTGGCATGTCTCCTTCAGACTTTGAATCCGCCTCATTGCCACTATCATCGTTGTCAGGCAATGATTCTTTTGATGTTTCACTGACTTCCTGATATAGGAGAGTATCAGTAAAGTAGTTTTTCACCACCTTGAATGGTTGTTTCTCAGGGAACACAGTTCATACTGTTGCATCATGTTCAACATATTTGAAGCACTGGTGCAGAGTAGAGGGAACAATCCAGTTAGCAAGGATCCAGGGTCGTCCTAGCAGCAAGTTGTATGATGTGTCAGTGTCAATGATGTAGCACGTCACTTCTGATTTCAGGTTCCTAATTCGGCAACGGAGTCGAATCTTTCCAAGTGGGTGACTACTCCTTGCATTAAAATCGTATATCGTCGTAGTAGTTGCAGACAACTGATACAGTTGTATACCAAGGAAGTAGAGGAGTCTTTTGGGGATGATGCTGAGTGCAGACCCTGGATCAACCTGTACCCTTTCAATGCATGTTGAGTAAATGTATCCGGTATAGTATAAAGGTCGATCGTGTTTATTGTCCTTGAGGAGCATATCCTCAGCTGTGAAAGTGATAGCGTGTATTTCGGCTGTATATGATGACATTTAGAGCAAGGGGCTGAGTGTCATCCTTAGGGGTTTCTGGCATATGTGTCAGAAATGATTCTGAGTTAGCCAGTGCATCCCTAAGTGCTTCACTTGTCTCTTTTGAAAGACAAAACAACTCGTGTATGGTGATACGAGCGGGAATATTAGCCAGCTGGGTCAATATGTCAAAGCGAAAAGGCATATTAAGTCCTGGGCCTGAAGGCTTCTTCAGGATATGGTCAAACCGAACTTCTTTCTGCTTCTCGTTTCCCATTGTCGAGACTGAAGGTGGCATGGGTACTTGTACTGACTTCGTTTGCTGTTGTGTCTCATCAGTAACCCTCTCATACTGTTTTAAGTATGATTTTTCGGATCGAATACCTGTCGGCTGAGGTACATCTGCCTGCGCTGTACAAGCGTGCTTTTCCCCCTCAGACTCGCTAAGAGAAGCTGATGTCACATTGCCGTCATCCGACAAGATAGAGATAACATTGCAAGATTTGCCCTTTGACTTGGATTTCTTCGAATCCCATTGTTCGTCTTGGGCAAGGTCTTAGTGTATCCACATGATTTCCCTTGTTTCCACTGTCAAGGGAACAAGACCCTTAATCTCTTGAGTTTTAGCTGAAGAATCCTTTACTTCTTGCCGTGCTTCAGGGATTGGGAAGGACCCAACAGGAACTGTGATTTTTAGGGTTTTGCCGAACTCGAGGGTCACCATGCTCGTAACGACTTTCTTTTGTTTTAACTTTAGAGTCAGAACCCGGCATCGACCAAAGCCTGAATTTTATCCTTGAGGACAAAGCACTTATTAGTAGGATGATGCACCATCCTATGAAAGAGGCAATAGTTGGGATCGTTCGTGCGTCCAACTTTATTAGGGCGTCGAGCATCCATTAGTTTCAATTTATTCTCTTTGTGGAGTAAATAGAATATTGTAACCACCTGCTCGTCTTTGAAGGAATATTATTTCGGAGGAAACTTAAACTCCTAATTATTGACGTCGCTCTTCTTGGCCTTCGGATGAACGTCCCTGACAGTTCAACGAACATAGTCCCTTTTCCTTTGTCTTAGGAGGACAGCGCCATGTCACCGCGCCCCTTATTATTCATACCCTATTTGCCTTTAAGGGTAGATGGTTCAAACTTTTTAGCCAACTTTTCGGCTATCTCAGCTTGCTCGACTAGTTCCTTCCAGGTATGGGCTTTGACAGCTCCCATACAAATCTCCACTTGGTCCAAGAAGTTATGCCTGCATGTTTGCAAGAGCATGGGTAATGGTATCCCTGCTGGGCACATTAGAGACAAGTTTCTGAATCGCTCACAGACAAATTCGCCCTTCCTCTGCACGGTATAAAGGAGTTTGTCCATGGTTACCTCAGTGTCGTCCTCATAAAAACGAGAAAGAAATCGGGTCTCTAAGTCAATCTAGAAATTGATAGGGCCTGGAGGAAGGCTTCAGAACTAGTCGAATGCTACCCTCTTCAGGGTGCCGATGAATAGTCTGGCCATGATTGCGTCATTATTTATAACGTTACCGGTCTGAGACAGGAAGTAATAGACGTGCTGGTTTGGCGAGCTCTTACCATCATACGTATGTAACGTTGGTGGCTTGAATTTTGGCGGGTATGGTACTAAATCCCATTCCAAGGGGTAAGGACGAACTGTCCCTACTTTTTTCAGTTCATCCCTCTGGGCTAGGGATGCGATCTGAGCCTGGATGCTTTTAAGAACTTTAGCATCCATAGAAGAACTTTCTTTTGATTTCTCAGTCTTGGGTTGTTCATCATCATGATGTTTCTCTTCATTACGATTACTCTCGGTATCATTGTTATTCTAGTTAGTGAGGAGTTAGGGGAGCATCTGTTGAATGTTGTCCAAAGTTTCTTACTGAACCTTGGAGGTTTGCTCCTGAGCTTCCAACCGTCAACGGAGGTCGTCATTATCGTTATCAGCCATATGCACCGACACTCTATCTGTTTGTATCGAGCTGACTGTTGTCGAAGAGGCATACCCACTGTCTTCCTCCCCCTCATAAGACCATTGGAACAATCTTCTCATTGGTTCTGATGAGGTTACTCCAGTTTAGGAGGATGGCTGCTCATAACTGTAGGGTATTGTAACCCTAAATCTGGTGCTTCGGAACACACCTTCTTCTTCTACCAGGACTTGGCCTGAGCCAGGGCTATAGCCCAGATCTAGAGAACTGAAAGAAGGAGAGTTAGCACCACGCGGTGTTCACCGGCCTTTATGTGGTTCCCGCCCCTTCCAATCATATTGACGGATGCAGAGGGCAGATCTGGAAGATTTCGCGATATGCTCCTTTTGTGATGCTTCACAGGAGCTCGCACCGATAGTTGATCAAAAACTAACTGTTGGTTTGGAGGAGTGGCGGGGACTGGTCCTAGTCAGTAATGGACTGAATGGACTGTCACCAACTGACATCCCACTTGTTCTCAAAAAGAGAGAGAAGTCTGGAGTAATTCTGACTTCCGTTTGTTCGCTAAGAACTCTCGCAAGTCGGATTTATCTGAGCTTAAGCAACTCAGCGCAGAGACTCGGGTAGATCGCGCATTGATCTGTTCATGTAATTTTGACGCCACCTTCTTGCTCATAACTTTGTGAGGAGCGAGCTTGGCATCCGAGGTTTTGGAAGCAAAGCACGGGACGATACCTCGTTCTTTTCATCACCGCAGAGGTAATTGGCATTGGATAGTGCTTTAGTTTTACCTTCGCAGCTGAGAGCTCTGGTAGCACCCTCAGGCGCTGAAGCTGCATAAGCACCGCTATCAGCACCCAGGGATGATCCCTTAGCCCTGCTGCAAAGGGTGAACTTAACGCTTGAGGAGTCGGGGAGCGAAGCACGCCGTGGTGCTTTGTTTGCCACTTTGTTGTGAAGGTGGTTAGCACTGCTGGGTACTTCAGTTTCAGCCTGGCAACTGAGAATCCCGTGCGTACCCTCAGGTACTGGCGTTGTGTTCGCCATGCCATCAGTGGCTTCGCTCGTGAGAACGAGGTTGGTGAAAGGAGTTACTGCTCCTGCATTAGGCGAAGGCAGAGTTGCCATCTTAGCCTCACGACTAATAACCTCGACGAAGCTGCCAATCCGGACAGGCATTTTGCCTTTGTCTTCGCGTGATAGGCGAAGTTGTGGTGTAGTTTCGCCTGAAGTTTCACAAGGAGCTTTCTGTTTTGGCCTCCACATCTACTTGGGAAGTGAGGTTTTAGGTTCGCACGGAACCTGGTTAGCCTTGTGTAAGACACTTTTAGCCTAAATTGAGGCTGAGAGGAGTTAGGACGAAGCTCTTCCAGCTGTTCACCCGGTTAAAGTTGGCTTCTGTTCTTAAGCTTTGGCCACCGAGATCTTCCTGTGCTTCCGGGCGTGGAGCACTGGACTACCCTCCGAGAGCAATTCTTCAAATTTTTCTTAGTCGAAATGAATGACCAAGTTTTTGAATATAACAGGCTCAGGATTCTGACCGTCGTATTGCGACACTGTCTCCTTGTTGCGCCAGAAGACTGATCTCCCCAGCGGAGTCGCCATCTTGTTTTCCATTGAAAAATGATATAATCGTGGGAAGACTTATAAAAAGGGGTCGAGGAGAGAAATTATAAGTAATAGAAATTGAAATTACAAGTAGATCTCCTCTGAGATTTCTGGGAAAAACGTGCCGGTAGGAATCTGATCAGCGCGCGATCACTTTATCCCTTTGATGATGCGACTGGTCAGATAATCGAACTGCCAACCAATAAGACCCCCTTCTCGCTTGGTTCGGAGAATCGGAGAATAGAAGATCAGCAGAGCCTTTTTATTAGGAATTCTGCTCTTTTTGAGTAATTTTCCTCTCTCTATCCGTCCTTCTGTCCCTGTGTCTAGTAAGGGACTATTTATAGCCAAAAGTGGGGTAACAGCCCCTTTGAATTCAGTAAGACTAAATAAGCCATTAACTTCGCGCGAGGATCGCAAATGACCTTGTCGCGAATCTCTCTGCGAGCTTCTGGCGAAGCTAGAGGGTTCATGCGAACGTCCTCCTGCAATTATGGCTGATTTATCTCCATTTAATGTGGGGCGAAGTGGGCGGGTGTAGCCGCCCACTTAACGTGGCGTTAATCCCACTAAATTAGTGGGGTTCACCCATTAATCCCTTGTGGGATTTTGAAACGGTCAATTTGATGACCTGGCAAGCTCACTACGGAGCTGGATCACGCGAAGCTAGATCATGCGGAGCTGGATCCTGCGGAACTAGCTTAGGTGAAGCTAGATTATGCGAAGCTAAGACTTAGCTCATAGTTTCAGGCGAAGTTGCCTTCAGAGCCTCGTGCGAAGCTGAGACTCAGCTCATAGCGGAGTTATGACTCAGCTAGGGTATGAGGCTTCTGGCGCGAAGCTCCTAAATCAGCCCTTGGCGGGACTAAATGGAAAGCTTCAGGCGAAACTAATAGCTAGCTTCAAAGTGAGGCTACCAAGCTTAGACGAGGCTGTTAGTTCCATGTGGAGCTATGAAGCTTATTTTAGGATTATACCAGGCTAAGTATAGCGTCTTAGGCCTGCTTGGGTCTCTTCAAAGGCAACTTTGACTTACTATCTGCTTTACTGGATTAGTAATATCCATGTTGCTGCCTCATCTCTGGTCATCAGCTTGTCTTTACTTATCTTTTATAGATGTCGATAAGTTAGACGTTGTTCAGACCGACTGAAGATGAATGGGGAGTTCTGTCTTTTTTGAGTGTCAACAAGACCCCCTTCAAAATTTTCGTGAATTTGCAATGGCATGGTTCAGATTTCGAAATACTTTGAACTGCTTTGATTGATGGTATATGAATATGAATGTCGCCTTAGTAGTTGAGTTCAACTTCACCTTTAACCCTGCTTTCGGGCTGGAATAGGTTCGCCGAGGAATTGTAACAATCCGCTTCCGTGTAGTTTCGCGCTTCTGGGTAGCTTCACGCTTTTGGGTAACTTCGCCTTTGGACTTCCTGAAGTAGCTTCGCTTCAAATCGGGTTGGACTACGAGCATTAGCCTCGCGCTCGCTACGATGGAGCGATGTTCCATTCCCAAGGCTAACCGCTTTTGCGATTTACAAGAGGAATCGCTCCTTTTTTCAAGGTTTGAATAACCTCCCTTGCATTTACGAGGGAGATTATTCCCTTTTCTGAAGTTCAAATAACTTCGTGTGGATTCCTGAGGGAGATTATTCCCTTTCTCAAGGTCAAGCATTTGAATGCTTTAATTTTGCCCGCACTCCCAAGCTTGAAGTGGTGGCGGCGTAGTCAGGCCGCGAAGCCTATAAATAGGACTCTTATAGTCCTTCTGAGAGAAACATACTCCTCTCTTTCTAGGAATTTTATTGATGACCTATCTCCATTACTCAAGCAAGGAGACTGAGGTCCCTGAAGTAGTGGGGACTCTCACTCTGGTTATTATCCAGTCAAGAACTGGTGAGCCTCGGCCATCCAGTGACTTTTGGGGAGTTTATCTCCCTTAATTTTCTTAACTTCACTAGCTATTTTAGGGATTAAATTCCCTTTTTGTCTTCGCATTTGGCTGATTTTTAGATAAGGGTTTCAACCCTATTTTCAAGCTTCTCGGCGAAGCTAGTATTCTTGCCTGATCAGGCGAAAGATCTTTCCATGCAGAATTCCTATCTTGATCTGTTAAATCTGTCATATAGGCGAGATTTAAGACTTGACCTCTTCAAGGTTGAGCTAGTCTTGCCATATTGGTGGGATCAAGACTGTGCCCCTCCGGGCCAGTCTGGTCTAGCCATATAGGCGAGGCTAGGACTTCGTCCTTTTTGAGGATTCTCTAGCCTAACTACCTTGGATGGGGCTAAGATTTAGGTTATGCTAAGCTAGTTTATCATTATTGTGCAAGCGAGGTTATCCTCTGCTTAGCTGAAATCCGTGTTCAAGGAACAACTAGATAGCTTCGCCCAAAGAATTTTGACTTAGCATTCCATCCCTTTTCCTTTGCATTTTTTTGATTTAATACTAACTTATTTTCTGTTTGCATTGCAGTGAACTATGCTCCCCATTTCTTCATCTTGATGAAAGAGACCAAAAACTGCCCTTGATTTTCAAGTTGAAGCTTTGATCATGAGCAGGAGGAACATATTGGAAAAGTTGATGCGCGTTTTAAGAAGAGGCTGCTAGCCGCTTATCCTAGATGATCCGCTTCGGGAAGGGGCTGATAGTTGCTTATCTGAGATGATCCACTTTGAAAAGGCGGACGTCACCAGTAAGGTCTCGGATCCTTCCTTTGCCAATTTTGTTTAAGGAAGATCCAGCTTTCTGGTGGCAACCAATCCCTTGTCAATTTTTATCAAAAAAAGATCCAGCTCCTTGATGGCAACCAATCTCTTGCCATTTTTCATTAAAGAAGCTCCAGCTTATTGATGGCAAAATCTGCCATTAAATGAAGGATTACGGCCTTGTGCAGGAGGAAGACCTTTCGTGTCCAGTTGGGATGGTTCATCACCCTGAAAGTAGATAGCACAACTTGTTTGCCTTTGGAGCAATGATTCTATTGTATGAAAGATAATCTTGATGTAGTATCAATGTATCTTCCCTTTTAAATCAATAAAAATGTTTATTTCTTATCTACTTTGTTCCCCTCCCTTTCTTTTTGCATTTCAAAAATACCTGGAATGGACTAGCTTAAGTAAGTCTTTTCCTTAGGAGGAAAGAAAAGCTTTTAGCGGAGCTAAGCTTCCCGCGAAGCTGAAGACGGATTTCTAGCTAAGTCAGGAATGGGCTTCCAGTGGAGCTAGCACAAAATTTTTGCGAAGCTAGAGGTGAGCTCCTAAGGCTCATCTTTCTGCGAAGTTAACCAAGCGTTTGCGCGAAGTCAACGTTGAACTCGCGACGGAGTTGGCCCTTGGCGGGGCTGAAGCAAGATTTCTCGGGAAGGCGTTTAGGTACCGTTTCAAATTAATTTAAAATGACGGCTTGCGCTCCTTTTGAGGAGGCGAAATTAAGACATTTTATGTCTATAAAAGCCCGATGGGCTGAAAGAGAGAATTAACTTCTCAACACTTCAAATTTTTAGAGAAACAAATCTCTTTCTCTTCCTTCTTCTTCGTTAAAATTTTCAGAACTTCACAGTGCTTCATGGCTCCCAAATGACGAGCAGGCAAAGAGGTAGCGACCTCTGCTACGGAGGCGCCTTCTCCTCCGATCATGGAACGCCCGCCTTCTCCTCCGATCATGGAACGCCCCATTGCGGGTAGGGATTTTTTCTTTTCATTCAGAGATTTTCATCTCTTTTCGATTCCATTTACTGGCTATTTCATGGTGAATCCGGAGTGATTTACCATGATCCAGTGATCTCAGGGAGTTGCTCTCCCTTAATTCAAGTCCACCGAATTTTTAGGGGATTTAATTCCCCTTCAATTTCGTGAATTGAAATTTAGAAACCGAATGGTTTCTTCTCCAAGCTCCTATACGAAGTTAGCCCTTAGATCTATTCACGTTCCGTTACATAGCAGGATGCGAAGCTTGTTTTAGAAACGTAGCTGGGAAAAGGACCTTAATGTCCTTTGAACAATTTTAGGCACAAGTACTTTTCCAGCGAAGTTAGCCCCTGGGGGCTTCTTTGCATTCTGTTCAGTGACAGAATGCGAAGCTAAATTTCTGGAGCGAAGTTAACAAACACTTGGATATTTTCTGCATTCTGCCTTCGTGCAGAGTGTGAAGCTAAGCTATAGATTGCGAAGCTGAGCTTCAGGACGAAGCTAATGCTAGACTAGCTTCGCTCGGAGAGCGAAGCTATGCCTTAGCAATTTTTTTTTGCTTTGGCTTTCTTTTCCTAATATAGTTTCTTCTTATTTTTGTAGTGCACTATATTCCGGGTCCCTTGAACAGTCCCTTTGGAATTGCCAGGGGACTGGATGGCAATGTTAGCTTACAATTTCTGGGGCAGGCCTCATTATTCAGCGAGCGGAGCATTTCTGGCCGGGATGCCCTTATCCACGCTAGAGATCAGCGTACTATGAGGAAGATCTTAACTACTGCTCCCCTTGAGGATTGTGACTGAAAAATTTATCGGAAGCCCGATTTCATGTTTGGGGACGCAACACTTGACACCGCATCAGCTGCTGGCTGGAGAAGGGCAGTGGATCTTCAATCTCGATGGTGAGAAGTATTATCTCCCATCTAGCAAGCGTCATTTTTCGCTCTCTTTCTTCAAATGCATGACGAGGCATCGAAAGATGATGTGGCAAGTGACTCGGACTACTGACTCCATTCATGTGGAAAAATTGATAGCTTCGTCTCCCGACTATACAAGGGCAGGTCCTCCTCGCTGCATATTGGGTCTCCACCCTGGGAATGTTCTCCAAGACATCCCGGTGGGGGAAAATCCCGCCATGGCTCAAACATTTGGAAATCAGTTCTTCAAAGCCCATGGCAACTATCCAGCAACTGATTTCAGGACCCTAGGGTGGATTCATCCCCCTAAGACCTGGTGGAGGGACTTGACCTTATACGTCTTGGCCCATTTTGAAGAGGATCTGGAGTGGCTGGGACTCCACGAGGCTGTCAGGGCAACTACGACGGCATTCAGATGAGCGTAGCGAACTTCTATGCCATCTTCGAGTTATATTGTCCAGCCACAGGGACTTTCTTTACCCCTGTAGGCGAATTGGGCATGGCTTTGCATGAGATGTGGGAAGTCTCTGCTCTGCCCATGGGATCTCTCCCTTATGAAGAATACTTCCAATGCGAGACAGAATTGGCACTTCTGGAGAAGCAGGAACCTGCCCTATTCGAGACTTATCGGGAATTGATGTGCCATCTTTACATCTGCTCGAGCATGCATGGGAGTCAAAGGGAGCTTCGAGCAGTTCAAGAGCTAGGAGAATTATTTGTTCCATAACCTGGAAGATGCTCCTGAAGCAGCTCACTGCGGGGTTACGGACGAGGACATTTTTCAGAGGATGCAGGAACATTCCCAGGGGGATATGATCTTAGAAGAAGATGATGGTATTTATGACAAAGTTAACATTCTCAAGAGTTTCCATCACCAGGCTCGTCAACCGATGTCCCGGAAGGCACTTTTGGCCGATTTTTTATCGGTTTGGTTGAAGAGATGTGTCGTGCCATCTCCTTCTAGCGACGTCATTCTTCCGACTGTCTTATTGCTGGCCGTTCGTCTAGTCCACGGTCGCTCCCTTGGACTTCTCCCAGCAATGGTATGTTGTATTCAACAGGGCCTTCGTGCATTGACGGAGGCTTTCCGTGGGCCACCAACGACGAAAAGGGAAAAAGGCACTATCTTGCCCCGTGACGGACCAAACCATAGGATTGGCTTGTCATTCACTTATTTGATGGCATGGTTTGCTCTTCACTGCCCAGCCATTATCCAAGCTAGTGAGGAGCCTCCAGAAGGTGTCCGAATGGCGCTTCTCCATCGATTTGAGGGATGTTCATGGCTATTAACTTATGTGGCCGCGGTTCGTAAGCTGCTGTGCCGGTATGACGTTTATAGCTTTTTTCACTGCTTTCCCTACATTTGTGATGCAGGCTATGGCGAAGAATTCAAGGATGTAGGAGATGGGAAGACGTCGCTAAGCCGGGGGCTCTTTGAATGGCTGGTTAGCATCCAGCCATTCCATCTGCTGTACAGGAGAAGGGATACCTGCTATTTGGAGCCTTATGTCCCGAGTCGATTTGCCCGTCAGTTCGGGTATGACCAACTATATATAGGTAATCCGAACACCAACCTGACCTTCATAAGGAGCCTCACTGATGGTGCTCATGTCTGACAGTTCTTCATCGCTGGCTGTGTTGGCCCAAAGGCCTTCCACTCTAGTTTTGATGATGATTAACTCATGTAGTTATGTTTACTAATTATCTTGTGATGTTTAGTTTCAGATCATTAACCAAGATATTAGTTGGTGATTGCTTCAACGAGATGATTTGGAAGCTTTCACATGGTGATTCCAGAGCCCGAGCAACAAGTTCATACATAGCACTCGTTGGAGTCTAGCTCGTGGATCACGGAGTTTTGGATCGAGTCTACTTGAAGATGGAAGATCGTCAAGAAGACTTAAGTATCCTATTTTTAGTTTAGTGTGTTTAGTCCATTTGTAAAGACTAGATAGTGTGATATGCTCAAGTTCACAATACACACACGTTTTATGTTTTGGTATTTTTAACAAAACATATTTTTGGATTTAAAGACAAAAACTATGATATATATATATATATATATATATATATATATATATATATATATATATATATATATATATATATATATATATATATATATATATATATATATATATATATATATATATATATATATATATATATGTTTCATGTATATTGGACTTATGTCCATTTGCAACATGCTTCAATGTGTTTAAATATCATGTTTTTGTACTTCAATGAGTTTTAAGAAAAATCAGATTTCCTATTGAAAATTCATGTTTGGTAAAATACAGGTTTTGGTTTTTGATAAAATTTGCAAGACTCAAATTGGTTCAAAATGTTTGATATTTGTCTTGAAATTTTTGGCACATGTTTATATATCAATGTAAAATGAAAAAATATTTTTGTGGATTTTTAAGTATTTTATGGAATTTTTAAGAATATTTTTAAACCCAGTTTCTGACCCAGAACAGTGCCTGACAGGCTCTGTCGGTCGACCGCACGGTCGACCGAACCAGGAGCCGGTTGACCGGGCGGTCGATCGACGTGCACAGCCTGTGCACGTCTGGGCTGGCACTTGGGCCGGTCGACCAGGCGGTCGACCGGACCAGAGAGCTCTGCTCTCTGTTTTTGGGCGGTCGACCGGGCGGTCGACCGGCTTCCTCCAACGGTCAAAAATATGACCGTTGGCGGTCGACCGGCCGGTCGACCGCCAGCTGTTCTGGCTGACAGAAATAGCCAAACGGCTAGTTTTTGGAGGAGGCTATTTAAGCCTCATTTCTTGGGGGCTTTGACAAGATTTTTAAGAAAGAAAAATTAGTGTTTCTCCAGAGTTTATTTCCAAGTTTTCAAAAGTGTTTTTGGGCTTTAAACTTCCAATTTGATTTTGTGTTAGGGTTTTAGAAAAATCAAAGAAAATAGAAAATTTGGGAGATTTGTATTGTTCTTCATTTTTATCTTTTACAAAGAGTTTTTCCAAGTATTTTTCTTTGAGTTTTTGTTTTCCAAACTCTAGTTTTTTCACACTTGAGCTATCCTCTATCCTATTCTATTTAGGATCTTTTATTTGTGGGAAAAGAGATTGTTTGTGGTTGAAAGATACCACCAAGTTGTAAACCCCTTCATTTGTTGTATCCCTCTTTGGTAGAGGTTGATTTGTACTGTGGGGTGCTCCCTCTTTGGTAGAGGATGAGATTGTTGTTTACTCCCTCTTGGTGAGGTGGAGTTGGAGTAGGTGTTTGTATCCCTCTTGGTGAGGTGGATTGTAGTTGTTTGGCTAAGGGCCTACCGCTCTTGTGTGAGGTGGTGATTGTTTACCTCGGTGGAGGTTGTATTGGTTGAGAGAGGAGTTCGGTACTCCCGGTTGTACATAATCCTCCTCGGTGGAGGTTCCTTCGGTGGGAGTCCTCGGTGGACAAGTTAGTGGATTGGAAATCCTTCTCGGTGAAGGCGGGGACGTAGAGCTAGGGGCTCGAACCTCGAAACACATCTTGTTGTTTGCGTTTGATCCATTGACTCTAAACTCTCTCTCTTTATTTGTGTTGTGCATCATTCATATCATTCATATCTATTTGCTTGTGTTGTGCCTTGCGTCATTCATATTGTTATATATCCATTATATGCTTGGCTTGTGTTTGTGTGCCTCACTTGTACTTAACCACGAGAGCTTCATATAGAACCTCAACTCTTATTCAGAGGAATCAAGAGGAGTTAGTCCAGAGCCCTTCACGGGGAATTCAGCTACACTCGTTGGTTGTACTAAGTGTAGTTGCAAATTAGTTTTAATTTTCGCATTTAGTTTTAGATTAGCGTTATCACCTATTCACCCCCCCTCTAGGTGATTTCAATTGGTATCAGAGTTACGCTCCTGATACTTAGGTTTAACCACCTAGGAGTGAGATCTTGGTTTGCTAATCTTCATTTGCATTTTGCACACATTTAGTTTGCACAACCTCATGGACTTCATGACCCCACCTATGTTTGATTCTTCCAACATTGTTGTTTGGAAGACTAAGATGTCCGTTTATTTGAAAACCCTAAGCTTGCATGTTTTCCTTGCCGCTACCAAGAAATGCTATCTTGGTAATAGCAATCATATAGGGGCCAATGCACAAGCCCTTGAGGCTATTAGAAGCACGCTTTCAAAAGATTATCTTATACTTGTTTCTAATCTTGATTCCGCTTTTGCAGTGTGGAACAAGTTGACCACATCCACCTCCAAGCTTCAATTGCCAATCCAACCGGAGGAATCTAGTGGAGAATCCGAGTTTCAATGCTTCATGGTCTAAGGGAATGATTCCCTTGAGGTACACTCGGAAACTCAACTAGAAAATGATGATTGTGCTACTTCTTCAAATGAAAATATTGATGCCTATGCCTTAAATGAAGAACTATCTATTGTGTGTGAAAAATTAATAGAAAAATATAATTTGTTGAAAAAGAAGACTTTTGCTTTAAATAAAGAAAATGAAAAATTGTCTTCTAAAATTGAGAGTGTTTTGCAAGAGAAGGAAGAGGTTTCTAGTGAATGTGACTCACTTAGATCTCAACTTAATCTTGTTTTAAAAGAAAATGAATTGTTGAAATCTAAAAATGATTGTAATGATATTTTGAAGAAAAATAAAGTTTTGACTTCAAAAATTGAATTTGTTGTAAAAGAAAATAATTCTTTGAAAATAAAAATTGATTCTATTTCAAAGGATTTAGAAATTTGTTTAAAGAAAAATGAATTTTTGAAAAATAATATTGATTCTCATGTTTGCCATGTTAGGGTAGTTTCATCTAGATCACCTATTGCATGCACCTCTTCTTCCATAATTGAAAATGACATATCTATGCTTAAGAAGATTGTTGATTGTTTGGGCTCCACTTTGAGCCAATGTGCCATGAACCATACACGCTTGGAATCCTTGGTTCGAAAGAAACAAGTTCCTATTATGCATGCACACCCATCACGGCATACACATGCTTCCCATGGTCACCATCATCACACCATGTATGCTCATGTGTACACTTGTACACATTGTGGACGTAAGGGCCACCTTGCTAAATTTTGCTTTGATCATTTATATGATTGTAATTTAGCAAATAAATTTGTTTGGGTTAGGAAAGGTGCTAACCCCCATGGACCCAATAGAGTATGGATACCAAAGACCACCCCTATTGTATTTGATGTAGGTGTGGGCTCTCGCATGACGTGAGAGTATAGGTACCTTGGAGTGGATGCGTTCCGAGCTTCATGTGGACTATTTGGATGCATCACTTTCAAGGGATGTTTGGTGGGAAGACCACCTTGTTTTGGAGACATGGAGAGTTGCCTCATCGGTTTTGGTAACAATCCTTTACTCCCATTTATATTATGCATGCTTTTCATGTTCATTGTTTATAGCATGTTTGATGTTTATAGATTATTATGTTAATGCCATGATTATTAGATTATTGACATGCATGTATAGCATTTTGAGACACCCATGTTTAATATGGACCATTATTTTAGTGTTCTCACCTTTGTTTAGTTATCATGTTTATCATAGCTCTAATAACATATGGATTTACATAATGATCATATTTGTGTTTATCATGTTGATTTATATCTTGTTTTATGCTTCATGTTTTGATTACTTGTTTAAATGTTAGTTTTCATTAAGACTAGGTATATACTTGTACATATAGTGGGCCACAAATAAATCTATATATGTTTGTGCTTGAATGCTTATTTGTACCCGTTAGATGTGCTAGTACAGTCTAGTTTTGATGATTCATGCATTTTAAACTTGTATTCCCATTTTTGGATTTGCTTTATGATTTTATATTTAGTTTAATGTATATGTCTATTTTGCGAAACCCTAAGATATACATGGATATCCCATGAGTCATTTGCTTTTCATGCAAATCTTTATATATGGCCTCAATTGTGTTTAGGATATGTATGTATACTTTTTGTGTTGTCAAGACATACATATACCTTGAAGATTAAATAGTTTTGATGATTTTCATGTTTTTGAGGAATATTGAGCTTAATTGAATATTTTCATGATGATGTGTTTCACATTTTGCTTATACGCTCACCCTTCTTGTTTACTCATGCTTTATTTTCATGAGTCATATTTATGCTTCATTGAATTTGAGTGTTGACTATCATGTGATTTACATGTGTTTCATGAAAATATTTTTGTTTTATTCCTTACTTGAAAGATTTCGTACTAGTTAACAAGTTTTTCCATCTAACTAGTTCGTATTCTTCTTATGGTAGATGTTTTCAAACATACAATATTTTTTTAAATCTATTTTTGAAAACCCCTACCTTCCACGGGCGGTTGGATGGGAGTCCATGCCTATGTATGCTTTATATTGAAAATCATTTTAAACATGAGCATGATTGGGAGGATAGGAAATATGAGATATACATTTGATATTTTTGTTTCAATTGGTATCATTGGATTATTTCAATTGGTATCAATATTGATATTTTCTTGTATATTCATATACTTTTATGTATGTATGCATACTCTTCAAATAGTACCAATTTCGATTGGTATCTAATCTTTCATACATATATATGTTTTATTGGTGTTCAAGAACATCAAATATTTTGTTTATGCTAAGCTTGATATTTTTTTTAACTATCATGTTTCAATTGATTTGTTTTCAATTGGTATCTTAAACAAGCTTATGCATATTTTTAGTTGATATTTCATAAAGGGGGAGAAAATCTTGTATTTTATCTTTCAATTGGTATTTTGTATTCCACTCCTTTCCTTTATGATAGAAAATGACAAGAAAAAAATTAATAATTTCATATTGATATCATATGCTTAGAAAGAATAATAATTTCAATTGGTATCAAGATTGTTTGCTTACCATTGGTATGTTATTTGCTTACTTATCAATTGGTATCAAGATTTTGTTTTTATGTTCACTTTCAATTGGTATCAAGATGTACTTCATTGACATATTTTTAATTGATATCATGTTTGATGCCACCCCTTATTGATATTGTTTTTTGTTTTAGTCAAAAGGGGGAGAACATTTTTTGTGTGTCTTGATTCACCCTTTATTGATTCTTTGTTTTTGAACAAAAAGGGGAGAAGAATATGTTTTTATTTATTTTGTTTTTAACCCCTTTGTTGAAGATTGACAAAAAGGGGGAGAAGAATTTGAGGTTATATGCATGTTTTTGTATGCATGTTTTATGTTTTTATTAAGTTCAATTGGTACCAAGAGCATTATTTTAAGAACATGTTTATTTTTGGTATCAAGAGTTTTATTTGGTGTTTTACCTTTTACAATGGTATCATTAGTTTTGTTTTGCAATTGGTATCAAACGAGAGCTTTTGTTTTGAATATTTATTTGTTTTATTTAATTGATATCAAGAGCATATTTTATTGTTTTATGCATGACTATGCATATTCATGTTTAGTATTCATTACATATTTATTTTTTTATTCCTATGCATGAGTTAAGGGGGAGCTTCTTTGAAGCTTAACTTTAATCCATACATATATAACTCCATGAGTTTTGTCATCATCAAAAAGGAGGAGATTGTTGGCCCAAAGGCCTTCCACTCTAGTTTTGATGATGATTAACTCATGTAGTTATGTTTACTAATTATTTTGTGATGTTTAGTTTCAGATCATTAACCAAGTATTAGTTGGTGATTGCTTCAACAAGATGATTTGGAAGCTTTCACATGGTGATTCCAGAGCCCGAGCAACAAGTTCATACATAGCACTCGTTGGAGTCTAGCTCGTGGATCACGGAGTTTTGGATCGAGTCTACTTGAAGATGGAAGATCGTCAAGAAGACTTAGGTATCCTATTTTTAGTTTAGTGTGTTTAGATCTATTTGTAAAGACTAGATAGTGTGATATGCTCAAGTTCACAATACACACACGTTTTATGTTTTGGTATTTTTAACAAAACATATTTTTGGATTTAAAGACAAAAACTATGATATATATATGTTTCATGTATATTGGACTTATATCCATATGCAACATGCTTCAATGTGTTTAAATATCATGTTTTTGCACTTCAATGAGTTTTAGGAAAAATCAGATTTCCTATTGAAAAATCCATGTTTGGTAAAATACAGGTTTTGATTTTTGATAAAATTTGCAAGACTCAAATTGGTTCAAAATGTTTGATATTTGTCTTGAAATTTTTGACACATGTTTATATATCAATGTAAAATGATAAAAATATTTTTGTAGATTTTTAAGTATTTTATGGAATTTTTTAAAATATTTTTAAACCCAGTTTCTGACCCAGAACAGTGCCTGACAGGCTCTGTCGGTCGACCGCACGGTCGACCGAACCAGGAGCCGGTCGACCGGGCGGTCGACCTACGTACACAGCCTGTGCACGTCTGGGCTGGCTCTTGGGCCGGTCGACCGGGCGGTCGACCGGACCAGAGAGCTCTGCTCTCTGTTTTTGGGCGGTCGACCGGCTTCCTCCAACGGTCAAAAATATGACCGTTGGCGGTGACCGGCTGGTCGACCGCCAGCTGTTCTGGCTGACAGAAACAGCCAAACGGCTAGTTTTTGGAGGAGGCTATTTAAGCCTCATTTCTTGGGGGCTTTGACAAGATTTTTAAGAAAGAAAAATTAGTGTTTCTCCAGAGTTTATTTTCAAGTTTTCAAAAGTGTTTTTGGGCTTTAAACTTCCAATTTGATTTTGTGTTAGGGTTTTAGAAAAATCAAAGAAAATAGAAAATTTGGGAGATTTGTATTGTTCTTCATTTCTATCTTTTACAAAGAGTTTTCTCAAGTATTTTTCTTTGAGTTTTTATTTTCCAAACTCTAGTTTTTCCACACTTGAGCTATCCTCTATCCTATTCTATTTAGGATCTTTTATTTGTGGGAAAAGAGATTATTTGTGGTTGAAAGATACCACCAAGTTGTAAACCCCTTCATTTGTTGTATCCCTCTTTGGTAGAGGTTGAGATTGTTGTTTACTCCCTCTTGGTGAGGTGGAGTTGGAGTACGTGCTTGTATCCCTCTTGGTGAGGTGGATTGTGGTTGTTTGGCTAAGGGCCTACCCCTCTTGTGTGAGGTGGTGATTGTTTGCCTCGGTGGAGGTTGTATTGGTTGAGAGAGGAGTTCGGTACTCCCGGTTGTACAAAATCCTCCTCGGTGGAGGTTCCCTCGGTGGGAGTCCTCGGTGGACAAGTTAGTGGATTGAAAATCCTTCTCGGTGAAGGCGGGGACGTAGAGCTAGGGGCTCGAACCTCGAAACACATCTTGTTGTTTGCGTTTGATCCATTGACTCTAAACTCTCTCTCTCTCTCTCTCTATTTGTGTTGTGCATCATTCATATCATTCATATCTATTTGCTTGTGTTGTGCCTTGCATCATTCATATTGTTATATATCCATTATATGCTTAGCTTGTGTTTGTGTGCCTCACTTGTACTTAACCACGAGAGCTTCATATAGCACCTCAACTCTTATTCAGAGGAATCAAGAGGAGTTAGTCCAGAGCCCTTCACGGGCAATTCGGCTACACTCGTTGGTTGTACTAAGTGTAGTTGCAAATTAGTTTTAATTTCCGCATTTAGTTTTAGATTAGTGTTATCACCTATTCACCCCCCTCTAGGTGATTTCAGGCTGTACTGAGGCGCGGCTATGCATGCCGCTGAGGACTCTGAACCTTCTGACTACTTTGGGGTTCTGTCAGTGGTATAGAACTTCGAACTCCACGCCAACTAGGTTTTCTATTAACTATTTTGGTGTGAAGTTGATCTCTAAGCAGCTGAAGCGGAAAGTCACCGAGAGGGGTGAGGGCAGAAGGGTCCGTGTGCCAGGCCTTGGGGAGTTCGTCGCTACCGCCAATAGTGAGGCTTCAGACGTAGAAAGTCCCCACTTCCAAGGAGACGTAGGTGCTGAGGTCCTTCTAGATGCTCCTAGTGGGGTAGGCACAGCCCCCATGGAAGATGTGGAGGTAGAAGAGGTGGAGGAAGAGGATCCTGACGTCCACTTCAAACGAAAGCGGAAAGGTGGATCTCGCAGGAAGAGGGTAGTGAAGAAGCCTTATCGCTACACTCTCACCATTATTGCAGAGGGTATGATCTCCATATCAGAACATATTGCTCATGCATTATTTGATCCTGGAGCTACTCATTCATTCATATTTAGTGCTTTTGTTTATAAATTAAATCAAACATAATAACCCCTAGGATTTCAGTTGGTTGTATCCACACCTATAAGGGTAAAGATAATAGCTAGCACAAATATGTGAACTGTGAAGTGATGATTGGGGAGATGGAAACATCTATTGACTTGATTAAGCTGGGCGAGATGGAGTTTGATGCAATACTAGGAATGGATTGGTTGTCCGCTTGTGGCGCACATGTGGATTGTAATAGGAAGAGGATCATCTATAAAATGGAAGGAGTTTTGGAGTTTATTTGTGAAGGGGTAAAAGTTATTCATGATATACCCTACATATCGACCATTAAAGCCACCAAGTTAAAGAGGCAGAGATGACAAGGATTTCTGACTTCAGTTTTGGACAACACTAGGACTGATATCAAAATTAAGACTATTCTAATCATAAATGAGTTTTCAGATATATTCCCGAAAGATTTACCAGGTCTGCCCCCAGATCGAGATGTAGAATTTACAATAGATATGATGTCGGGTACTGCCCCATTCTCAAAACCACCATATCGTATGGCCCCCGCAGAAATGAAAGAACCTAAAACTCAACTACAGGAATTGCTAGATAAAGATTTCATCCGCCCGAGCGTATCACACTGGGGAGCACCAGTATTATTTGTTAAGAAGAAGGATGGAAGTATGAGATTATGTGTCGACTATTGGGAGTTGAATAAGGTCACTATTAAAAATAGGCACCTGCTTCCTCGAGTTGATGACTTATTTGATTAACTACAAGGGTTTTGTGTATTTTTTAAGATAGACTTTAGGTTAGGATATCACCAGTTAAAGGTCAAGCCAGAAGATGTGTCTAAATTGGCTTTTAGAACATGATACGAATATTTTGAATTCCTAGTCATGCCTGTTTTCTACTGAAAAATGATATAATCGTAGGAAAACTTACAAAAAGGGGTCGAGGAGCAAAATTACAAGTAGTAGAAATTGAAATTACAAGTAGATCTCCTATGAGATTTCTGGGAAAAATGTGCCGGTAGGAATCTGATCAGTGCACGATCACTTTATCCCTTTGACGATATGACTGGTCAGATGATCAGACTGCCTCCCAATAAGACTCCCTTCCCGCTTGGTTTGGAGAATCGGAGAACAGAAGATCAATTGAGCCCTTTTACTTGGAATTCTGCTCTTTTCGAGTCAATTTTCCTCTCTGTCCGTCCTTCTGTCCTTGTGTCTAGTAAGGGACTGTTTATAGCAAAAAGCCGGGTGTAACCATCTCCTTAAATTCAGCAAGACTGAATCAGCCATTAACTTCACGCGAGACTCGCAAATGACCTTGTCGCGAAGCTCTTTGCGAGCTTCTGGTGAAGCTAGAGGGTTCGTGCGAATGTTCTCCTGCCGTTATGGCTGATTTGTCTCCACTTAATGTGGGGCGAAGTGGGCGGGTGTAACCGCCCACTTAAAGTGGCGTTAATCCCACTAAATTTGTGGGCGTTCACCCATTAATCCCTCATCGGATTTTGAAACGGTCAATTTGATGAACTGGCAAAGCTCATTACGGAGCTGGATCACGCGAAGTTAGATCATGCGGAGCTGGATCCTGTGGAACTAGCCTAGGCAAAACTAGATTATGCGAAGCTAGCTCATGCGAAGCTAAGACTTAGCTCATAGTTTCAGGCGAAGTTGCCTTCAGAGCCTCGTGCGAAGCTGAGACTCAGCTCATAGCGGAGTTATGACTCAGCTAGGGTATAAGGCTTCTGACGCGAAGATCCTAAATTAGCTCTTGGCGGGGCTAAATGGAAAGCTTCAGACGAAGCTAATAGCTAGCTTCAAAGCGAGGCTACCAAGCTTAGGCGAGGCTGTTAGTTCCATGTGGAGCTATGAGGCATATCTTGAGATTATACCAGGCTAAGTATAGCGTCTTAGGCCTTCTTGGGTCTCTTCAATGGCAACTTTGGCTTACTATCTGCTTTACTGAATTAGTAATGTCCATGTTGCTGCCTCTTCTCTGGTCATCAGCTTGTCTTCAACTTATCTTTTATAGATGTCGATAAATTAGACGTTGTTCAGACCGACTGAAGATGAATGCGGGAGTTCTGTCTTTTTCGAGTGTTAACAATGCCTTTTGGACTCACTAATACCCCAGCAACATTTATGGACCTAATGCATCGAGTGTTCTAACCATATCTTAATTTTGTGGTGGTATTCATCGATGACATTTTGATCTATTCAAGGAATAGGGAAGATCATAAAAACTGCCTTAAAACTGACCTCCAAATCTTCAGGGAGAAGCAAATTTTTGCTAAATTAAAGAAATATGAATTTGGTTAGAACAAGTAGGATTTCTTGGCCATATTATATCCAATAAGGGAATAACAGTAGATCTGATGAAGATTGAGGTAATCAAAGACTGGCCTAGATCCACAACTGTTATTGAAGTTCGAAGTTTCTTGGGGTTAGCCGGATACTACAAAAGATTTGTAGAAGGATTCTCTCAAATTGTAGCACCATTGACGCAATTAATTAGAAAGAATAAGAAATTTGTATGGGAAAATGAACAAGCTAAGAGCTTCCTTAAAGTTAAAACGAGGCTAACATCTGCTCATATTTTAATTGTATCTTAAGGAACTGAAGGATTTGCCATCCATAGTGATGCGTCAAAATTGTGATTGGAATGTGTGTTAATGCAACATGGGAGAGTTATTGCCTATGCGTCCCGACAATTGAGAATTCATGAAAGAAATTACCCTACTCATGATTTAGAATTCGCCGCTGTGATTTTTTCCTTGAAGATCTGGCGACATTACTTGTATGGAGTGTCTTGTGAAATCTTTACTGACTATAAAAGTTTAAAGTACATTTTCACACAAAAAGAACTGAATATGTGGCAGAGGAGATGGCTAGAAATAATGAAAATTATGATATTACTATCCACTACCACTGTAACGGTTCCAGTTTTCATAATATTTCCATATACATAAACATTATATGGATCCACAGATTATCATCACATCTCCAAATTATTGAAAATTTTGGCAGCACTTCCTCTGTAATACAGAGTCTACTTGATACACTGACACAAACAGTTCTATATTCCTCATCAACCAGATATGTGTATACAATATCCCATGCAGTGGTATATCACATTTTCGGCTTCACATCGCCTACTTAAAATCTCGCACCTCTATCATATGGATACAACACAAGATAACCAATCAAGGACTTACTTGAGAATAATCTCCTTGGTGTCAACATCTAACATAAGCCAACCCAAGATAATACTCATAAGAACTTATACACAAGTCTACATATATACATCATCGAACTAATTCATGTATCTGCAACTATTCAGTCTAACTATAACATCAACTCTATGTACATGCATATAACCCCATTACTTAATTACAAATCAATATAGAAGCTTGATAGGCCCACACAATGAATGTTGTGCACCCTTCCAGTGCCCTACCCTTGCCTTTAGCTGCTATTTATCCCTGCCTTGCCCTGAAAAACATGAAGCTATGGGGGGGTGAGCTTAACAGCTCAGTGAGTGGAGTCAATTTTCATTCATAATTTAGCATGTCATTAACGATGTATAGTATTCGCGATACATGAAAATAAGATGAATGTGGCACATGAAGTATGTGATACCGAATGCTTCTACTTGATTGTAATTTACTTTCAGTTACTGTTCAATTGATGCTGATAACTGTACACATGACCAGTATCAGATGTCTTCACTATCATATACAATAACACATCTAACATACCCTTAGTGTCACGCACACACACATACATATATGTCACACATAGCAAATCATTCTCAATCATTTGTAAAGTTGCATATATATGTATCTTAGCACCGTCTTCGCACTCCGCCCGTGCAATACGGGTCCTTTCCTCTATATACATACACATATTTATATAGCACCGTCTTCGCACTCCGCCCTGCATACGAGTCCCTTCCTCCTGATATGTACACAATTTTACATATAGCACCGTCTTCGCACTCCGCCCTGCATACGGGTCCCTTCCTCCTGGTATATACACATACATCTAAATGCACACAATAACGACACATTCAAATTTCATAAGACTCATGTATAAAGCACATCATTTCCTATATGGAATGATGCTCTCAATTAATACTTGCTCGTTACCTAGTATTCTTATGCAAAGTCCGCACAATTGTCTTAGCCAAGCATATCACATATATATATATATATATATATATATATATATATATATATATATATATATATATATATATATATATATATATATATATATATATATATATATATATATATGTACAAAATCAAATAACATACACCAATCATATTCATGTCAACCATAATGAATTCTATTCAGTAACATGCATGTCAATGCCATTGTGCACCATACTTCAAAATGCAAGCCGCATATGCAATTAGGTAAAATGCTATATCAAACAAATTATTATCCATATTTGAAATTAGGTGTAATGCAATCCAATTTATTTAAAAAAAACCCCACTCACATTCAAGTTGAGCATTCTACAAGGGGTTCGTACCGAGCATCGCCTCGTGTTTCCTTTCCGAATAACCACGTCGGACACCGACATGCCAATCCCCCTATTTGATAGTAGTAAACAACATTACATATCTAACTCTTAGATGAATATCAAGTGGATTACAATGTTCTCGTAGAAGAGACTTATTTGACAATTACGTATTGCTAGCTTCTTACCCTTGAAAGTATACCAACATGATTATCATGGCTATTTCACGATTTCTATCGCAATGATATGTTTCTAATTAATACTTTCATGGAGTCCAATACCCAACCCCAATTTATTTTAGAAGGACTTAGGAAGCAATCACCCATTACCATGTACTTCACATATGTTACCTTACATAGCTCAAATTGTTACTAATGCATAGTATATACCACTTATGTCACCATCCTCTAGTAAAAAGAGAACAAGCATGTCACCAATCCTATGAAAAACTAATTTACATGTTATCTTACATTATTCTTGAATACTATTCCCAAATCCATCCTAATTTCATTACGTCACATACTTAAATTAACTTTACGACTTATGTAAGCATAGTGAGTATAGAGATCTACTCACATAATAGATGAATTTCCACTTGTGCTCCTTGTTCAATCTTTCCACCCAAACCCTAGCAAGGGACATAGACACTTTCTTAGTCATGAAATAATTCATAACGAGAGGAGAATTTGTGGAGTATTAATTTACCTTCACCCAATTTAGCCTCTGGAAATTGGGAGTTTTTGGAACCATTTTTCAGAATTTAGGGCTTTTGATTTCCCCCTTCAAACCACCCAAATTCCGGCTCTTTCTCCTCTTCTCCGGCCAACAGGGAACTCCTCCGACGAAACCAGGCCCCTCCGACGAAACCAGGCCGTCCCGCGGCCTGGTGTTGCCGCGGTCTCGCGGCTGCGCGCGCTGCGCGCGGTTGTGCACGGTCGCGCGCGGCTGTGCGCGGCCGCGTGGTGGTGCGTGGTCGCGAGGCCCGCCCTTGGCTCCGGCCGGGGCTCAACTGGAAGAGGGAGAGAGTGGGAGGGAGGAGGTCTAGGGTTCAGGTAGAGAGGGAAATACTTTTACAGAGAGAAGAGAAAGTTCTCCTCAGATCTGAACGTAATGAATAGGCACTTATGCAAAGAAGCCCTCCATAAATCATGTCATTACAAAAACACCACCTCCACTAACTTGCCACTTGGCCAAAGCTAGGATCAAGATGATCCTAGCCTTACATCTCACCTCTCCATGCACACCTAACCCATCCACTAACTTCAAATAAATTAATTACAAATACCAAGTATTTAGATTAAACAATGGGTATGGTTGGTGGGGGGTAAGTATATACCATGTATAAAGCTATTTTCATGTATTTGAATATGTGACTCATTGCGTATACATGGTTATCCCTTACATAAATCATTGATATATTTACATCACACATACTTGTGATAATTTATTGACACCAATTTCTCACTTGATCTTCAAGGAAAAATAATCATATATATATATATATCAAGGTTTTGCATTCTGCAACACTAATTCATGATTAAAGTACGCCGAACATTATAGTTATCAGTCCCAATTATCCGGCATTAACTCATGGCTAAGAATTAAAATATTCTTTAGGAAAAGAAATAAATAATAAAAATTTCGGGATGTTACAACCACCCTGAAAAAGCCAATGTGGTGGCTGATGCCTTGAGCCAGAAATCAGGAGGAGCAGTGGCCGCCTTTATAACTTTCCAAACAAGATTATTAAGAGATCTAGGAGAAATGCAAGTAGAGGTACGAGTCATTGATCCTTCGAATGCTAGAAATCAATTGAATCAAGTAAGTATTCAATTTGATCTATATGACAAAATCAAAGAGGCCCAATAAAGAGATGCTCAAATAAGAAAAATTATGATGAAGGTACTAGAAGGAGAAAAGATAATGTACTAAGATTCAGACACAGATTATGTGTGCCTGATGTGGCAGAGATAAAAGAAGAAATAATGAAGGAGGAAGCTCATTGTACCCCGTATACAGCTCATCCGGGGAGCACAAAAATGTATCAGGATCTACGTCGTAACTTCTGGTGGGATGGAATGAAAATGAATATTTCTAATTTTGTCCACAAGTGCTTAGTATGTCAGCAGGTGAAAGCAGAACATAAGAAGCCCCTAAGATTGCTGGTACCATTACCAATTCCTGAATGAAAATGGTATCACATTGTCATGGATTTCGTTACTAGACTTCCTCAGACATCTCAAGGACTAGATACAGTCTGGGTAGTGATAGATAGACTTACTAAATCTGTCCCACTTTCTACCATCCTGATCTATTATTCTATGGAGAGACGGCTCAAGTATATATCCGAGAAATAGTTAAACTGCATGAAGTGCCTGAGTCCATTGTGTCAGATCGGGATCCTAGATTTCAACCTGGATTTTGGAAAAGCCTATCCGAAGCTTTGGGAACTAAGTTGCAACTCAGTACAGCGACACACCCCCAAACAGATGGACAGTCAGAGAGGACTATTCAAATATTAGATTTTGGATGAAGTTGGGACAACTATTTACTTTTAGTGGAATTTGCTTATAATAATAGTTATCAGTCCACCATTAACATACCTCCGTTTGAAGCACTATATGGTAGAAAATATAGATCACCGATCTATTAGGAGGAAGTTTGGGATAGAAGGATATGCGGCCCTGACATAATTGAAGAAGCCACTGATAAGATTAAGTTAATTAAGAAAAGGATGAAGGCAGCTCAGAGCAGGCAGAAAGCTTATGCAGATACTCGTCGTAGACCACTGGAATTTGAGGTAGGGGATAAAGTTTTCCTAAAGGTATCTCTAATGAAGGGAGCGAGAAGCGCCGGCAATAAGAACTAATTAGCTCCTATATATGTCGGACCATTTGAGATATTGGATAGAATTGAACTGGTTGCTTATCGTTTAGCCTTACCCCTTGTTCTGGAAAGAATATATAATGTATTTTATGTCTCTCAGTTAAGGAAGTACATACCTGATCCTGATCATATAATCTCCTATGGACTTCTGTAAATACAAAAAGACATGTCATACACGGAAGCACCAGTGCAAATCTTAAATCTCAAGGAGAAACAATTGAGAAGCAAAATTAATTTTTTGGTCAAGGTTTTATGTAGGAATCAACATATAGAAGAAGCAACTTGGGAGCTGGAAGATGAGATGCAGAAGAATTATCCATATTTATTTCAAGGTACGTTGAGTTTTGAGGACGAAACTTCCTAAAAGAGGGTAGAGTTGTAACACTTGCCTTAATTAATCACCAATTAATACACTTGAATGCCTTAGGAAAATAATGCGGGGACAAGAATCCGTGTAGGATATTTACACTAAACCATATACCATACATATACTAGTATAAATGTATGAATGTGTACATTTGCTCATGCACCTTTGACTTTTTCCTACCATACTACCTACCATGCTTGTTGGGTACATATGCATCATGAAGGGGGGAGTATGGAGCCTTACCATAGGAGTAAGGTAGTGATGTAGAGAAATGATTTAGAGGGCACTTGGCATGATGTCATTGTAGAAAGTGAGGTATAAAAGAGTAAAAATAGGGAGAAAATCCTCATTTGTCAACACACACACTCTCTCTTCATTTCCAACTCCAAAATTCTCCCCTCCCTTCTCTTTTGCTGCCGGTCAAAACAGCCAGCGCCTCCTATTTTCCCCTCCATTTTCTTCATTCACTCACTCTCTCCCTCTCATTCACTCACTTTTCTTTTCCTTCCTTCCTATATGCTAAAAAGCCTTCCTTTGCCTATATTATCTCCTCAAAAGACCTATTAGAGCATAGAGAAGTGATGATCTAATATCACCTTAGAGGGATAAATTTTTGAAGACAAGGTTGGCCTAGGTTAGCAAGATAGGAGGGTGATTTCGCTTGAAGAAGGTAAGCAATCCTTAGGCCTACTATACTACTCTTATACTCTTTCAACTATAAATTATTAATGATGTTGTTATGTTCTTGTAAACTCTAATGTAGCTAGTAACCGAGCTTGATAATTGGGAGTATTCTCTTCAATAGTGAGTAGAACATCCAAACTCCAAAATAATAGTAGGTAGTTGTCAAGTTTAAAGTAAAGTGGAATAGCTAAATTATAAGTGGATGTGGATATGAATGATAATACATGTGTATGGTTTCTAGATTTTAAGTATGCATTATAGACAATCTTATGGTAAACATGTTGTAACTATTTTCATATATGCTTACCATTGTGTATGATTGATAACTTTATTGTGTGTATACACGACAGTCCAACACATACCTTTTAAGAAGAAATAATTTTCTGAATAAATATAATACTTGATTTTATGCATATATATGGCTATGCATAAATTAAGATGATATAATGTGTTGGTTACCTTGAAAAGGCTCGCTTGTTGTTAACTTAACAAGTTATATACATGTTAATGACTTTCATAATGTTGGCATAATGTAAAGTCACAAATCATGAAAATTATTTAGATTGATATTGCTTTTATGAATCCTTGCATGTTGTTATTACATGAAAATTATAATCCTTACGTAATAGAGGAAGGGACCGGGTTGAACCGGAGGTGATCGAAGGAGAGAATATTACGTTGAATAACGTATAGGAGGAAGGGACCGGGTTGAACCGGAGGTGACCGAAGGGGGGAATATTACGTTGGTTAACTTATGGGAGGAAGGGACCGGGTTTAATCGGAGGTGACCGAAGGGGAGTCCCACTTTATGTTTAATAAGTATGTTAATAATAAAACTGGAATTATTTTATTTCTTTGGTTAAGATGAAAATTGCATGATAAAGCTATATGAAAATCTTAAACATTAGACTCTGTGATGAGTCGACTGGTATAGGCAAATTCTAACTAGATTAGTCGACTAGCCCATAGGCCAAGTCGACTATAGATGTGAGATACAAGTACGCAAGTTTCTGGAAATCAATATTAGTCGACTATATAAGATAGGGTAGTCGACTAGCTTTAGTTACAGGTAACAAACAGAGAATGAACATCTTCTTTTGGTTAGGACATAGTTGACTGTATATGGGTGATATGTCGACTATTATCAAGAGTAGTCGACTATATAAGGTAGGGTAGTCGACTAGTTTTAGTTACAGGCAGCCAACAAAGAGTGGATATTTTTTTTAGATATGGCTTAGTCGACTATAGCTTTAAGATAAGTCGACTAGTAACAGGATTAGTCGACTATAGGAAGGGCAAGTCGACTAATAAGACCAATCACTGTGCGTGGTCAAGACTTTTAACAAATATCTAAAAATATACAAAAATAGTACAAATTAAAATTGTTACCTTAATGATAAATTCCAATATACATACATAATTATCATGCATATATTTGTTGTTTTACTCACTGAGCTGTTGAACTCACCCTGTTATATTAATCACCTTCAGGTTTGGATAAAGGCAAAGGACCCGCTTAACGCCAATATACGGGATAGGTGGCAGCGGGAGATCATTTTCACCTTTTGACATGTTCCATCTTATGTGTATATTGTTAAAGAAACACTATGTAAAACTTTTTATGCTGATGATTGCCATGAACTTTTGTAATACATTGTAATGCTTGTGTTGTTAGGTACTTGACTTTGAATTTTGATTAATGATATGGAGCTTATGGAGTAGAAATGTGTAGGCTTATGGATTTTCATACCGGGTTGTTGGATTATTATTGGAAACTTGCTATAAATCATTCCAAGGTTATATATTTTTTTGCGTGGAATATTGTGAAGCCATAAGTAGGCTGACGCTAGCTGAAATTGAAGCATTGTATCTTGATGGGTCCCACACTTAGATTAAGGATAATCAGTGACGATAGTGATAATGGAAAATACTATGACTGGGACCGTTACAGTATAGAACCTGCACCAAACCTTGGAATCTCCTCGATCCACCCACCATTGCATCCAAAATGCTGAAAAACATAAGGTTTGATATCTTAATCGTCTGAATCCTACTACGATTGTACAATCTGTCTTCCGATCAATCTCTTTCATTGATCGTCTTTATCACCCTTCGCTGTTTTTATTTTGACTTGCTGCCGCAGCGAGCCTTTATGAGATGCCTTGTGTGATGCCTCCTTGAGCTCGTCAAGCCCGTCTTACCGGCCGCCTTTGGTGATGATCCGATCATCACCTCCGCGTCTACCGTGTTCAGATTTAAGCATCATTGAGCCTTGACGACTCCATCTTAATCAATATACTCCAAAAGTCATCGATCTTTATCTTAGACAAATCTGAACTTTCTTGCTGTCTCTTTCATCTTGATTCCTCCGCCGAACTCTATCGACTTGAGATCTTCTTCTTCATCTAGAGCACTCAAGTTTTGAACGAAGACCATCAACTCTGATACCATTTGTTGTGATGAAATTGATATACTCCGATACTAATTATTGCGTGCATAACCTGAGATACCATACTTTCCATGATACCAATAGTGAGATTCAAAGATCCTTACTGACAACCTCAAGCTTGCCATGAGATCAAGTACCTCGAGTACTTAAGATGAATATTAAAAGATATAAGAAGAAGAACACAGAATTTAATATAGTTTGGCCCAAACATAACCTACGTCCATGGGGAGAGAACTTGAGAGAGTTTTATTAATAAACTTGGTACAAAGAGATCTAACATTCCTCTTGATGACACAAGAGTATTCGCCTTCCCCTTGAATCTAAACCTAAATTATAGGAATATATCTTATCTCTATGCACCTTCACTTTGCTCCTCTCTTTTTGGCTTTTTGGGTCCTTCTGGGCTTTTTAGTGCTTTTCATTGTTGTTCACGTTTGTGCATGAGCGGTCGATCAACCCTGACTTGTGTTTATGTTGTAACTAACAATCATTACTGAGTTAATTAAGACCCACGTAATGTGGGTGTTAATTCTCAATATAGAGGAATTATAGGAGATAATACCCTGAGAGCCCCCTATAAATAGCTATAAAAGCTACAAAGAAGAGTTGAAACTTTTTGAGAGGAGAACCCACATACTAATCTCCTTAGTTCAGATTCTTAGCTTTCATAGCTTCAAGACGTCTAAGGAAGTGAGAGAGAAAGAAATCATTCTAAAAGAAAAACTCTAATACTTACTGTGTTCAAATAGAGTTCCTTTTATCTCCTCGAAAGCAACCACAAGAAGATCCAAGAAAAGCCTTCGGTTCGGCTGATTAATGGAGAATAAGAATTACTCTCCACCGCTATATGAAAGAATCTGTCAACAAAAGGGTGAACAACCATTCTTCCCTCTTATGTAATCAGACTTTTGATCCGTTATAATTTTCTTTACAATTCAATAAAGATTTTACACGCTCAATTTTCGGTCCAACATCTATCTGAAAATACACCTAGAGCAGGGTGAATAGGTGTATGGCTAATCTAATGACAAATGATGCGGAATCAAAACTAATTACAATACACTAAGTGTAACCAAAGAGTGTAGCGAATTTCTGGTGATGGGCTCTGGTCTAACTCCTTTAGATTCCTCTAAATAAGAGTTGAGGTGCTATTAGAAGCTCTCTTGGTTCAACACAAGTATGGCACACAGTCAATACTAAGCATATATATGATATGAACAATATGATGCAACACAAGATATAAGAGAGAGAGAGAGTTTAGAGATAGTGAATCAAACGCAAACACCAAGATATATTTCGAGATTCGAGCCACTACTTTACGTCCCCGCCTTGACACAGAAGAATTTTTACTACGTCCACACAGGACTTCCCACACAGGGAACCTCCACCGAGAAATTACAATTACAAATTTAGGAGTACACAACTCCTCTCTCCAACACAACCACCTCTATATAAGAGTTAAGGCACAAAGTCAAAACAATAGTCACCTCTACACAAGAGGGATAAGACACTAAGCCAAACAACAATCACCTCTACACAAAGAGGGATGAGCACAAAACAAACCAACAATCACCTCTACACAAAGAGGGATAGGGCTCAAAGCCAAACTCCACCACAATCACCTCTACACAAGAGGGATAGCTACAAACCCAAAGCACAACCTCCTCTACGCTTAGAGGAATAGGTACAAAACCAAACTACAACAACAATCTCCTCTATACTAGAGGGATGAACACCAAACCAAAACAAAGAAGGGGTATACAACTTGGTGATCACACAAAAACCACGAACCAATTTTCCTCACAAAAATAAGATCCTATAGATAGGATAGATATGATAGCTCAAGTATGAGAAAACAAGGTGTTTGGAAATCAAATCACAAAGAACAACACTTGGGAAAAATACTAGAAGAAGATAGAAATGAAGATCAAAACCATTTTCCTAAATACTCTATTTTTCATGATTTTTCTAACCCTTGAAAACAAATAAAAATAAATCCTTTTGGCACAAAAACTCTTTAAAAACTTGCTGCTAAAACACTAGTATAGATGAAAAAATTTGCTCTTAATATTCTTATTGAAATCAGCTAAAGAGGGGTCCTATTTATAGGCTCTCAAAAAATCTGCCTTTTGGCAGCTAAAAGGCAGAAATGCCCTTTCGAGGCCCAACGGTCATGTTTCTCACGGGAGGTCAGCCAGCCCAACGGTCATTTTTCTGACCGTTGTGCATCTGGTCGACCGCCCGGTCGACCGGGCCAAGCCTGTCGGTCGACCGCCAGGTCGACCGGCCGCATTCGAGAGTTGGGTGCTTTCAGTCGGTCGACCAACCTACTTGGCTGGCCTGTATACGTTTCTAGTGCACATCGGTCGACCGATTCGGTCGACCGACCCCTGGTCCGATCGACCGTTAACATGGTCTGGCTGGGATTATAGGATAGAAAAACTTGGTTTTTTAATTCTAATAAAATCTCATAAAATCACATTAATTTCATAAAAATCAATTCTTATAAATATTTGAAGAACAAATATGTGTGACTAAAATTCAACACATATTACAAACTATTTGAACCATTTTTGTGATATTGAAATTAGGCTTAAACAAAAAATCGGTATTTTCCAAAAATCTAACTTTGAAATGGAAATCTGATTTTTCCCAAACTTGTATAAATACAAAATAAGATATTTAAACTCTTTTTGAAGTATATTGTGTATGGATAAAACCCAATACACATGTAATAGATATATCTATGTTTTTGATATGAAATCCAAAAATAGATTTTGTTTAAATACAAAACTCTAAACAATGAATAGGATCATCAAAATAAGTTTTCCTAAGTATGAAGCATATATGTATATAGATGAAATCAAATATACATTTAAACCATGTAAACTTATTTTGATTCTATCTATTCATGAAAACCATATATATGAACTAGAAATCCAAAATCGGTTAAACTGAAAAACCAAACTTATTAAACTTGTGTGTGTGTGTGTGAACTTGAGCATATCAGCATTATCTATCTTTACATAAGATCTAAACAAACCAATCTTCTTGTCGATCTCATCTTCAAGATGACCCGATCCAAACACGATCCAACGAGCTTGACTCCAACCGAGTGTTAGATGCGATCTTGACGCGCGAGCTCTTGAATCTACGTGTGTTAGCTCCAAAAACTCCTTTATTGAAGCTAAACACCTACTAATATCTTGATGAATAACTGAAACTATATAAACACAAGATTATTAGTAAACTATAACTACATGAGTTAATCATCATCAAAACTAGAGCGATGGGCCTTTGAGCCAACACTATCTCTCTCTCACGCACAAGGATACTTCGACGAAGGAGACGAATCTTGTTGGGTACTTCTTCGATATTTTGACACTTTCATAATTGATGTTGTTTGATACTTCTTTTTCGATATATCCTAAAATTTGCACGTATCAGACATAACGTTAAAATGTTTCTTTGATAGTTTTTTTCTTTTGTGTGCAAAAGACTTGAATTATCTGCAACATAATCTAGATGTATTCTAGATATCTCAAAGACTTGGTAAGTCAAAAATTAATAGATCTTTGAATGATGGAAATTTGTAGATGCATTGCATTTGTATATATGCTCTCTCTCTCTCTCTCTCTCTCTCTCTCTCTCTCTCACACACACACACACACACACACAAAATTACCCATCATGTGCATTACCCTCTTTTCCCTCCCTCTGCTTTGTCTCTCGCCACTCTCCTCCAAAAAACCTCTCCCCAAGTCCAAATATATATTATAAGGTGTTGTGAGGCATGCATTTGGTGTCCATTGGGCTACCATCAAAACTCATGTACGCTTCCCCTTGGCATGCCTCGGTTTGCCTACCTAAAAAAGAAGAGAACCTGAAGAAAAATGGATCGCATTACTCCTCACAGGACCATTAGAACTATTAAATCTATATAGTGTTTGTCTCGATGATCCCAACAAGTTGGAAACTAAGTTAGCGATCCAATCTAGGTTCGTGTTTTCGTTTCAGCATCAAATAAGTCATATCAATTTCATTGGCTCCTCTATTTCCCATCCTTGCGCTGCCCCAAACCCTCCATAGAAATCGAGCATGATTGGATCAACCTCACTCACCTCTTCTCAATCAAGCATGATTGTATCTGAGCTTGTGGGACTTTTATTTTCATTGTCAGAGACATTAAAATCAGCAAGTTAAATGAATGGATGGCTTGCGAGAGAGGAAGGGAGAGAGACTTCGGCTGGTTTTATGTGGGTATGAATTATAGTAATTAGCATATTCATGATAAAATGCAAATCTTTTGACAGAAAAGTATAAAATGAGAATTAACTGAGCAGAAGTGCAAAATGTTAACGAAATTTAAGAGAAGGATAAAAAAAGTTAAATTTGAAAAAAAAAATGAATGGGTACTAAAAAAATTTCCCCTTTACATATCTATGACAAATTTTTTTATAGATAAGCTTGAAACTGATACAAAAATTTTAAAGTACATCTCTCACACCTCTTTGCTTAGTATATTATATACAAATTTAGATTTCTTTTGTCAAAAAGCCATATTAATTTGACATGATGACAATTGTTACAATAGATTCTTCACTCTGGATTTTCAAGCAACCTTTCTCCAATACATTTGGCCCATTTCATAAAACAATTATGTGCAAGGAGATGACCTAAAATTTTCAACTCCCAGTCTGTATCAATTTCAAGTCCTTATCTTACCATACCTTTGGACAAAGCAGCAGCCAAATAATTTACTTATGATAGTATCACAGACAATGTAGATACACATGCATGCCGATCACAAACTAGAGACGTTAGGTAAAAGAAAAAAGTCAGAAAAAGTGAATAGTTCACGGAAAATGGCAAGCAATGCCATTTGCTTTTAACTGCCTGGCCTATGATCACCAAATGGTTCTCGATGAGCATTCTGATATGAGTGTGCAAGTAACACACGAGTGTGCGTAAAAAGTACACTAAAAGTTAGGGAAGGCAATGTGCCATCAGTGCATGAGAGCTCGGGGTTCATGCCGCTATTAGCTTTGGCCACCCGTTGATAAAGAAGTGTGCCTACCTGTAGAAGATAGCAATAACTTTTTTTTTTAGCTGATTATCTCAACCGCTGACGGTATTCACCGGTGATCTCCGGGGAGTAAACTCCGGGCTTGTGCGGGGCCAATCAAGAAGAGAAGAAATGTCCGCGAGATGATATTTGAACCGGTGACTGTGGGGAGCATTGTGTTCTAATCGACCCAGTCTAGCAGGTTGGACAACCGTCGGGACAGAAGATGGCAACAACGGATACTTCAAAAGTACAAAGAAGAAAGTTATAAGAAACATGGTAGAGAAAATAAATAAAGTAACATAATTTAAATAGGGGAAACTTTTACGTAATGTACTCTAATCTTTTGGAAGTCTAAGGTCACTCTGGCAGCACACGTAGAAGAAAACTCATGCTTTCCATGATAAAGGCTAAGAAGTAATTGATCAGAAAAGTTACTCAAGTTACAGAGACACAAGGCGATTAACCAGTGGGAACAAGGGTATTTCTTTGCAGAGAAACTCCTCTTTGTTGTGTGCCGAACAACAACCACAAAGAGAAAACCCTAATTCTCAAATGTAAAAGAACAATCCACCAACAGCAAATAACACACAATCTCAGAGAAAGAGCACAAAATCAGATTTAACGAGGTTCGGCCAATTTCGCCTACGTCCTCGGGGTTAGAAAGAGAGAGTTTCTATTGATTTTTGTGAATCAATACAATATTTCCAGCACTCCTGATGAAGAGAGATCTACTTGTTTGATGCACACCTACCAAAACCCTAGAAATCCGCTCTTAACCTAAACAGATTTCTAATTTAGCACTTTCCCGAAACAGCCCGACCCGACTGTCGGTCGACCGACCATATGCACCGGTCGAACGTTCCGGTTGACCGTGCCTAACCGAGAGTTAGGCACTTTCAGTCGGTCGACCGGGCGGTCGACCGCTCTCCTTCTGCGGTCGACCGGACCGGTCGACCGCTACTCCTTTGTGCATGTTGTGCACGTCGGTCGACCGGAGCGGTCGACCGATCTGCTGCTGCTGCGGACGGTCGACCGGACCGGTCGACCGTTCTCCTGCTGATTTCTCTGGCTGCTGCTGCTGATTCTTTGACGACATCGTCGACTTCCTCTCTCTTCCTACACTCTTCTAGAACTCTTTACCGTGTGGTGAAAAATAATGGTAGTAGAAAAGCGATCATTGAAGTAAAAGGTCACACATTAAATTATTTTACTTGTGTAACTGACATTTGCTGCTTTTTTTTTTTTTTAAGAAAAAATGGTGAGCCAAATGACCCATGCGCTTCATTAAAAGAATTAATGAAAACAATCTCAAAAGAGTACAAAAGCCTAAAGTTCTCCAGAAGTACCTATACAAACTGTGCACACGTAGGTGCCCGGAGATAGTTAAAAAAAACTCAAGTACAAAGATTGTTGCTCATTCTACATATCTGGAATGCTCTGAATATGCTAAGCTTTCCTTAGGATATGTAATCCTGATTATCCAGAATCGAAATATGATCTGAGGATACTGTAAGCTATTACGCTGCTACTTCAGATTTCCCTATTAATTGATGACCATCCCTTCAAGTTCCAGAATCCAAGCTGTATTCATGCAAGCTTCCGAAAAGGAGTCTAGCTCCCAGATCCTTTGCTGCAGGGTTTTCAATAATTTGGAGTTCATCAGGGCAATGCAATAGAATATTAGCAACAATTTGAAGAGCAAGATATCAGTGAATGTAGTAAAATATTTTTAATTATTTCGAACAATTTTGAATTTTCTTTTTTTTATTTTCTTTTCTTTTATACATACCATCCGATGTTCATCACCAAACCAAAGCACTTAAACCCTAAGTGCACGGTCTGGCGTCGCCTTACACCTACGCGACTTGGTGATCTTTTACAAATGGATTTAAAGCAAACCAATAGCAGAAATTCAATCAGGAAATTGCCAGGTTAAACATGAGATGATTGCAAATTCATTGAACTGAAAAAGAATCAAAGCTGAACTGGCTGAACCCACAAAGACTTTGGCTAATTAAATGCCTTCTAATGTTGGAACTTGATGGACATCCTGAAGTGTAGAAGTGTTCCTTATGGTGAACCATTAACTCTCTTCTAATTCCAAGCACTCTAGCATAGCATCATTTCCTATGAGTCAGCCTTCAAATGTGTAATACCTCGTTTCCGGAATACGTACTTTGTTGCGTATTCAGCTTTTCAACCGTATTTTCCGAATTACCTTCCGTATCTATCCGATTTCAATTTCAAATATCATTTTCCAATTTATTAGATTTTATGTGATTTTCTGGAATTTTCTAGAATTAAAATGAATTTCTTCAAAACCGGTGTCGACCAGCGCCGCTGATCAATTTTCTGATTTGTATTTTCCAAACTGTTAGGAATTTTCAGAAAGTCCTTTAGACTTTATTAATTAGAATCCTATTTCTTAAATAAAGCCTTTTTCTGAGGATTTTAGGATTTTGTGAAAATTCCCACGGAGTCGGTAAATTACTGATACCGGGATTTTTATAATTAAAACTATAAGGTATTTCTCAGAAAGGACTTCATTTTAAGTCTTTTTATATTATTATAGATTTTTGGTGAAAATTTGGAGTCGTTCCGAGATACTTGATTTCGGGACGTATCCGGTATTTCCGAAATGTTTTCCGTACTTTCGACTTTGTCCCGGGAACCCACGGTTTTAATTTCATAATTTTCTGAGTTAGGGAAAATATCCTTTCAATTTAATTTTCCTTCTTTTTCTTTTTTCTATTTTCTCTTCCTTCTTCATTAAGCCAAAAGAGTTTTGAATTTCCAAAAATCCCAATTATTTCCACCTCTCCACTTTCCACACTCTTCCACATTAATTGCTTCATTAATGACCCTCCACCTCACCTCCAAATGGCTCCATTTGATTGGCCAAGGAAGCCACCTCATCTCCACTTGGCTTCATTTGATTGGTCAAGAAAATATCTCATTTACACATTTGCACAAAAGCCCCTCTCTTTCTTAAAATTCCATCTCCTTTACAAATTCAAAATCCTATTTAAACCAAACCCTTTACATTTTCATCCTTTACTTCATTTCCTCAAGAATTCCAACCTTAGCAAAAATCTCTCTCTTTCTCAAAGCAAACCCTAGGTCTCCTTGCCATCTCAAGAACCGCAACTTGGATTTTGGGATCGTCCGAGTTATCGCCGAGAATCAAGTTGGTATTTCGGCTCGTCCGGAACTCGTAGAAACTCCAAACGACCGTTCGAGGTGAGTATCTTTACTCACCAAGACTAGTAATATTCTTAGCATACTTGTATTGATAGATCATGTCACTTTATGTTATAAAAATCCTATTTTCATCCATTCAAAACAACCACCACAAAATCTGGATTTTTAGTCAGACCACAGCCTATTTCAGAACATCGGTCGACCGGCCCTATGGGGGCAGTCGACCGATATGCACAAACGTGCACAGAATTGGGCTAGCGGTCGACCGGTCCATAGACCAGTCGACCGGCTAGGAGACCTGGAGCTCACCTGGAGCTCCAGATTCGGTACGGACGACCGGCAGTCGACCGATACCCTACCGCCCTTGCAAAGCCCAGTCGACCGGCAGTCGACCGGTCGATTCTGGAGCTCACGCACTTTGGCCAGTCGACCGGCAGTCGACTGGCAACCCTACCGCCTTCACAAACCCCGGTCGACCGGCACTCGACCGGAGGTCGACCGCCAGTTCAAAACTGTGCCAGACTTCTGTTTTCTTTTCTGTTTTAAATTTTGATCGTTCATTGATACATGTATGATATGCTAGTATTGTTTATGCTTCCTAATTGATACCACATGACATGTTACTTGATGGATCTCATGGCTTATACTTCATGACATGTTACCATGTATCTTCATGTTAGACTTGTTAATTAAAATGTATATCTCCACTTTATCATGCTATCACTTGTACCAAGCATGATTGATTTGACCTTTACATAAAATAGACCAACTTATATTGGGTCCGGGGGAGACCATGCGGATATCGATTGTGTTCGTGTTTACAGTGGTTTTAGGAAGTGTTGTGCAACCCATGTTCCAGTCTGACCTGCGGTACACCAGGGGACTGAGGGGAGAGCTTGCTCCCTGTATTGCTGGTACCATATTGATAAGGGCATACATAAGTCCCTTTTATTGAGGCCTAGCGGCTGGGTTCCGTTACAAGCACGGAACATTATTGGGCCGTTATCCCGGGCATGCACGGGATCCACTGTAAACATAGTTCATCGATACAACCGCTGATTTCCAATAACCCCCTTGCTTTATTGGGATATGGATCTATGTGCACTGGGACGCTGGACCACATAGCTAGATATCACGATGAAACAAGTAATAATAATAAGACATTAATTGTAGATGTATTGTTTTAGGACTTTGGATTTCCATGCTTTATCCTTTATATTGCTATATCTTATTTACTCGTATCCATTAGCCATTTGGCCATATCTCGTTTATTGTTATGTGTCTTGATTCTGTGGATTTGCATATTCAGATTTCGAGACTTGGAACGAAGTGGATCCATCCACTGAGGACCAAGAGTACTTCAGTGAGCAGACCGACCAGCTCTAGTTCCTCCAGTGCCGTACTCTTCATTTTTGGCTCACGCGTCTTCCTTTCTTACGTGAGCATCTTGTATACATTTGTATATCTTCTTTTGGACTTGGTTGTGAAACAAAACACTTGTAAAGTGTATCAGTTCATAACTTGTACTTGTACTTTATTGTTGGCATATATGAATATACCACGCTTGTGTTATACTCTGATCCTGTATTGTATTGTACTTTTACGCTTAGCGTATATACGTGGGGGCAGTTCTGACCTACGTATATACGTCGCGGTGACGTGTCCGTATCCGCCAGGATCGGGGCGTCACAGGTTGGTATCAGAGCCTAGGCTCTTAAACCTAAAGTACAATCAAGTGGCAAATTCTAGTAATTTGCTTATGCCAATTATAATGTACAAAGTTATAGAGTCCGTCTTGCTTCCTTCAATTATCAATTCCTTCGTATCCTAAACTCCCTTCCATTGTTTTCAATTCCAGTTATCATACGGTATGGAGCGTCGCTCGGGTCGGAACAATGTCGGGCAAGTCCCGAATGGACCCAATGGACCAGTAGGAGGAGAGAATGTTGATGTGCTGAGGATCATTCAAGCCATGATGGTGACCCAGCAACAACAGGTGGAAGTACAGCAGCAGCAGACTGAGCTCCTGAGGCAAGAGCTAACAGCCCCAAAGGAACCAAAGCCGGGGAATGTATCGGATTTCCGGAGATTGCAGCCTGCAGTGTTCACGGGGAGTGAGGAGCCATTGGAGGCAGAACAATGGTTGACGGACACGACAGACCTGCTGACCGCAGCTCGTGTCCCACAGGAGAGTCAAGTTGAGGTCGCTAAGATCCAGCTGAAGGACATAGCTCGGACTTGGTGGCTTGCAGAGGAGGCTCGCTTGGAGAGGCCTATCACTTGGGCTACCTTCTCCAAGAGTTTCTACAGCCGCTTCTTTCCGGCTACAGCACAGGAGGAGATGGAGGAGCAATTCATCGGGCTCAAGCAGGGAAACAAGTCGGTAGATGAATATGCAGCAGACTTCCTTAGACTCAGCCGTTTCGCTCCTTATATGGTGACGGACGAAGAGAAGCGAGCGAGCAGGTTTCAGAAGGGTCTTCGGATGGATATTCAGATGTACATGATGTCTCAGGAGTTGAAGACATATGCAAGTGTTCTCTCTACCGCTCGGAAAGTAGAGCGGGGGTTTGAGAAGACTTGGGGGGATCAGATGGGACAGCAGGCCATGAAGAGGCCATTTGTGCCTATGGGGCGAGGAGTTCCATTCAGAGTGGCGAAGATCCAGAGGCAGCCTTTCAGACCAGCGCCTTATCAGCCAGCCCAATCACTTCCTGTCTGCAACTTTTGTGGGAAGCTAGGGCACATTCGACCCAATTGCCGGAGGGCAAATGGTTTGTGTTTATGGTGTGGGTCTCGAGATCATGCAGTAGAGACTTGTCCACACCGGAGATTTGGGACAACCAACCAGACCTTGCCAGCACTTCCAGGGCCGAGTGGACAGCGGGTAGTACCAGGACCGCTTGGGCAGAGAAGTCAGGGACCGGCAGTGAGGAGAGACCAGGGACCAGTGGTGAGGAGACCACCCCTTCCTCCACAGCATATGATACGCCCAGTGCAGAAAGGAGGCAGGACAGCAGCCGGGCGTGGCAGGGGTCAGGCTTACAACCTGACGGAGGCAGAGGCTGAGGCATCAGAGGAGGTGATTACAGGTAACATCAGTGTACATTCACATCCGGTTCTCGCCTTATTTGATTCAGGCGCATCCCATTGTTACATCTCCGATAAATTTGTGGCCGTCCATTCTATTCCTGTTAGATTACTAGACCACAAGTGGGAGATAAGTACCGGGAATGGGGTAGTCTTATCATCTAGAGTATGTACTGACTGTCCAGTAGAACTGTGTGACAAGGTCTTAGCCATAGATATGCTCGTGCTCGATACTAAGGGGTACGATGTGATCTTAGGCATGACCTGGCTCAGTCAGTATCATGCTATAATTGATTGTAGAGAGAAGAAGATCAATTTTAGAATTCCCCATCAGCCTGAGTTTCAGTTTAGTGGAGAAGTGAAGTCCACTAAGGGAAAGCAGATCATTTCATCGGAAGTTCAGAAGCAGAAGGTGCCAGTGTGGGATGAATTCCCGGAGGTGTTTGCGGAGATTACAGGATTGCCACCTGTCAGGACGATTGAGTTCTCCATTGAGACTATCCCAGGGGCATCTCCTATATCTAAGGCTCCGTACAGGATGGCACCAACAGAGTTGGAAATCCTGAAGAAGCAGCTGCAGGAGTTATCAGATAAGGGATTGATCAGGCCAAGTACTTCACCGTGGGGAGCTCCAGTATTGTTGGCCAATAAGAAGGATGGTAGCAAGAGACTTTGTATTGACTATAGGGAGTTAAACAAAGTCACCATCAAGAACAGGTATCCCCTTCCCAGAATAGATGACTTATTTGATCAGCTTCATGGAGCCCGTGTATTCTCCAAGTTGGACTTACAGTCGGGCTATCATCAGTTGAGAGTGAAGAAGGAGGATAGACTGAAGACGGCATTTAGGACCCGATATGGCCACTACGAGTTTCTTGTTATGCCTTTCGGAGTCACTAATGCCCCTGCAGTGTTTATGGACTTGATGAACCGAGTGTTCTCACCCTTCTTGGATCAGTTTGTTGTTGTCTTCATCGACGACATCTTGATTTATTCTAAGAACAGGAAGGAGCATGAAGAACACTTGAAGATTGTGTTGCAGACACTTCAGCAGGAGCAGCTTCATGCCAAGAGGAGCAAGTGCGAGTTCTGGCTAGACAGTATAGCATTCCTCGGACATGTGGTGTCAGCAGAAGGTGTATCCGTTGATCCGGGCAAGGTACAAGCAGTAAAGGAGTGGCCAGTCCCGAGGACAGTGACAGAGATAAAGAGCTTTCTTGGACTAGCTGGATACTACAGACGCTTCATCCAGGATTTCTCTCGGATTGCAACTCCATTGACGAAGCTTACCAGGAAAGGGGAGAAGTACATCTGGACAGAGGAGTGTGATGCAGCCTTCGAGCAGTTGAAGCAAAAGCTCATTTCAGCTCCTATCTTGAGAACTCCCTCAGGGAGAGGAGGGATGGTCATCTTTAGTGATGCCTCAGGTAAAGGCCTAGGATGCGTGCTTATGCAACATGATCATGTTATCGCATATGCATCCAGGCAGTTGAAACCTCATGAGAGGAATTACCCAACTCATGATCTGGAGTTGGCAGCAGTGATCTTTGCATTAAAGATTTGGAGGCACTATCTTCTGGGAGATAGAGTGCTGATATATACAGATCACAAGAGCCTCAAGTATATCTTCTCGCAGAAGGAGTTGAATATGAGGCAGAGGCGGTGGCTGGAGCTTATGGCAGACTACGACATTGACTTGCAATATCATCCAGGCAAGGTCAATACAGTCCCGGATGCTTTGAGTAGGATGCCAGAGAACAGAGTACTTGTCCAGTTCACTCAGCAGGAGGACTTGATTCGGGATTTCATCCGATTGGATTTGATGGTGGTCCGAGGAGCTGAGAAGACAGGACAGCTTATGGCTTTACAGATCCAGTCTTCACTGATAGAGGAGATTAAGGAAGCCCAGAAGGAGGATCCCAGACTCCAGACATTTAGAGATCAGGTCGAGGCTGGATTGAGGACGGATATCTGTATTCGTCCTGATGATGCCATGTGCTTTGGAGATAGGCTTTGTGTTCCCCAGGGAGAAGTGAGACAGAAGATTTTGGCTGAAGCACACAGTTCAGCCTACTCTATACACCCGGGGGGAAACAAGATGTACCAAGACCTGAAGAAGCACTTCTGGTGGAATGCCATGAAGAGAGAGATAGCTCAATTTGTGGCTAAGTGCTTGGTGTGCCAGCAAATAAAGATCGAGCATCAGAGATCGGCTGGACTTCTGCAACCTTTGCCAATACCTGAGTGGAAGTGGGAGCATATCACTATGGACTTCGTCACAGCATTACCTCGTAGTCCCAAGGGTAATAATGCTGTGTGGGTTATCATTGACCGTCTCACTAAGTCGGCCCACTTCATACCATTCCGGGTCGGTCAGACGACAGAGGTGTTGGCGGAGAAGTATATGAAGGAAGTGGTCCGTCTGCATGGAGTGCCAGTCAGTATTGTTTCAGACAGAGATACGAGATTCAGATCTCACTTTTGGGAGAGTCTCCAAGAGAGTCTGGGCACTCGTCTGAAGTTCAGTACAGCTTATCATCCCCAGACGGACGGACAGTCGGAGCGGACCATCCAGATCCTCGAGGACATGCTTAGAGCTTGCATGATTGAGTTTGGAGGTTCTTGGGAAGACCATCTACACTTGGCCGAGTTTTCTTATAACAACAGTTACCAGGCAAGTATAAAGATGGCACCTTTTGAGGCACTGTATGGGAGGAAGTGTCGATCACCGATTTGTTGGGATGAGGTCGGTGAGCGGAGTTTATTGGGACCAGAGATGTTGATCCAGACGACGGAGAAAATCAAGATTATCAGGGATCATCTCAGGGCAGCTCAGAGCAGGCAAAAGAGTTGGGCAGATTCTCGGAGGAGGCCATTGGAATTCGGAGTTGGAGATCATGTGTTCCTGAAGATTTCACCGACTAAGGGAGTGATCCGTTTCGGCGCTCGTGGGAAACTAAGTCCAAGGTATATCGGCCCATTCGAGATATTGGATCGAGTGGGAGATGTATCTTATCGATTGGCGCTGCCGCCATCGTTGGACGGAGTTCATAATGTTTTCCACGTGTCTCAGTTAAGAAGATATGTGAGGGATGACAGCCATATTTTAGATCATTCCGAACTGGAGTTACAACCAGACTTATCTTATCAGGAGCAGCCAATGGCCATCTTAGACAGGAGTGTCAAGACACTGAAGAGCAAGGATATACCTTTAGTATTAGTGTCTTGGAACCGCCATGTGCCAGGAGAGGCCACATGGGAGCGAGAGGACGTCATCCGAGAACGATACCCGCAACTCTTCACCACTTGGTAAGACTCTTCCCTTCTATCTCTACCGTTATATTCCATCTATCATGTCTTTCCTTGTTGTCTTTCATCTTGCGAAATTTCGAGGACGAAATTTTTGTAAGGTGGGTAGATTGTAATACCTCGTTTCCGGAATACGTACTTTGTTGCGTATTCAGCTTTTCAACCGTATTTTCCGAATTACCTTCCGTATCTATCCGATTTCAATTTCAAATATCATTTTCCAATTTATTAGATTTTATGTGATTTTCTGGAATTTTCTAGAATTAAAATGAATTTCTTCAAAACCGGTGTCGACCAGCGCCGCTGATCAATTTTCTGATTTGTATTTTCCAAACTGTTAGGAATTTTCAGAAAGTCCTTTAGACTTTATTAATTAGAATCCTATTTCTTAAATAAAGCCTTTTTCTGAGGATTTTAGGATTTTGTGAAAATTCCCACGGAGTCGGTAAATTACTGATACCGGGATTTTTATAATTAAAACTATAAGGTATTTCTCAGAAAGGACTTCATTTTAAGTCTTTTTATATTATTATAGATTTTTGGTGAAAATTTGGAGTCGTTCCGAGATACTTGATTTCGGGACGTATCCGGTATTTCCGAAATGTTTTCCGTACTTTCGACTTTGTCCCGGGAACCCACGGTTTTAATTTCATAATTTTCTGAGTTAGGGAAAATATCCTTTCAATTTAATTTTCCTTCTTTTTCTTTTTTCTATTTTCTCTTCCTTCTTCATTAAGCCAAAAGAGTTTTGAATTTCCAAAAATCCCAATTATTTCCACCTCTCCACTTTCCACACTCTTCCACATTAATTGCTTCATTAATGACCCTCCACCTCACCTCCAAATGGCTCCATTTGATTGGCCAAGGAAGCCACCTCATCTCCACTTGGCTTCATTTGATTGGTCAAGAAAATATCTCATTTACACATTTGCACAAAAGCCCCTCTCTTTCTTAAAATTCCATCCCCTTTACAAATTCAAAATCCTATTTAAACCAAACCCTTTACATTTTCATCCTTTACTTCATTTCCTCAAGAATTCCAACCTTAGCAAAAATCTCTCTCTTTCTCAAAGCAAACCCTAGGTCTCCTTGCCATCTCAAGAACCGCAACTTGGATTTTGGGATCGTCCGAGTTATCGCCGAGAATCAAGTTGGTATTTCGGCTCGTCCGGAACTCGTAGAAACTCCAAACGACCGTTCGAGGTGAGTATCTTTACTCACCAAGACTAGTAATATTCTTAGCATACTTGTATTGATAGATCATGTCACTTTATGTTATAAAAATCCTATTTTCATCCATTCAAAACAACCACCACAAAATCTGGATTTTTAGTCAGACCACAGCCTATTTCAGAACATCGGTCGACCGGCCCTATGGGGGCAGTCGACCGATATGCACAAACGTGCACAGAATTGGGCTAGCGGTCGACCGGTCCATAGACCAGTCGACCGGCTAGGAGACCTGGAGCTCACCTGGAGCTCCAGATTCGGTACGGACGACCGGCAGTCGACCGATACCCTACCGCCCTTGCAAAGCCCAGTCGACCGGCAGTCGACCGGTCGATTCTGGAGCTCACGCACTTTGGCCAGTCGACCGGCAGTCGACTGGCAACCCTACCGCCTTCACAAACCCCGGTCGACCGGCACTCGACCGGAGGTCGACCGCCAGTTCAAAACTGTGCCAGACTTCTGTTTTCTTTTCTGTTTTAAATTTTGATCGTTCATTGATACATGTATGATATGCTAGTATTGTTTATGCTTCCTAATTGATACCACATGACATGTTACTTGATGGATCTCATGGCTTATACTTCATGACATGTTACCATGTATCTTCATGTTAGACTTGTTAATTAAAATGTATATCTCCACTTTATCATGCTATCACTTGTACCAAGCATGATTGATTTGACCTTTACATAAAATAGACCAACTTATATTGGGTCCGGGGGAGACCATGCGGATATCGATTGTGTTCGTGTTTACAGTGGTTTTAGGAAGTGTTGTGCAACCCATGTTCCAGTCTGACCTGCGGTACACCAGGGGACTGAGGGGAGAGCTTGCTCCCTGTATTGCTGGTACCATATTGATAAGGGCATACATAAGTCCCTTTTATTGAGGCCTAGCGGCTGGGTTCCGTTACAAGCACGGAACATTATTGGGCCGTTATCCCGGGCATGCACGGGATCCACTGTAAACATAGTTCATCGATACAACCGCTGATTTCCAATAACCCCCTTGCTTTATTGGGATATGGATCTATGTGCACTGGGACGCTGGACCACATAGCTAGATATCACGATGAAACAAGTAATAATAATAAGACATTAATTGTAGATGTATTGTTTTAGGACTTTGGATTTCCATGCTTTATCCTTTATATTGCTATATCTTATTTACTCGTATCCATTAGCCATTTGGCCATATCTCGTTTATTGTTATGTGTCTTGATTCTGTGGATTTGCATATTCAGATTTCGAGACTTGGAACGAAGTGGATCCATCCACTGAGGACCAAGAGTACTTCAGTGAGCAGGCCGACCAGCTCTAGTTCCTCCAGTGCCGTACTCTTCATTTTTGGCTCACGCGTCTTCCTTTCTTACGTGAGCATCTTGTATACATTTGTATATCTTCTTTTGGACTTGGTTGTGAAACAAAACACTTGTAAAGTGTATCAGTTCATAACTTGTACTTGTACTTTATTGTTGGCATATATGAATATACCACGCTTGTGTTATACTCTGATCCTGTATTGTATTGTACTTTTACGCTTAGCGTATATACGTGGGGGCAGTTCTGACCTACGTATATACGTCGCGGTGACGTGTCCGTATCCGCCAGGATCGGGGCGTCACAAAATGTTCCCTATTATTCGGTGATAGCTGTTGGGTTCTCCGGAAGTTCAGAACAACTACCAGAGTTGCCGAGAACAATCACAAACTCACGAACAAAGAATAAAATAAAAAATATGAGATTTAACGAGGTTCAACAATTTGCTTACGTTCTTAGGACAAAAGAGAGATATTTTTATTAATCAAATCACCAATACATGTTACAAATAAGGGTACAGCACCCCTCAATATATAGCAAGAGAATCCACAAAGAAAAGAGAACTAAAAAAACTCTAAATCGGATCAGAAATGAAATCAGAATCCAATCAGTAACTGTTAGAACCGACTCGCGGTCGACCTGTCCGCTAAGCCAAATTGCACATGCGATGTTCTCTGTTGGTCGGTCGACCAGCTGGTCGATCGACTTGCTCCTGTTTCTGCTGCAGTGTATATCGGTCGACCGATCTAGCCTTCTCTTTCGCTTTTGTGCACGTTTGTACATTATTTAGATCCTCTTTCCCCACAATAACTTGCCGTTGTCACGGACCAAAAGCACAAAAGAAAATCCCATGTTAACTTGAGAAATCTTGCTATGCAGCCCTAGGAAGCAGGAGGCAAAAAAACAAATATTAGGACAATGACCAAAATGCTTTGAGCCACAAGCATGATTGTATCCAATTTTCACATACTCATCGTTCGAAAGCAATCAAGTTCCATGCTTTCTTAATAAGTTAAATAAGCGCTTCTTCGGCTTTCAAATTAAAAGGGTGCTTCCGGAAACTGTTCCACCATTTTTTAGGAAGCATTAGAAAGAAGAAGCTTTTAGCTATTTGATCCAAATAAGCCAATAAACGTATCTTCTGTCAACCATAAAAGCCAATCTTAATCTCTCTCTTCCCTTTTCTCTCAAATGATCAATCAACTTCCCCAACCAAAATCCTTATTCCTCTCTCTCTCTCTCTCTCTCTCTCTCTCTCTCTCTCTCTCTCTCTCTCTCTGCATCTCTTTCATATGCTCTTATCTAATCGTGTGTAAACTCTCCCTCAAACAATCCATTGACATATAACTCTCGCTAAAATAACTCTCTCTCAAAAGCCAGTTAAGATCTGTCCCGTTGTTTTCTGCTAAACAATTTTCCAGCAAAAGTGCAAGAAGCAACATCAAAAGCATCAATCATATCATTCCACTATAACAAAGCTAAATGTAACTCATCTGAGAAATCCATTAAGTAAAGAATATATGCATGGAGGCAAAATGATTTCTTTTTTCTTTGCCACTTTCGGTACAATATGAAATCACGCACAACATAAATCTTATAACCTACAGATGCTATAGCAGTGTAAGGTCTGTTTGCAGTCATGCAACAGACAAAGATCTGCAATCATGCACACACCATTTGGAAATATTGCACTCAACTTTCAGGCTAATGTTTCTCCAATCCTGGAAAAAAAAAATCCATGTGCTTAAAGCCTTGACCTCCCCGTTCTCGAGCTCTTTTTTCTTCCATATCAGATTTTCTAAGGGCCTGTGTTCATGACCTTGAAGAAGAGTGCAGTAAAAAGATAGATTATCCCTAAAAACTCCAAAATGTTTAGAAAAAGAACAAAGAACCTAATAACCAAGAAAGGGACAAGCTAAATAGTTCAATATACCGTAAGAATTTCAGGTGAGATCATCAAAGCCACAGTGTCAAGGGATGTACATTGAGTGCTGGCTTCTCTTGCCTTCATACATCTTGCAGGTGAAATTGTCACAATCTGTGTATTGCAGGATGGCATTAGTTCCCAACCAAAAATAGTAAGCTTATTCATGTATAGCACCTCATAATTTGTAATACAAGTGTGGTGGAATATCTTGCATAATTTACTGCAACATTGTTCAATACTTGGGCATGAAGCCAACAGAAAAGGTATCCTGGAAATTTGAGGTTTTTTTTAGGATTAAAATTGAGTTTTTGTTGGGTTTTTAAAATTAGAGTTCTAATTTTATTAAAAATACAATAGGAGTAGGAGATACCAATTTCAATTTTAATTTGAGTAATTAAAAGTTAGGTTTTTTTGTTGGTGAAAGAGTGAATGAAGAAAATTTGGGCTTAATTGTAGTAAGTTAGGCTTAAAAGTTCTTTATTATTTAATTTATTATTTGCATCAAAAAGATCAAGAAAGTCAGACTCATTGAATAATCTTCATTAATATTCAACTCGTGCCATCGCTCTTGAGGTTAATGCAGACTCAATATTTGAAAATTTTGATGTTTGGTCTTAGTGAAATCGCAGGAATCAACATATCATGTGTTTTTTACCTTGACGCTTGATTTACTATCCCCTCTGATAATCGTGATTAACATTTATACATTGTTTCACTTTTATACCACTTTTGTTATAAATTTAATAATGTACGAGTGTATTTTCTTATGTTTTGCACATATTAGGTCAAAGAGCAAAATATTAAGAAAAGTAGAAAATCAATGTTAAAGAGATAATTACAGCACTATATTTAAAGAAACAAACATTCAATTGTAAAGGACTCGCCAATAGAGACTACACAATATATGAAAGTCTACAAATATTTGAGTTCTAATCTAGCAAAAAAATTTGTAGCAAAAAAATTTGGCTGTCCAGCCAAAATTTCAGCTGTGTAGCAGTCCACTGTTCAACACAGAATAGAAAACAGATTAAGACTGTACATCTTTTAGTATTCTGATCATAACTTTTCTACACAAATTCAAATCTGATGATTCCATGATATGAAAAGAGGACTTAAAGAGCTACAACTTTGTTGTTGACAATGTTTTCTAATTTAGAAATTTTTTATCCTATATTCAGCAATCAACGCCAACTGGCTAAAATCCAATTCAGAATTGGATTCCCCACCAAATTGAGATTGGATGAGAAGTTCTCATATTTTTATTATTGTAATTGGCTCTGAGGTCTATATAAAAGGCTACAATCACTTATACTTATATCAACAAAAATATAGAAACAAACTTTGTAATTTCGGTTTTAGTTTCTCTCTTTCTTATATAAAATTCTGACTTTTGGAGAAGAAATTCTGGGGCTTTAGGAAAAGAAGATCAGAGGAGAAGTGGTGATTAAGGATTAGATGTGATTCCCAAATTAGTTTTATCCTTTTCTTTTCTCTTTAAATTTACTATATGAAGATAGAAATTATATTTATTGTTTTGCTTTATAATTTCTTTATCATGAACTAAATCTTCATAGCTAGGGCATTAATGCAGGCAATTTATATGAAGATTTAATCTTTTTGCTTTGTGCTAGTTCTATTTTGCTAATTTATTCTTCATGTTGGATTCTTGTCATATTAAGTTTCTATTTTTTGTTCCTCAAGTAATTATTTGACGGACACAACTATATTGATGGCTAGATTTGAGCTCAAGAGGAGATGATCTAATAATCATAGAAATAGGAACCACAACTTGGCACGTTGAGATAGAGAAGTTGTGCAATCATATTAGAAAGATTCACCATGCTTAATGCTCTGTTTAACTTGTAAATCTATTAGATCGAGAGATTGTAGGTTCTTATATTAGAGATTAGGATTAATATTGCTAGAGAGAGAATATTAATTAAGATAAGGGTTTTTGATTATTAACATGAGTAATAGATATTTACTAGCACAATCAACTTGTTAATTCTTATTAACTATAGAAATTAGTTGCCCTAGTGTTTTTCTATCCATAACCAACATCTTTCTTGTTTACTTGTAAAATATAAATAATCCTCGTGGGGTCGATACTCTACTCTATCACTTTATTACTTGTAAATGATTAGTGTACTTTCCAATTCGCAACATTACCCTTCATCCTCTATAGTAGCTTCAAAATCTGCTTTTAGTACAGCTGCACGAGTTCTGACTGATACGAGAAACCACCTGGCGCCAAAAGCCATGGAGATGAGCATATGCGAGAAGGATTGGTTAGATGAAGAGACGAGAAGTCAAAATAAATCAGAAAAAAAATCATGAAGACTCTCCAGAAGATAATTGAAGAAATGAAGATCTTTTATATTTGTATTTGCATCAATTTATACTTTATTTCTATCTTTAGCAATTATACTTTATTTTTAATCTATATACTTTATTTGTATTTGTATTAATTTATCAAATTCCTTGGATTGTTAATAAGAAAACATTTGTATTTTACAACTTGTAGCAATTTTGTCAAAATTTGTGAAAATTTTGTTAAATTTTTATTGATTTTTGGAATTTTAAACATTTTTTTAATAATATGACTTTAAAAAAATATTTTTAGGATTTTTAAAAATTAAAATACTCGGGCCCGCCTGGGTGTGATTTTAGGTTGTGTCGGAGTCTCCCGATGGGGGACTGGGCTTGGGCCGCCCAAAAATTACGGGCAGGTGTGGGCTTGGCCCGGCCCGGTGTTAACCCGTCCCGTTTCGAGCCCCTAGCCTCGAGGATGAAAGCTAACCAGTACAACAGCTCATAAGAGCGGCAATGTTGGAAGAGGGTGGTCGTATGTTAATCCGAGCTGTGTAATTGAGCTGATTAAGGAGAAGACGAATCACGAAAGGAACGAGGGATGAATTGATTATCTTGATTCTCCTTTTGCTCTGCCTTTTTCTCGTGCATGATCACGACTTTCAAATTTCTCTGCCTTGTTGATGATCTTCTCTGTATTATTGCTTTGATAAAACTTCTTCATTTATTTTTCTTTGTTGGCTCTACTATCTTCGAGAGTTTCAATTCAGATTACTTCATGTTTCTTTTAAGCTCATGCATATTAGAAGAAGTTATTAATTCATAATAAATTGTGTTTGATAATTCTTTAGATTTTTCAGAGTCATCACTGTATGATAACATGTGGAAGAAAAATTTTCTGATATTTTGTCCACATACAGTTTATCTTCAATATTGGCCCTGTAGCTTTTAACTCGGTAGCTTTATTGAAAAATTCTTTCACAAATTTCATCTTTCGTTGCCATATCGTCAAAAACCTCTTGATAGTGGTTGTGATCAGATTCTGACCACTCCACAAGGTCGCGACACGTGTCGTGCCATATCAGGAGTGTCTCAAGTGGACAATGAACTCGATGTACCAGTTGGTTCATTCGTCTCCGAGAAAAGAGCCTTAGGGCTTGCCCTGAGCTTACATTCACCTACGAGGAGAAAGCCTCAGGCTTTTTCCTTAAGCTTACATTCACCCCGAGGAGAGAGAGACCCGGGCCTTGCCTTGAGATCACATTCAAACTCGAGGAGAGAACCGTAAGCCCTTTCTTTCTCCAACATTCACAACTACCAGATCTCTCTCCGACCTCCATGACATAGGCCCTCCTAAGAGATTCCTGCTTCCACTGGATACAACTCAGTAGTAGGATTTTCCAAATTACGAAGGCAGTTATACTGTCACGATTGATCCACATTCTATATACTCCCATATTTTAGTGGAGCAGTTTTGAATAGTGATGAATATCTCGGCATGCCAATCTCAACAATCAAGCACAGCAATTTGAGCGATTATGAGAAAATCTCAACATGCAAATAGTGCAGTTGTGAAGATCAGAGAAATTCATACCATAAATTACAATGTTGTAGAGTACTTATACACCTGGAGATCCATGAAGAAGGGAGATCCAAGCCAAGGAATTGTAAATACAGTAATACTCTACAGAATTCATTCTAACCTCAAAAAATATAGCAAATTCTCTCTCCTTTCCGTGATTTTTCCCAATTTGACTTTTCACGTAAAATTTTTTTGTCACTGCCTGTTTACAATGTTAAAATCTTGAATTCTACCCCAATTTAGATAAACCTACTCATTTGTGGTGTGAGATTGACTGTCCAATCAGTCGTGATGGAAAATCTCCCCCACATATCGGTGTTTTCATTGAGATCTTAGTCCCCACACTCAATATCTCTCCCTCAAAACCCAAGAGCCTTCCTCAAAAAGCCTTTTCTACATCGACATGGTTTCAAGAAAATAAGTCATCAAATGTGCAACATCCAAAGGTAAGGCAATCGAAGCCACTGGGGACACAATCCCCCCCACCAACCTCCAATCAACTGTACACCATCGAGAATACAGGCTCCTCATTATCAGAAGAGCCAGTCACTAACATCCAGCCCTTGCAGCAGTGCAAAGACCAACTCCTTCATACACTCTATGAGATTAGAGAGAAAATGAAGGAACAATAGGCACAATCTGACCACGAGCGGAAGCATATGACATTCGATCCCAAAAACACCCTCAGAGAGCAAGGGAGGTTGAGATGCTCAACTAACAGCTACAAGCCAAGGTCACATCCCTTCAAAACAATCCAATACAAATTAGGGACAAGCTCGAGAACAACAAATCTCCCAATCTCTTTGCCTTGAAGAGTTCATCCAAAAGCGGATCAGGGAGCTCAAGTAGTAGGGCCACCCACATCCAATAGCAAAAATCTACGATTCTCCTCTCTCTGAAGAGACCCAAAGGTCCAAGTTCTCTACTCCCACATTCAATTACTACTTCAAAGTGAGTTATCCAGTTCAACACATCTGACACTTTCGGGACAAGATGGTGATCTACTCCTATAACGATCTAGTAAAGTGCCTTATTTTCCCCTCTAGCTTGAAAGGTGCAGCCTCATACTTGATTTATTACCTGCTATCGCACTTTCTCCATAATTTCACGGAGATGACCGAGACATTCCTCGCCCAGTTTGCCTCTCGTTAAGAAGCCAAGAGAAATAACCATCATCTTGTCTCTGTCAAGATGAGGCAAAAAGACAGTCTCAAGTCATACATAATCTTCTTCCAGTGTCAGCTAACCAATCTCTCTAATTGTAGTGAAGAAGTCTCCGTGCTCGCGTTCATCAGTGGGCTACAAGTCACACTCTCTGTACAAACACCTCAAGAAGCACAACGTCCCAAGATGAACTCCGTCCTTTCCCAAGCTCTTATATCCAGCTTGAAGAGACAATGAAGGCTTACTCCAACTACTCAGTGAAATCAGGCAATGGTAGAGGGAAGTTGAAGTCTCCTCAAAAAGCACCTGACCATGCTCAAGACCGACACTAAAGGCAAACCGCTTACAGGAAGCAAATACTCCTGATTCTCTCCTTGAGTATGCTCCAAAGCGACAAATCGATAGAATGCTTCACTCCACTGAAGCTCCCAATCAACGAGGTTTTCAACACCATCAAAGACCAACCATGGTTCAGATGACCGAGATCTATTCAATACGGCCCCTCCAGGATCGGAGGAATATTGCTCTTACCATAAATGCAAAGGCACCAAATGTTCACTATTGGTCCCTTCGAAGGTACCTAGAGGAGCTTATTCAACAGGGCCATCTTAAAGAGTATATCTTCACTGTCGACCGATGGCAACGACAAATTCATATTTGCCTTAGTCGGTCGACCGCTCGGTCGATCGCCAGTAGTCAAACATACCTGTTTGAATTATAGTGGTTATATTCTTATACAAAATACTCTTGGTTCATTCTCAATGACTATTTCATGATTTTAATGATTTTTAACATGTTTTAATTGCTAGGATTTGCGGAGGATAGGTCTCTAAACTTCTTCTATATAAAGGAGTATTTAAAGATTGTTTATACACAAGAAAATATCAAGTATTCCAAAAGAAATCAAAAAGTTTTGAAAGTTTCAAGTTTTCAATTCTAGTGCTCAAAAGTCTCTTTCTTCATTGTTTTTCTTACACTTTTCTTGAGCTATCATTCTCTACATTGAGAGATAAAAAAGTCGTAAGAGATATTGTTTGTGATCATGTGAAAATCACCAAATATTGTAAACCAATATTGTTCATTGAGAGTTCCTCTTTGAAGGAGGGTTGTAAGGTGGAGTAGCGGCTTTGAATCTTATGGGATGAAATTCAGTTTAAGATCGATTATAGTAGAATTCTTCATTAAAGTGAAGGTGGGAATGTAAAGCAATTGGCTCGAACATCGATAACAATCTTTTGTGTTTGCGATTGATTTGCATTTGATTTTTCTAACTCTTTCTCTCATTTATTTGTTGTAATATTACACTTGTTATTTTTATTACTCTTGCAATGTAATTTTTTTGAACTCTCTATACATCAAGTAAAAATTTGTACAACTTAACTCCTAATTTTAGCAGAGTGACGTGGAGAAGTTCAGAGCCCTTCACTGGGTATACGACTTTATTTCTTGATTGTTGTAGTTATTTATAATTGTGTTTTAATTTTTGCTTTTTTTTATATCACCTATTCAACTCCCTCTAGGTGATTTCAACTGATATTAGATCTTGGACTCTTGTTGTAGGTTTCACCACCTAAGAGTGATCCTATTTAACCCATCACTTTACTTGTTACACACACATGACGGATAACATCAAGACCCCACACAAGTTTGATGGGCCTAACTTTCTCATTGAAAAGTTAAGATCACCATTTTCCTACAGTCGTTAGGAAGCTGGGTAGCCAAGGCAATTACAAAAGCATTTGTTATCCCTAATGGTGATCATGACACATGGACCAATATCACTATTAAGGAATTTTATACCAATGCTAAGGCTCACTATGCCCTATTGTGAGCACTTAGTGATGATGATTTTCTATAGTGATAAATCGCAATTCTGCTTATGAGATTTAGAGTAATCTCGTTGTTACCCATGAGAGGAGAGAGCTAAGATTGATTTATTATGTTCTCAATATGAAAACTTTAGTATGAATGATAATGAGACTATAGATGACATGATCACTCATTTTACAAAGATTATTAATGGTCTTTCTTCCTCAGGTGCTCCATTGATAATGATACAAAGGTGAGAAGGGTAATTCAAGCACTTTCTCAATCTTGGGAAGTCAGATCTACCACCTTAAAGAAGTTAAATGATAAGGAGAAAATGAATTTCATGGGCCTCATTAGAAACTTAAAGACTTATGAGATGGAAAGGAAAGTTAGAGAAGATAAAGCTTTACAAAAGAAGGAGGGCATCACTTTCACTCCAACCTTTTCTAACGATGATGAAGAGTTTGAGATATATGATGATGAACAACTATCCTTACTTGTGAAGAACATTCGAAGAATGTTTTACAAAAGAAGAGGTTTCAACAGTCAGAAAGGGAGATGGCAAGGTAAAGAAGATAGATGAAAAGAGATTGGTCCTTCCTACAATTACAAGAAGTCGGGCCACCTCATTGAGGATTGCCCCAAAATGAAGGGCAAGACTTTGAAATCAAAAAGGCCATACAAAAAGAAGGCAATGAAAGTTATTTGGTATTTCGAGAGTGAATTTGATGAGGACATCGACACATCAAACACTTGTTTAATGGCTTAAAATAATGAAACAACTAAGGAAATGTTTTAACCTATTTTAGATGATTTTGATTTATCTATAGATTAATTAGGAGATACTTTTGAATAACTTTCAAGCAATGATAATATTCTCAAAATAAAATATTTAAAAATAAAGAAAGAAAATGATCTTTTGCAAAATCAATTTATTGTTGTTTCTAAAGAAAAGGAAAGTTTATCTATTTCTCTTTAGAGGTTTAACGACTTGTTGCACATGCTAAGTGCAATCGTGATTCCTATGATAGTGAGTTGGATTAGATTAGCTCCATTTTTTCTTTTATTTGTTTTACTCGAGGATGAGTAAAAGATAGGTGTGGGGGTGTGATTGTATACGCATTTTACATATTTATTATTACATTCTAATACTTATTTTGCAATAAACTCTACAATTAACTTGTCTTAATTTTCTAAGTACAGGAACAGATAATGGAAAGGGAGAAGATAATCACAAATATTTTTCCAGACAGATGGTGTCTATTCGAACATCCCGATGGGTTTGAGGCAATGCCTACTTCTACATGTTTATGTCTTCCTAGTTGGAAGAAGTAGAGCTATTCATGAATACAATTGAATTCAGGATTGGAATGCTATTATAAGAACTTACCACATGAGGATTTTGCAGGGAAGAAGATAAAAAAATTGAGTTTTTTTAAACTCATTGGTGTTAGTCCGGAAAAGAAAGAAGTATCAGCGAGCTCAAACTGTGCGAGCTCAACTGAATCTTTCCAAAGATGATACCAAGCTTTCGAAAGCTTGAGAAGACTTTGAAAGCATCGAGATATGCAAACTTTCGGGAAAGCAGCTTTCGAAAGCTGATCTTAGAGCTTTCAAAAGCTCAGCGGCAAACTAAGTGAGGACCAGAATTCTGATCCTGATTGTATTCTGTATTCGTATTTGACCTGAATTTTGAGTGATTGAGTTTTCTTTTCCTGATTATAAATATGGGATTATTTGAGATCAATTATAAAGTTGAAAACTTTGACATATTGAATAAAATCTTACACGCAACAAATTTAGATTTGGACGGTGTCCTTAACCATAACAGTTGTTAATGTAAGACTATTAAGAGCCTATTAAGAGATACAACTTTTGTTTTTAATATGTTTAGCAAACCCGTCTCCAATTAAAGAAAACAATGAGGGCATAATATAGATCATTAATGAAATCTATTGAAAGGAAATTGGTCATTTTCTTTCCAATTATTCTTATGCCAGTTGCTGCTTCTTCTAATTTGCCGTTTGTTACATCATTACAGTAACTCGATGGTGATTCGAACTCTCAACTTCCTACAAAAGAAGAAAATGTATCACCACTTGAACTATGTGGACCAGCCTTCTTACTAAGAATCTTGTTCAAATGGGAAATTGTAAAATTGATCTTCAAAATAGTAATTGTGATACCATTGTAATATTATTTTTTAGTATCTTGATCTCCTTGAAAGTCTAAATGCTTATTGGGAAAATTATATATATAGTTTCCTGATGTTTCTTTTTATTTCCTATTTCATTTAGACTTGGGCTCACTGTACAAGTTGTAGGCCAGCCTAGAAAGATACATGGCATTGATTTTGTGGACTCCCAGTTTCCTCACCCAAACCTTGAACCCAAAATGGGGGGAGAAAAAATTATAAAAAATGTTATGATGTCGTTATGATGAGCACATTCATTTGTCATCCACCCCTCTTATTCGCCCTCAAACAACTTAAAAACCCTCTTCTATCTCTCAATCTTTGAGAGACTAAAATCTACACTCTCTTCTATTGCGCGCGTCCGGTGTAACAACCTATGAAGAATCCGCCAACGTTGGAGACTTGATGTAGCCGGAAATGTACCCAACATGATAAGAATAGAGAACAACAGAGAAAAACAATCAACACAGTATTTAACGAGGTTCGGCAACGTGTCTACGTCCTTGGGCAAGGGAGAGAGAGATTTTATTGATTCAGCAATCATTATAAACTAATACAGAGGAAATTTTTCAGAGGAATTCTTAGGGATACAATACATGAGGGCTCTAGGTCTTATTTATAGCCACAGGGTCCCTGGATTTAAGGAAACCCAGATTGGATTCGATCCCATCCAGAAAAGGAATCCAAATCCCAAAAGGAAAGCCAAAACGCGTCTGCCGGTCGACCGACCCATGCCATGGTCGATCGCGCCGGTCGACCGGATCCAACTTAGAGCTAAGGCCTGTCAGTCGGTCGACCAGGCGGTCGACCGCTCTCTGCCACGGTCGACTGGGCAGTCGACCGTGATGATCCTGTGCACGTCGGTCGACCGGGCGGTACCGGGAGCACAATCTGGCCTGCTTCAATGTGCCGTCTTGCTCCTTTGTCTTCCGATCTCTGTGCTAGCTTCTTCCACCTCCTCTATCTCCTCTCTCCCTATAATTCTCCACCTCGGTGAAGATTTTTCAAATCTGAGCCGATCTCCAATGAACTCCAGTCTATCACCGGGCGAAATTGACACACGATCTCGGCTTGAGCGCTCCGGACAAAATCGACACACGATCTCGGCGAAATCGACACACGATCTCGGCTTGAAATCTGTAACTCAGCTATCAACTGGGATGCACCACACATGCCTTTCCCTACACTTCATCTTAGGAGAACTTCCATACATGTCGATCATCGAACGTGTCTCTCACTCAACAACTTCATGACCTCACGAAGTACTCATCATGAGCCAACACTGACTCTCCAATTGACTGGCTCTATCCAATCTACATATCTTCAGCTGACGGTCCAATCAAGTCTGAGTAGAGCATACCGAACACCATCATCGGCTTCAACAACTAGATGCACACCCCTCCTATGCAAGCTCAACTGTCTTCTCACCAGAAGATCATCTGTTCATCGAGATCATAATGCTTTACCTCTACGTGAAGTCCAACTTTCACCTCTACATAAAGTCCCAATCAGCTTCTCGAGAACCCAAACAGCTTCATACGGATTGCATCACCAAATGTGGCTGCGCCTTTACGGCTGCCAACGTACCTTGCCCAAGGGATCAAGCCAACTATAGTTCATTCAAATGAGCTCCATCAAGCTCAAGAACTTGTACCTGAATCTTCACCAGCGAACCTATCTGCCTGAGTCATATGAACCTCCTCACGACCATTATGGAGAACAACGACCTTCAACTTGAGCTTATCGCGATCACAAGCTTGAGATTCATACTTCTTTACCCACGAGCGTGGTTTTAGATTGGTTCCAATGGCTGCAAACAATTCGACATTCTCATCAATGTCTTCAACCTGTTCAGTATTAACCCTGGCTACATGATCTCCACTCGATGTCACATCCGGTGAAGTCCTCACTGATACCGAACCAACTGGAGATGGTGGAGTAGCATCAACCTCCACCCGCTGTGATACTTTATTGGTCTCCGTCCTCTCCACCTGCTAAGAGACGGTAGACTTCAACACTGAAGTCTCATCAAACGTGACATGCCTACTCAACATGATCTTCTTATTTTCGGGGTCCCATAACCTGTAGCCTTTCATATTCCTTTTGATACCCAAAAACACAAACCTCTTTGCTCGCGGATTCACCTTGCCATCTTTGACACTGAAGTAGGTCGGACTTCTAAATTCCCACAGCAAATCATGATCTTGAGCAGCTTTCCTAGACCAAATTTTCAATGGAGTTTTACCTCCTATCGCAATCGATCCATTTATGAGATGGCTAGCATACACAATCGCCTCAGCCCAAAATGATTTGTCTAATCTTGTATTAGACAATAAGCACCGAAGCTTCTCCAGCAAGGAACGGTTTACTTCCTTAGCCAACCCATGTATACCTTCTGTGAAGTGAGTACCAATACCGGTGTTTTGGTCAAATCGTAGGAATTGGTTCATGTCTCTTCCAACATTACCAATCTGTAGCTCCTTGATCTTCCTACATATCTGCTTTTCCATTCTTCCTCTCCACTTCACCAACATATTTAGGGCTTCACACCTTTGTCTCAAGGGATATATCCAACAATGTCCAGATAAACTATTAATAAAAGAGATAAAGTACCTGTGATCTCCAAGCGATGCAGTCTTAACAGGTCCCCAAACGCTTACATGAACGCAATTAAGAAGACCTTTTGAGCGGTGAGTACTGGTGCTGAATTTCACTTTCTTCTTTTTCAGAATGCTGTGCTCACCCTCCAAGTTACAGGTAGCAGCACCTTCCAATGATCCCTTCTTTGCAGGAGCTTGTAAAGACTTTTCACCTCCATGTCCGACCTTCACCTGCTAGATCTTTGTGAAACCATCATCTGAAGAACTAAAAGTCTCCACCGGACCTGTAACCGTACTACCCTTCAAGTAGTAGAGATTATTCCGGCGGACGCCCTTCATCACCACCATTGAGCCTTTGATCATCTTGAGAACACCATCTCGTACAGATATCACATGACCTAATGCTTTCAAAACGCCAATAGAGATAAGATTCCTTTTGAGTTGAGGTACATACTTCACTTCCTTCAATTCTCATACTATCTCATCTTCCATCTTGACACGGACTGTACCTATCCCTTCTATATTACACGGATGATCATCACCCATGACCGTGTAACATCCATCTAACTTCTCAAAACTAGAAAACCAGGCCATGTTAGGCCACACATGATAGGTAGCTCTGGTATCCAAGATTCACTCAGCATTACCTGAGTAATCAACAATAGGAGTAGTAACAGAGAAATAAAATACCGATGAGTCTGAATCCGATCCATCCGCCTGTGCGAGATTCGCCTTGGTCTTTGACTCCACCTTCTTACCTTTGGCCTTCGGGCAATAACTTTCCAATACCCTAGTTCCTTGCACAAGGCACACTGATTCCTCTTCAGATCTCTGGAACTTGATCTGGACTTTGATCTTCCCTGATCATCTCTCCCTTCCTGTTAAAACTTTTGCCTCTTATCGCCAATTCCTCTGCTATTGTGCTTCCCGAAGAAGGCAATCTATCCTGTCTCCTTACTACATAACTCACAAGAGCAGCAGACACCTCACTGTAGTTAAGGAATTTTCTTTCATTGATTAATGTAAGAGTAAAGGTCTCATACTCTTTCATAGGAAGAGAGTTCAAAAGAATTACCGCCTTATCCTCTTCACTGGTTTCCACATCCACATTAACTAGATCTGTAAGAAGCTTCGTAAAGTGATTCAAGTGTTCATTGATGGAGCATCCTCTTTATATCTGAAAACTAGAAAGTTTACTCTTCAACTGCAACCGCGATTCTATGCTTTTCGTCAGATACTTCTTCTCCAGGATCTTCCACAACTGCCTTGCAGATGTCTCATGCAACACATGATACTTGATGTCTTGTGTCACACAAGACCTGATCAAGCCACACGCCGTACGGTTCATCTTGTCCCAATCTTCTTCTGTCGTTGATGCGCACTTCTTCTCCAACCTAGAGTGTCTTTGAGGTTTGATGCCATCAGCGTATCTATCACCTCACACCTCCACATACTAAAGTTGTTCGTGCCGTTGAACTTCACCACATCTATCCTCAGCGGATATGGATTCATGGATGTACTTTCTCCAACCATCTTCTCAACTGATTCCTCAAAACAATGCGAAAACAAACGGAGTTAAATAAAACAAACTAGATAAAGACAGTACCTCCACGCGAAACTCTCGAAGAGTTTTCAAAACTATCTACTCCTTCGAATGGATTCCTCGAGCAATCTACACGCTGTTTTGAGATCGACACACGATCCCACAAACAGTCCCAACGCCGCTCCGAGATCGACACACGATCTCCGCCAAACAGCTACTGATACCCTCGGAATCAACACACGATCTCACGCCGAACCTGGGATATTCTGATACCAATTGTTGCGCATGCCCGGTGCAACAACCTATGAGGAATCCGCTAACGCTTGAGACTTGATACAGCCGGAGATGTACACAACATGACAAGAACAGAGAAAAGCAATCAACACAGTATTTAACGAGGTTCGGCAACGTGCCTACGTCCTCGGGATAAGGGAGAGAGAAATTTTATTGAGTCAGCAATCAATACAAACTAATACAGAGGGAATTTTTCAGATTCTTAGGGATACAATACACGAGGGCTCTAGCCCTTATTTATAGCCACAGAGTTCCTGGATTTAAGGAAACCCAGATCGGATTCGATCCCATTTAGAAAAGAAATCTGAATCCCAAAAGGAAAGCCAAAACGCGTCTGTCGGTCGACCGGCCGGTCGACCGACCCATGCCACGGTCGACCGCGTCGGTCGACCGGATCCAACAGAGAGCTAAGGCTTGTCAGTCGGTCGACCGTGATGATCCTGTGCATGTCGTGCACGCCGGTCGACCGACCTTCTCCACCGGTCGACCGGGCAGTCGACTGGGAGCACAATCTGGCCTGCTTCAATGTGCTGTCTTGCTCCTTTGTCTTCCGATCTCTATGCTGCCTTCTTCCACCTCCTCTATCTCCTCTCTCCCTGCATCTTCTTTCTTTCTTTTTTATTTATTTGTTTTTGTTCTTCTCACCTGTAGCATGTGTCTTTCATGCCCAGTTTACATTGCTTGAAGATGTCACATGGTAACATTACTTACGGGCTACTTACAGTGCAAATTAAGTTCATTTCGTTTGCTATGAAGAAACTAAGCTAACACAAAAGTATCAGCTATAGTTTCATTCTAATTTGATTTACAGTGACAAATTGAGCTGGTATGCGTGCATTTACAGTTGAGGGGCGATGCCATGGACATTATCTTGGGCATGGAATGGATGTCATCGACATTATCTTGGGTACGGATGTCATCGCTTTCAATCCATTTAAACTTTCTCCTTCTAAAAGAGATTTGCTTACCAATTTATGTTTGAGTAAAACAGTGGGTATGAAAACCTCTCGTTTCACTAATAAGAACTTAATGAAACAACTCGAAACAAGAAGTCCATTGAACAATACTGTTAATGATATCCTCTCACTCTATTCGAACAATTAGATCTCAATATTATTCATGAAGAGACCATTCTATAGGATTCAAGGAAGAATGAGGCAACTCTCAGGATTACTAGGACCCCAAATTTTGGTGGTGAGGATTGCAACAGCTATGGATGGCTCAACAGTATGGAGAGCTACGGATCGTTGCATTTCATCCAATTGAAAGCCACACATATAAATATGGTGGTCCTGCTTCTTTCCCTGACCTTGAAGAAGCACACCTTATCTCCAAATTATTTGCCTGATTTGATTTGGAAAGTGCAGTGTGTGTTTGAGAATACAAGTAGTCAATGAAATGGGCTCAAATGGGGTCCAGGAAAAGTATGGGAAGATCCAACCTCAATATTCTCCCCTCCCCACCTCCTTTTTGTTTACAGCAAGGATGTGAATTGATACAAATAATTTAATTTCAATTTGATCTTTGTATATGTTGATTCACAAATATAAGTAGCATACATAACATGCACATTTATATATACAATATGGTCATTTAGGCAAAGAACTTGATCAACATCACATTGATAAAGTTGAACATCGAAACTATTTTTACTTTGCAAACTTTAGTCTTGGTCAAAGATATATCCAGTTGAATATCAAAATACGAAAAACAAATACTGTACATTCAATAGCAACTTGAAGACTTGCACGTGTTTGAAGAACTAGCAGAACCAAGGGATCCAATGCTGAAATTTTAGAATTAATCTTAACTAGCATTTTTTTTATCAAGTATATGTTGAGAAAACAGTGATGTGGTGCAAAAATACTGAAGCAGTACAAAGTGCCAATGGGAAGATAGAATTTTTGCAAATATTATTTCATGAAAAAACAATATTTTTGAGAGTTTCAATTCAGATTACTTCATGTTTCTTCTAAGCTCATGCATATTAGAAGAAGTTATTATGAAATATTAATTCATAATAAATTGTGTTTGATAATTCTTTAGATTTTTCAGAGTCATCACTGTATGATGACATGTGGAAGAAAAATTTTCTGATATTTTGTCAACATACAGTTTATCTTCAATATTGGCCCTATAGCTTTTAACTTGGTAGCTTTATTGAAAAATTCTTTCACAAATTTCATCTTTCGTTGCCATATTGTCAAAAACCTCTTGATAGTGGTTGTGATCAGATTCTGACCACTCCTCAAAGTCGCGACACGTGTCGTGCCGCATCAGAAGTGCCTCAAGTGGACAATGAACTCGATGTACCAGTTGGCTCATTCGTCCCCGAGAAAAGAGCCCTGGGGCTTGCCCTGAGCTTACATTCACCTCTGAGGAGAAAACCTCAGGCTTTTTCCTTGAGCTTACATTCACCCCGAGGAGAGAGCCCCGGGCCATTCCCCGAGCTCACATTCAAACTCGAGGAGAGAACCGTAAGCCCTTTCTTTCTCCGACATGAAAGTACACCTAGAGGGGGGGGGGGGGGGGGTGAATAGGTGTATGGCTAATCTAATGACAAATGATGCGGAATTAAAAATTAAATGCAACACACTTAATATAACCAAAGAGTGTAGCCGAATTCTGGGTGAAGGGCTCTGAACTATCTCCTCTAAATTCCTCTAAATAAGAGTTGAGGTGCTTTATGAAGCTCTCTTGGTTCAACACAAGTAAGGCACACACACAATCAATACCAAACATATAAATATGAATGAATAATATGAATCAATGCAAGGCACAATATAAAAGAGAGAGAGAGAGAGAGTTAGAGAAAGTAAATCAAATGCAAACACAAGGATATGTTTCGAGGTTCGAGCACCCAGCTCTACGTCCCCGCATTCACACAGAAGGATTTCCACTAACTCGTCCACACTTCCCACACAGGGAACCTCCACTGAGAATATGGGTAAATACAATTTGGGAGTACACAACTCCTCTCTCAAATACAACCTCTCACTAGAGGCAAGGCATAACACAAATCACCTCTACACTTAGAGGGATAGGCACTTTGTCAAACAACTATCAACCTCACACTTGCGGGATAAGGCACAAAGCCACAGCACCACAATCACCTCTTCACAAAGAGGGATACCAAAACAACCTCCACTATCACCTCTCACTAGAGAGATATCAACACAATCACCTCTCACTAGAGGGATATCATAAATCAAGGAGGGTTACAATACTTGGTGGTCTCTCTCAACCACAAACTAATTCTTTCCACAAAAATAAGATCCTAATAGATAGGATAGATAGATAAGCTTAAGTGTGAGAAAATAAAGAGTTTGAAAATCAAAAACACAAAGAAAAACCCTTGAGAAAACTTCTAAAATATAATGGAAATGAAGATCAAAAACCAATCCTAAAGACTTCTACTTTTCTTAATTTTTCCAACTCTTTAAAACAAATAAAGATAAAATCTTTAAACCCAAAACTCTTTAAAAACTTGCTGTAAAACACTTGTAAAGGTGAGAAATTTTGCTCTTGAAATTCTTATACAAAACAACCAAGGAATGGGGTATTTATAGCCCCAATCCAAATCTGCCCGTTGGCAGCAGGAAAGGGCAGTTTTGTCCTTCCGATCAACCGCACCGTTGTGCCTCCGATCGACCCCCGGTCGATCGGGACTGGATACAGAGAGCAGCAGCTCTCTGCCGGTCGACCGGCCCGGTCGACCGGGGCCATTTCCAGAGAGCAGAGCTCTCTGGATGGTCGACCACCCGGTCGACTGGCCCACCACCCTTGGCTGCGTGCACGTTCTGTGCACGTCGGTTGACCGGAGCGGTCGACCAACTTCTGCTTCGGTCGACCGGTCCGGTCAACCGGCAGACAGCCAGTACAGTTTTCTAGAGATTAAAAACTTGGCTTTTTATTATCAAATAAATCCCATAAAATCACATAAATTCCACAAAAATCAGTTCTTATAAAATCTTTGAAATACAAATATGTGTGACAAAAATTCAACACATATTTCAAACAATTTGAACCATTTTTGTGTTATTGAAATTTTGCCTTAAACCAAAATCCGTATTTTTCGAAACTAGGATTTTTGAAATGGAAAACTGTTTTCTCCAAAACTCATGCAAATACAAAAACATGATATTGAAATAACTTTTAAGCATGTTGTATATGGATAGAATCCAATATACATGAAATATAGTATATCTATGTTTTTGACTTGAAAACCAAGATCGGTTAAACCGAAAAACCAAACATGAAACTATAAACTGAAAACATGTGTGTGTTGTGACCTTGAGCATATCAACACTATCTAATCTTTACAATAATCTAAACAATCTTAAACTAAACAAACTGAGGTCTTCTTTTAGAACTCCGTCTCCAAGTCGACTCGATCCAAACGTAATCCACCGAGCTTGACTCCAACCGAGTGCTAGATGTGAACTTGACGCTCGAGCTCTTGAATCACCATGTGAAAGCTCCAAAACACCTTTGTTGAAGCTAATCACCTACTAATATCTTGATCAAATATGTGAAATTAAATATCACAAGATTATTAGTAAACTATAACTACATGAGTTAATCATCATCAAAACTAGAGTGAATGGCCTCTGGGCCAACAATCTCCCCCTTTTTGATGATGATAAAACTCATGGAGTTATATATACATGGATTAAAGTTAAGCTTCATAGAAGCTCCCCCTTAACTCATGCATAGCAATAAACATAAAGATATTCAATGAATGCTCAACATAAATATGCATAAATATGATATTTGATACTAATGAAATAAACATACTCTTGATACCAACAACAGATGCTCTTGATACCAATCTTGATGCCAATGGTAAAAGGTAACAAATAAAACAAACATGCATATAAAAAACTCCAAATTTCTCTCTCCCTTTTTGTCAATTCATCAACAAAGGGGTACAAATACTAAAGGCATAAATAATATTTTTCTTCCTTTTAGCATAAATCAAAACAATAAGGTGTATATGCTATATACATTCATGAAGAGGAGAGACGTGAAGTTAACCCCCTGCATACATGCATTTATATGAAAAGAGATGACTAAACCCTAACCACATAAAGCATAATATACAATGTATAAAAGGAGATGTGAAGCTCCTCCTACACATGTGTAAGAGATAAAGAAGAGTGGTCAAGCTCCTCAATATGAGTACACTCAACATGAATCTATATATAGAGAAGATGTTAAGCTTCCCTTGCATATAAGTAATAAATGTCAAAACATTTGATACCAAATTATGATACCAATTGAAAATAAACAAAAATTTTAAGATACCAATTGAAATATATATGTATATTAGAATCTTGATACCAATTGTAAACATCTTGTAATTTTGATACTAAAAGAGAATATTTTATAATGTTGATATCAATTGAAAGTGAAAACTAAATATTTTTATGTACATAATTTATTTCAATATGGATACCACATTAAAATGAAATATGATACCAATTGAAAAACAAACCAACTATTTGGTTAAATAATTCATTTTGCAATAAAGATACCAAATTTTTGAATAAAGCTAATTTAAGATTTTAATACCAATATTAAAAATGTTGGCATATTCGAAATTAAAATATTTTTCATTAAGTGCATAGGAAACCAATTGAAAAATAATATACCAAATCATATCATTTTTTTATCATAAAGAGTGAGAGTAAGATACCAATTAAAAATACAATCGATTGAAAACTAAAACATGAAATTTTCTCCCCCTTTATGAAATACCAATAAAAATGATGCATAAGCTTGTAAAATACCAATGTGAAAACTAATGGTCATTAAGAAGTAAATCAAGCTTAGCATAAACATAATTTGTACTTTAAGATGTAAAGATTTAGTAAGCACAATCAAATCATATATATGTATGAAAAAGTAAATACCAATAGAAATTGATACTTTTAGAAGTTTTGAAGCATATATATATTAAAAACCAAAGATTAGTATACAAACATGAAAAATCACTTGGGATACCAATTGAAAATATGATGAAAATCATGTGTATAACTCATGCTACCTCCCTTTCATGCACATGTTTAAATGAATTTTCAATAATGAGCATACAAGGCATGGTCGCCCAACTAACCGCCCTTGCGATGGAAGGGGTTTTCAAAAATAAGTTTGAAAATAGTTTTAGCACAATTGAAAACTCTTCCAAAATGAAGAACTACGCAACTAGTTTTATGATAATCTTGAAAACTAGTACAAAATTCTTCAAGTAAGGAATAAAACAAGAATATATTTCATAAAATATGAGAATCATATAATCAACACGCAAAATCTATATAGCACAATAATACTCATGAAAATAAAGTCATGAGAAAATATCAAGTTAAGTGAGTGTACAAGAATGTGAAAAGCATAATCATGGGAATAGGCAATAAGGCTCAATATGAAATTCCTTTATAAACAAAAATACGAAAATCATTAAAATTTAATTTTCAATAATACAACTTAAGGCATATGTATGTTTAGTCTAAACTAGAAGTATACATACATATCCAAATAATTGAGTCCATAAAGAAATTTTGCATGAAAGACAAATGACTCAAGGGTATACTGTATATCCAATAATTTTGACAAAATTAACATATACATGAAGTTAAACACATATTAATGAAAACATATACAAAATAGAGAATACAAGTCAAAATGCATGAATCATCAAAACTAGGCTATACTGGTACATCTAATGGGTACAAATGAGCAATCAAGTACAAGCATATAATAATTAATTTGTGGCTCATTAGTTGTACAAGAATATGCACAAGTTTTAATGAAAAATTATATCTTAAACATGTAATCAGATCATGAAGTATAAAACGAAACATAAATCAATAAGATCATTATGTAAATGCACATGCCTTAGATTTATGATATACACAATAGTTAAACTAAAGAGAGAACAAAAAAAAAATATATAGATTCATATAAAACATGGGTGCATCTCAAATACTAATTATATATATCACAAGCCTAATTATCATGGCATTTAACATAGTAATCAAAACATGACATGCTAAAAATTAATCATATAAAATCATATAAATATAAATAGGAGATAGAGATCGTTACAAAAATCATGAGGGCAAATCTTTAGGTCTCCAAACTAAGGTGGTCCCCCACCAAGCTCCCCTTGAAAGTGATGCATCCAAAATAATCACCATTAAGCTCGGAACGCATCCACCTCAAGGCACCAATACTCTCACGTCGAGTGAGAGCCCACACCTACATCAAATAAAATAGAAGTGGTTTTTAGTACCCATACTCTATTGGGTCCATTGGGTTAGCTCCTTTCCTAACCCAAATAAATCTATTTGCAAAATTTGAATCATGAATTTTATCAAAACAAAATTTTGCAAGGTCGCCCTTACGTCCACAATGTGTACAAGTGTACACATGAGCATACATAGTGTTATGAGTGAACGTGAAGAGCATGTGTATGCCATCGTTTGTGTGCATGCATAGGTGGAACTTGTTTCTTGCGAAACATAGATTCCAAACTTGTGTAGTACATGGCACATTTGCTCAAAGTGGAGCCCAAACAATCAACACTCTTCTTTAGCATACAAATATCATTTTCAATTATAGAAGAAGAGGTGGAGCATGCTATGGTTATACTAGGTGGTGAAGCTATACTAGCATGGTAAACATGTGAATCAAATATCATTTTGCAAAATAGTATTTTTCTTTGAAAACAAATCCAAATCCTTTGAAATTGAAGCAAGTTTTATTTTCAAGGATTCATTTTATTTTATAAAAAAATCAAGTTTTGAAGATAAAACCTCATTTTTCTTCAAAACATAATTGTAATCATTTTTATTTTTCAAAATCTTGTTTTCCTTAAGTGCAAGTTCAAGTTGAAAATTCAATGAGTCACGTTCATTTGAAATCTCATCCCTCTCTTGTAAAACAATCTCAAGTTTAGAAGACAATTTTTTGTTTTCTTCTTTTAATGTAAAACTTTTCTTTTTCAAAAGATTATATTTTCCTAACAATTTTTCACAAACAATTGATAGTTCTTCATTCAATGCATCGGCATCAATATGATCATCGCCTGAAGAACTAGCACAATCATCTAGTTTAGTTTTCGAATGTACCTCAAGGGAGTCATTCTCTTAGACCATGTTGCAATGATGTTCGGATTCTCCTCCACTAGATTCCTTCTCCATTATGTTAGGCGTTTGAAGCTTTGGAGAGGTCAACGTGTTCCATACTGCAAAGGCGAAATCACAATGAGAAACTAAACACAAATATTTTTGTTAAGCATGCTTCTAAATGCCATTAGGGCTTGTGCATTGGCCTCTGTATACTTGCTATTACCAAGATAGGATTTCTTGATAGCGGCAAGGAAAACATGTAAATCTAGGGTTTTAAGGTATATGGACATCCTAGCCTTTCAAACAACAATATTGGAAGTATCAAACATGAGAGGATTCATATAGTCCATGAGTGTGTGTGTAAACAAATAAGTGTGCAAATACAAAACTAGATTAGCTAACCAAGATCTCACTCCTAGGTGGTTAAACCTAATATCAGGAGCGCAGGCTCTGATACCAATTAAAAGTACACCTAGATGGGAGTGAATAAATATATGACTAATCTAATGACAAATGATGCAGAATTAAAAACTAAATGCAACACACTTAGTGTAACCAAAGAGTGTAGTCGAATTCCTGGTGAAGGGCTCTGGACTATCTCCTCTAAATTCCTCTAAATAAGATTTGAGGTGCTATATGAAGCTCTCTTGATTCAACACAAGTGAGGCACACACACAATCAATACCAAGCATATAAATATGAATGAACAATATGAATCAATGTAAGACACAATATAAAAGAGAGAGTTAGAGAAAGTGAATCAAACACAAACACAAGGATATGTTTCGAGATTCGAGCACCCAGCTTTATGTCCCCGCCTTCACACAGAAGGATTTCCGCTAACTCGTCCACACAGGACTTCTCACACAGGGAACCTCCACTGAGGATTTGGGTAAATATAATTTGGGAGTACACAACTCCTCTCTCAAATATAACCTCTCATTAGAGGCAAGGCATAACACAAATCACCTCTATACTTAGAGGGATAGGTACTTAGCCGAACAACTATCAACCTCATACTTGAGGGATAAGGCGCAAAGTCACAACACCACAATCACCTCTTCACAAAGAGGGATACCAAAACAACCTCCACTATCACCTCTCACTAGAGAGATGCCAACACAATTACCTCTCACTAGAAGGATATCACAAATCAAGGAGGGTTACAAAACTTGGTGGTCTCTCTCAATCACAAACCAATTTTTTCTCACAAAAACAGATCCTAATAGATATGATAGATAGATAAGCTCAAGTGTGAGAAAATAAAGAGTTTGGAAATCAAAAACACAAAGAAAAACTCTTGGAAAAACTTCTATAATATAATGGAAATGAAGATCAAAAATCCATCTCAAAGACTTCTCCTTTTCTTGATTTTTTCAACCCTTTAAAACAAATAAAGGTAAAATCTTTAAACCCAAAACTCTTTTAAAAACTTGCTGTAAAATACTTGTAAAGGTGAGAAATTTTGCTCTTGAAATTCTTATACAAAGCAGCCAAGGAATGGGGTTTTTATAGCCCCAATACAAATCTGCCCGTTGGCAGCAAGAAAGGGTAGTTTTGCCCTTCCGGTCGACCGCTCGGTCGACTGGCCTAATGATCATTTTTATGACCGTTATGCCTCCGGTCGACCGCCTGATCGATCGGGACTGGATACAGATAGCAGCAGCTCTCTTCCGGTCGACCGCCCGGTCGACCGGGACTGGATACAGAGAGCAGCAGCTCTCTGCCGGTCGACTGGCCCGGTTGACCGGGGCCATTTTCAGAGAGCGGAGCTCTCTGGACGGTCGACCGGCCCACCAGCCTTAGCTGCATGCACGTTCTGTGCACGTTGGTCGACCGGACCGGTCGACGACTTCTGCCTCGGTCGACTGATCTGGTCGACCGGCAGACAGCCAGTACAGTTTTCTAGGGATTAAAAACTTGGCTTTTTATTATCAAATAAATCCCATAAAATTACATAAATTTTACAAAAATCAGTTCTTATAAGATCTTTGAAATACAAATATGTGTGATAAAAATTCAACACATATTTCAAACAATTTGAACTATTTTTGTGTTATTGAAATTTTGCCTTAAACTAAAATCCGTATTTTCTGAAACTAGGATTTTTGAAATAGAAAACCGTTTTCTCCAAAACTCATGCAAATACAAAAAGATGATATTGAAATATCTTTTAAGCATGTTGTATATGGATAGAATCCAATATATATGAAATATAGTATATCTATGTTTTGACTTGAAAACCAAGATCGGTTAAACCGAAAAACCAAGCATGAAACTATAAACAGAAAACATGTGTGCGTTGTGAACTTGAGCATATCACCACTATCTACTCTTTACAATAATCTAAACAATCTTAAACTAAACAAACCGATGTCTTCTTGTAGAACTCCGTCTCTAAGTCGACTCGATCCAAACAAGAACCACCGAGCTTGACTCCAACGAGTGCTAGATTGGAACTTGACCTCGAGCTCTTGAATCACTATGTGAAAGCTCCAAAATACTTTTGTTGAAGCTAATCACCTACTAATATCTTGATCAAATATCTGAAACTAAATATCACAAGATTATTAGTAAACTATAACTACATTAGTTAATCATCATCAAAACTAGAGTGAATGGCCTCTGGGCCAACACGACATTTACAACCACCAGATCTCTCTCCGACCTCCATGGCATAGGCCCTCCTAAGAGATTCCTACTTCCACTAGGTAAGGCAATCGAAGCCACATCCAAAGGTAAGGCAATCGAAGCCACTGGGGGCACAATCCCCCCCACCAACCTCCAATCAACAGTACACGACCGAGAATACAGGCTCCTCATTATCAGAAGAGCCAGTCACTAACATCCAGCCCTTACAGCAGTGCAAAGACCAACTCCTTCATACACTCTATGAGATTAGAGAATAAATGAAGGAACACTAGGCACAATCTGACCACGAGCGGAAGCATATGGCATTCGATCCCAAAAACACCCTCCGAGAGCAAGGGAGGTTGAGATGCTCAACTACTAGCTACAAGTCAAGGTCACATCCCTTCAAAACAATCTAATACAAATAGGGACAAGCTCGAGAACAACAGATCTCCCAATCTCTTTGCCTCGAAGAGTTCATCCAAAAGTGGATTAGAGAGCTCAAGTCGTAGGGCCACCCACATCCAATAGCAAATATCTACGATTCTCCTCTCTCTGAAGAGACCCAAAGGTCCAAGTTCTCTAGGAAGTGCTCTACTCCCACATTCAATCACTGCTTCAAAGTGAGTGATTCAGTTTGACAGTTCTGACACTTTCGGAACAAGATGGTGATCTACTCCTATAACGATCTAGTAAAGTGCCTTATTTTCCCCTCTAGCTTGAAAGGTGCAGCCTCATGCTTGATTTATTCCCTGCCATCGCACTTTCTCCATAATTGCACGGAGGTGACCGAGACATTACTCGCCCAGTATGTCTCTCTTTAAGAAGCCAAGAGAAATAACCATCGTCTTCTCTCTGTCAAGATGAGGCAAAAAAACAGTCTCAAGTAATACATAATCTTCTTTTAGAGTCAGCTAACCAATATCTCTAATTGTAGTGAAGAAGTCTCCGTGTTCGCGTTCATCAGTGGGCTACAAGTCACACTCTCTGTACAAACCCGAAGCACAATGTCACCAAGATGAACTCGGTCCTTTCCCAAGCTCAGCCTTATATCTAGTTTGAAGAGACAATGAAGGCTTTCTCTAACTACTCTGTGAAATCAGGCAATGGTAGAGGGAATTTAAAGTCTCCTCAAGAAGCACCTGACCATGCTCAAGACCGACACTGAAGGCAAACCGCTTACAGGAAGCAAATACTCCTGATTCTCTCCCTGAGTTTACTCCAAAGCGACAAATCAATGGAATGTTTCACTCCACTGAAGCTCCCAATCAACGAGGTTTTCAACACCATCAAAGACCAACCATGGGTCAGATGACCGAGATCTGTTCAATACGGTCCCTCCAGTATCGGAGGAATATTGCTCTTACCACAACTGCAAAGGCACCAAATTGTTCACTATTGGTCCCTTCGAAGGTACTTAGAAGAGCTTATTCAACAGGACCATCTTAAAAAGTATATCTTCACTGTCGATCGATGGCAACGACAAATTCATATTTGCCTTAGTCGGTCGACCGCTCGGTCGATCGCCAGTAGTCAAACATACCTGTTTGAATTATAGGGGTTATATTCTTATACAAAATAGTCTTGGTTCATTCTCAATGACTATTTCATGATTTTAATGGTTTTTAACATGTTTTAATTACTAGGATTTGCTGAGAATAGGTCTCTAAACTTCTTCTATATAAAGGAGTATTTAAAGATTGTTTATATACAAGAAAATATCAAGTATTCCAAAAGAAAATCAAAAAGTTTTGAAAGTTTCAAGTTTTCAATTCTAGTGCTCAAAATCTCTTTCTTCATTGTTTTTCTCACCTTTTCTTGGCTACCATTCTCTCCATTGAGAGATAGAAAAGTTGTAAGAGATATTATTTGTGATCTTGTGAAGATCATCAAGTGTTGTGAACCATATTGTTCATTGAGAGTTCCTCTTTGAAGGAGGGTTGTAAGGTGGAGTTGTTGGCCCAAGGTTACAATCACCCATGATTAGTGTATTTTGATAATTACAAAACATATTAGTTATTTGTACTAATAATATTTGTTGTTTAAGTGTGTTTCAGATTTCTATTCATTCTAGAAGTCTTCTCTCACAAATACAAGGATTTGGACTCAAGTCAACTCCAATTGGGCTCAAGGAACAAGTGTTGAAGATCATATGAAGAAGCCTATTGAAGATCTTGAAGTCTTAGAATCATTGTAAGAAATAGAATGTTAAAGTTTGGGTATATGAAATTTGGCTCTAGGATTTGCACACACATTTGTTTCATATATTTCCTATGTTTTGAAAATGTTTATTTCTAAGTTTTATGCCTTAGTTTATATATACATGTACCAAAGTTTTAATCTTAAAAATCTTGTTTAAAACATGTGTATAAACTATTTTCTGCATAATACTTAGCTATATGTATTTTTAAAATATTTTTCAAAATTTTTTCTAACTCAAAACAGCCCAGTTTTTCTGTTTCAGGCAACTTCGGTCGACCGGCCCGGTCGACCGGCGATGTGTCTGGACATGCACTGTTCGTGCATGTCTGTCGGTCGACCGAACTGGTCGACCGATGGAGAGCAAATTGCTCTCGAGTTATTTCGGTCGACCGAACCGGTCGACCGGAAGAAGGAAACTGTGTTTCCTCTTTTGGGACGGTCGACCGGACCGGTCGACCGGGCGCCAACGGCTCTTTGCAGCTGTGCTGGCGGTCGACCGGACCGGTCGACCGCCAGGCCTGCAACAAGCCTAACGGCTCTTTCCTCTTTGGGCAGTTCTGAAAAACTGTTTTTATTTTCAGCTTTAACAGATTTTTGGAGAGTTGTTGGGGAGCTTTTTCAGAGAAAATAAGACAAAAAGAAATTGTTTTTAACCTATTTTCTAACCCTATAAATAGAGGAGAAGTCTCTCTTGCATTTCACTAAGAAAAATCCTCAAGTTTGCTTTGTTTTCAAAGGAGAAAAGAAAAGAGTTTAAAGCTTTCATTTCAATTCTTTTTGAGCTAGTTTTTCAGTTGTGTTTGATTGCTAATATCACTCTACAACTGAAGTTTTTCTCACCACACTTCATAGAGTCAAAAATCCAATACTCATTCTATAGTGAAGTTGTAATTCAAGTGAGAGTGTTTGTAAAAGAGTTTGAGAAAGAGTGTAGTGATCTTGTTGTGATCACTTTGTTCTTGTAATCCTTTCCTTGTGGAGCAACCTCTTCGGTAGAGGTCCTTTGTACTCGGTGGAGCTCGGTGCTCGGTCTTCGGTAGACCAACTTGTAAAGGCATCCTCGGTGGATAGTGGAAACCCTTCACGGAGGTGAAGGCGGGGACTAGAGCAAGTGTGCTCGAACCTCGAAACAAATCATCTTGTTTGCGATTGCCTTTGCGTTATTCTTGCTTACAATTTCTCTTGCTTTATATTGTCTTGAATTATTTGCTTGAGAACTAACCTTTACTTGTGCAATCTTGTCTTATTCACTTTACTTGCTATATTGCTTGTGTGTATTTCATCATAGCATTTCATCCTTTACTTGTTCGATCATATCTCATACAACACGGTTGCATTGCGCACCTCTAACCCATATCTAGGGGAATTGGGAGGAAGGAGTTCAGAACCTCGCAAGGGGTATTCGGCTCTTAGTCGTGTTTTGAGAGATCGTTGCATCACTCATTTAATCAAAGTTTAAAAAGATCATTAGATTAGCATTCACACCTATTCACCCCCCTAGGTGTTTTTCAATTGGTATCAGAGCTTGGACTCTAGGATTTGGTTTAACCACCTTAGAGAAGATCCTAATTTGCTAATCATTTCATTCACATTCATATAGTAAAAATGGCCGATGGAATTAAGACCCCTCCTAAGTTTGATGGACTTAACTTTCCCATATGGAAAGTTAAGATGACCGTGTTTTTGCAATCTCTAGGTAGCCGAGTTGCAAAGGCCGTGACTAAGTCCTTTAGTGTACCCCCCGGTGACGAATCCACTTGGTCCGAAATAGAGACTAAGGAATTCGATGCCAATGCTAAAGCTCACTATGCACTTCTACAAGCCCTTAATGATGATGACATTTCTAGGGTTATTCATTGCAAATCCGCATATGAGATTTGGTCACATTTGATAGTCACACATGAGGGGACCTCACAAGTAAAGAAGGCTAAGATTGACCTTCTTCGGTCTCAATATGAAACATTTAGCATGCAAGAAAATGAAACCATAGATGATATGGTTACAAGATTTACAAAGATTACTAATGGACTCTCTTCTTTAGGTGAAGATATCAACAATGATCAAAGAGTAAGGAAGATCATCCGGGCTCTTCCTCCTTCATGGGAAGTTAAAGCAACAACCTTGAAGGAACTCAACGACAATGAAGAGATGGAGCTCATAGGTCTCATTGGGAACCTCAAAACCCATGAGATGGAAAGGAAAGCTAGGGAGGATATGGCTCCTTTCAAAAAGAAGACTATCGCCTTCAAGAGTCAAGCTACACACTCCGATGAGGATGATGAAGAAGAAGATGATGAGGAGCTCTCACTCCTTGTTAAGAATGTCCGGAGGATGTACAATAAGGCGAAGTACCAGGTAGAAGAAGATGGCAAGGAGGCAAAGAAGAAAGGAAGATTGTGTGCTTCAATTGCCAAAGACCGGGACACATTGTGGCGGAGTGTCCGGACAAAGCTAAGCCCTCCACTTCTAAGAAGCCTTACAAGAAGAAGGCTATGAAGGCAACTTGGGATTCGGAGACCGAATCCGAGGAAGAAATAGACACCGCCAACATGTGCTTCATGGCTAATGAAGGCACAAGCAAGGTAACCTCTTCCCCTTCTCATGATAATGAACTTTTTATGGATGTGTTAGAAGAAGCTTTTGTTGAGTTATCACAAAACTATGATTTCTTAAAGAAAAAGTATCTTAAAATGAAAAAGGATAATGAATCTTTAAGTCTTCAAGTTTTTACTCTTACAAAGGAAAAAGATGATTTGGTTTCCACTTTGGCCACTACCAAAAATGATTTTGAAAAATATAAGATTTCTTGCAAAGGTAAGGCCCCACTAATTGATTCAAATGAAGTTTCTATGCTTAAGGAAAGATTAGACTCATTAAGTGTTGTTTTGAAAGATTGTGAATTTAACAAAAAGAAAATTGAGGCTATGTTTCCTAAGAAACAAGCTCCAAAGAAAAATGCTCATGCTCATGTTCATGTTCATGCTACACAACCTAAACAACATGGCAAAACCCCAAAACATGCTCACACTACACATACACATCATGCATTCATGTATGGTAGAGTGTTCTCATGTTCACATTGTGGACGGAAAGGGCACTTAGCCAATTTTTGCTATGATAGATTAAACATATCACGTCATAATGTTTGGGTTCGAGGCACTAACTTTCAAGGACCCAAGAAAATTTGGGTACCAAAATCAACAATTATGTTAAATGATGTAGGTACTTTCCAAATCCCAACGATGTAGAGGATTGTGGTATCTTGATAGCGGTTGCTCAAGGCACATGACTTGGGACATCAACAACTTTGCAACCCTATCAAGATATCATGAAGGTGGCACCGTCACCTTCGGAGATGACGCCAAGGGTAAAATCATCGGTATTGGTAATGTAAAACTTGGCACCTCTCCTTTAATTGAAAATGTAGTTTTAGTTGATGGCCTCAAGCATAATCTCTTGAGTGTTAGTCAACTTTGTGATAAAGGTTTTGATATTGTTTTTGATAATGTTGCTTGTAAAGTAATTGATAGAACTTCTAATGTTTGTGTATTTTCCGGTTTTCGTGAAAGTAATGTTTATATGATTGATATGTTAAATATGTCTTGTAATATTACTTGTTTGAAAGCCCTTGATGATGACTCTTGGTTGTGGCATAGGAGATTAGGCCATATTTCTTTTGATCACATTTCTAGGTTAAACACAAAGGAAATGGTGAAAGGTATTCCTTACTTGAATTTTGAAAAAGACCGAGTTTGTGATGCATGTCAATTTGGGAAACAAACTAAGTCTTCTTTCAAGTCAATTAAGGATATCATGACATCACGTCCTTTGGAGTTAATCCATATGGATCTTTTTGGTCCTACACAAACCAAAAGTCTAAGTGGGAATAGATTTGCTTATGTTTTGGTTGATTATTTTTCAAGGTTTACTTAGGTTTTCTTTCTTGAACATAAAAGCCAAGCATTTTCTTATTTTCAAACTTTTAAGAAAAGAGTAGAAAAGGAAAAGGATTCTTTGATTTTGAGAATAAGAAGTGATAGATGAGGTGAATTCATTAACCAACCCTTTACCACTTTTTGTGATGAACATGGAATAAAGCATGAACTTTCTTGTCCTAGAACTCCACAACAAAATGGAGTAGTTGAACGGAAAAATAGAACATTACAAGAGATGGCTAGGACAATGCTTAGTGAATACGGTCTACCACATTATTTGTGGGCCGAGGCCGTTAATACATCATGCTACATATCAAATCGTGTTTTCTTATGTAAAAATACTATTAAAACTTCTTTTGAAATGTACTTCTCTAGAAAACCTAATGTTTCCTATTTTAAAGTTTTTGGTTGCAAATGTTTTGTTTTAAATACAAAAGATAATTTAGGAAAATTTGATCCTAAATCTTATGAGGCTATTTTTGTAGGTTACTCAAATACTAGTAAGGCTTATAGAGTTTTCATTAGATCATCATTGACTATTGAAGAATCTATTCATGTTAAGTTTGAGGAATCTAACAAGTTTGTTAAGAATGTTGTAGAAATAGATGCATTGGATGAAGGCATGGAGAAAGTGACCTTGGAGGATGCTTCTACTATGGGAGACAAACCAAAGGATGATGAAGGAAGCAAAGCTAAAGTGGAAGAGGCACAAGGAAATGAAAATCAAACACATGAGGTGGAGCCTACTCAACCACTACCAAAGGATTGGAGATACAATCCACATCATCCCAAGGACCTCGTCATAGGTGAAGTATCAAAAGGGGTAACCACTCGCTCTAGACTTCATGACTATTGTGGTAACTATGCATTCATTTCTCATATTGAACTCAAAAATGTCCTCGAAGCCGAGGCCGATTCATATTGGTTGCTAGCCATGCAAGAGGAGCTCAATCAATTTGAGCGCAACCAAGTTTGGCACCTTGTTCCTAGGCCCCACGATAGACCAACAATTGGTACTAAGTGGATCTTTAAGAATAAGTTGGATGAATCGGGTAATGTAGTTAGAAACAAGGCTAGGTTAGTTGCCCAAGGTTACACTCAAATCGAAGGGATCGATTTTGAAGAAACCTTTGCACCCGTAGCACGGCTTGAAGCCATACGGATGACACTAGCATTTGCCTCATATAAAGATTTCAAATTATTTCAAATGGATGTTAAAAGTGCTTTTCTAAATGGATTTATTGAAGAGGAGGTGTATGTTGAACAACCCCCCGGGTTTGTTGATCCTACACATTCGGATTTGTTTTTAAATTAGATAAATCTCTTTATGGTTTAAAACAAGCTCCTAGGGCTTGGTATGAAAGACTTTCTTCATTTTTAACTTCAAATGGTTTTAAGAAAGGTAAAATTGACACAACATTGTTTACAAAACATGTAGAAAAGGATATTCTTATTGTGCAAATTTATGTAGATGATATTATTTTTGGTTCTACTAATGAATCTCTTTGCAAAGCTTTTGAATCATGCATGAAGGATGAATTCGAAATGTCTATGATGGGGGAACTCAACTATTTCCTTGGACTCCAAATCAAGCAAAAGAAGGATGGGATCTTCATCAATCAAGCCAAGTACACAAAGGAACTAATCAAAAGGTTTGGGCTTGAAGGATCGAAAGTAAGCAAAACTTCCATGGCAACAACTACAAAGCTTGACAAGGATGAACAAGGTAAAAGTGTAGACATTAAACTTTATAGAAGCATGATTGGTAGTTTGCTTTATTTGACGGCTAGTAGGCCGGATATTATGTTTTCCGTTTGTCTTTGTGCACGTTTTCAATCTTGTCCTAAAGAATCTCACATAATTGCGGTTAAACGCATAATTAGATACCTTAAGGGCACTATTGAAATGGGTTTGTGGTATCCTAAAACCGGATTATTTGAAATGAAGAGTTTTTCGGATGCCGACTATGCGGGTTGTAGGGTAGATAGGAAGAGCACAAGTGGAACATGTCAATTCTTAGGTAATTGTCTTGTATCTTGGTCTTCCAAAAAGCAAAATTCGGTAGCCCTATCAACCGCCTAGGCGGAGTATGTTGCGGCCGGAGCTTGTTGTGCACAAGTTCTTTGGATGAAACATACTCTCCTTGACTATGATTTACACTTTGATCATGTTAAAATATTTTGTGATAATACTAGTACTATTCACATGACAAAGAATGCAAATCAACATAGTAAAACCAAACACATTGACATTAGATATCACTTTCTTAGAGATCATTATGAGAAAGGTGATATTGATATTGATTATGTTTCTACCGATTTTCAACTTGCCGATATTTTTACTAAACCTTTAGACTATGCTAGATTTTCATTTATTTGTGGTGAGTTGAATGTTTGCATTATAGATTCTTAAAAATATAATTTGTTTTTCTATTGGTATTTTAACCCTTTTTGATGTATGACAAAAAGGGGGAGAATAAGTTGTAATAAGTTTAAGAGTTTGATATTTTGAACTTGTTTGAGAAGTTTGATATATGTTTGAGCTTGTTAAGTTTGTCTATTTAAGTTTTTGACAAAACTATTTTGCCTTGAATGCTTTATGTATTGTGCTTCCATAGTCAAATTTTATACATAGCATTATTTGAGGGGGAGTTTTCCAAACTCCTCTTCCATGTTTATTTAAATAACCTATATGTTTTGTCATCATCAAAAAGGGGGAGATTGTTGGCCCAAGGTTACAATCACCCATGATTAGTGTATTTTGATGATTACAAAACATATTAGTTATTTGTACTAATAACATTTGTTGTTTAAGTGTGTTTCAGATTTCTATTCATTCTAGAAGTCTTCTCTCACAAATACAAGGATTTGGACTCAAGTCAACTCCAATTGGGCTCAAGGAACAAGTGTTGAAGATCATATGAAGAAGCCTATTGAAGATCTTGAAGTCTTAGAATCATTGTAAGAAATAGAATGTTAAAGTTTGAGTATATGAAATTTGGCTCTAGGATTTGCACACACATTTGTTTCATATATTTCCTATGTTTTGAAAATGTTTATTTCTAAGTTTTATGCCTTAGTTTATATATACATGTACCAAAAGTTTTAATCTTGAAAATCTTGTTTAAAACATGTGTATAAACTATTTTCTGCATAATACTTAGCTATATGTATTTTTAAAATATTTTTCAAAATTTTTCTAACTCAAAACAGCCCAGTTTTTCTGTTTCAGGCAACTTCGGTCGACCGGCCCGGTCGACCGGCGATGTGTCTGGACATGCACTGTTCGTGCATGTCGGTCGGTCGACCGAACCGGTCGACCGATGGAGAGCAAATTGCTCTCGGGTTATTTCGGTCGACCGAACCGGTCGACCGGAAGAAGGAAACTGTGTTTTCTCTTTTGGGACGGTCGACCGGGCGCCAACGGCTCTTTGCAGCTGTGCTGGCGGTCGACCGGACCGGTCGACCGCCAGGCCTGCAACAAGCCTAACGGCTCTTTCCTCTTTGGGCAGTTCTGAAAAACTGTTTTTATTTTCAGCTTTAACAGATTTTTGGAGAGTTGTTGGGGAGCTTTTTCAGAGAAAATAAGACAAAAAGAAATTGTTTTTAACCTATTTTCTAACCCTATAAATAGAGGAGAAGTCTCTCTTGCATTTCACTAAGAAAAATCCTCAAGTTTGCTTTGTTTTCAAAAGAGAAAAGAAAAGAGTTTAAAGCTTTCATTTCAATTCTTTTTGAGCTAGTTTTTCAGTTGTGTTTGATTGCTAATATCACTCTACAACTGAAGTTTTTCTCACCACACTTCATAGAGCCAAAAATCCAATACTCATTCTATAGTGAAGTTGTAATTCAAGTGAGAGTGTTTGTAAAAGAGTTTGAGAAAGAGTGTAGTGATCTTGTTGTGATCACTTTGTTCTTGTAATCCTTTCCTTGTGGAGAAACCTCTTCGGTAGAGGTCCTTTGTACTCGGTGGAGCTCGGTGCTCGGTCTTCGGTAGACCAACTTGTAAAGGCATCCTCGGTGGATAGTGGAAACCCTTCACGGAGGTGAAGGCGGGGACTAGAGCAAGTGTGCTCGAACCTCGAAACAAATCATCTTGTTTGCGATTGCCTTTGCGTTATTCTTACTTACAATTTCTCTTGCTTTATATTGTCTTGAATTATTTGCTTGAGAACTAACCCTTTACTTATGCAATCTTGTCTTGTTCACTTTACTTGCTATATTGCTTGTGTGTATTTCATCATAGCATTTCATCCTTTACTTGTTCGATCATATCTCATACAACACGGTTGCATTGCGCACCTCTAACCCATATCTAGGGGAATTGGGAGGAAGGAGTTCAGAACCTCGCAAGGGGTATTCGGCTCTTAGTCGTGTTTTGAGAGATCGTTGCATCACTCGTTTAATCAAAGTTTAAAAAGATCATTAGATTAGCATTTACACCTATTCACCCCCCCTCTAGGTGTTTTTCAGGAGTAGCGGCTCTGAATCTTATGGGATGAAATTCAGTTTAAGATCGATTATAGTGGAATTCTTCATTACAGTGAAGGTAGGGATGTAAAGCAATTGGCTCGAACATCGATAACAATCTTTTGTGTTTGCGATTGATTTGCATGTGATCTTTGGAGGGGGTTCTGTAGACCGTCTAAAAATTATTGAAGATAAGAAGTCAAATGGCAGAGTCTATTCTTCAGACGCAAGACTAAGACGCAAAGCTCGAAACACGCGTTTTAGCATCACAGCAACGCCAAAACGTAGGGCTCAAATCCCGCGTCTCAATATCACCGCAGTGTCAAAACGTGAGGCTCAGAGCCCATATCCCAGCATCACTGCAGTGCCAAGACGTAGAGCTCAAAGCTCGCGTCTCAGCATCATTATAATGCCAAAACGCGAGACTTGAAACCCGCATCCCAGCATCACTGCAATGCCAAGACGCAGAGCTCAAAGCCTGCGTCTCAGCATCACTACAATGCCAAGACGAGAGGCTCGAAGCTCGCATCCCAGCATCACTGCAATGCCAAGATGCAGAGCTCAAGGCTCGCATTTCAACTGCAGAAGAGCCCTGCATTTCAGTTGTAATTGTTTTCATTATCGGGTCAGTTACTACCCACGTGATGAGGAGAGTTAACTCCCATTATGGAGAGAACATAGGAGACAGTTTTACCCCTAGAAACCCCAATAAATAGCTCAGTTTGCTGTTGAAGAGGGGTCGGAATTTTGGTGGATCGAATTTGGCCGAAGAGAATTTTGGATCGAATTTGGTCAGCTCCTCAGTATTTTCAGCTGAGGAGCCCGAAAAAAGAGTTAAACTCTTTTACCAACTTACTGAGTATAAGTTTTTGCTCAAGCCTCTTTGAGATTCCATTTAGATAGGAGCTGTGCTACTCCGTCTGTGATCCGAAGAGAAGATTCTCAGAAGATCTTAACGTTCACTCGGTCAACGAAAAATAAGATTCACTTTTCACCGCTACGCAAAGAATTCAGTTTTAAACAAAGGGAAATCCAATCACTCTCCCCTCTTTTGTAATCGGATTATTGACTCGTTGTAATTTTCTTTACAATCAAATAAAGAAATTTGCACCCTTTCAATTTTTTCCGAGAAACACCCGGTCGACAGCTGGCTTAGCCCATGTTTGGTTGGCGCTGGCCAGTCAATCTCGCGGTCGACTGCTAGCACTGAGCTCAATACTGAGCTCAAAATTCCACTTTGGCCAGTCGATCACCTGATCAACCGACGGTAATGGCTAACTAATATTAGCCTTGGTCGGTCTGTATGGTCAACCGCTAGTGGTCAAATATGTCTATTTTGCTCTTAACAACTATTTTTCAATACAAAATAGTCCAGATTCATTTCTAACGTCTATTTTATGTTTTTAATGGTTTTTAACATATTTTTAATGATTTCTAACAGTTTTTATTGTTGGGATTATTTGAGAATAAGTCTCTAACCTACTCCTATAAATTGGAGTGATTAGAGAGTGCTATATACATAAGTTTACAATAAGTTTTCAAAAGAAAATCAAGTTTTACAGTAAGAGTTATCTTGAGGCATTATTTTAAATCTCTATTTTCTCTCATCACGCTTGAGCTTTCAATTCTATCTATTCTATAAGTGAAGTTAAAAGAGTTTTGATTTGTGATAGTTTGTTGATCACCAAGTATCTAAATCATTGTATTAGGCTGTTGGAGGTTCCAGCCTCGATCAAGCTTGCAAGCTCGAGTGTGTTGTTCTTATGGGAATGAGTAAGGCAGCTTGTAGGTGTTGCGGCACTGAGTGATCTTGTGGGTTCAAGTTCAATTGTAATCAAGAGTGATTATGGTGAAATTCTTCATTGCGGTGAAGGTGAAAACATAGCACAAGTGGCCCGAACCTTGATAACAATCCTTTATCTTTGCGGTTAGCTTGCGTTTGATCTCTCTAATTCTAACTTTTTTAGTTTATCATACAAATATACTTGTCGTTTTATTATTCTCGCAAGATTATTGGTTTGAATTTTTTATACATCAAGAAAGTAATTACGCACCTCAACCCTTATTTAAGAAGAATCATGAGGAGAAGTTCAGAGCTTTTCACAAGGTATACGGTTTCATTTCTTGGTTGTGAGTTTTACAATGTTCATGTGTGTAGAATTATTAGAGAGAAGTTTTTAATTTCCATGTTGATTATCATATCATCTATTCACCGTCTCTAGGTGATTCCACTTCTAAATATGGAGGACCGATGTCCTGGGATCGAAATTCATGGCTTCTCTTGTTTGGAAGCACGCTGTCTTTCCTCTCTCTCTTCAGACCATTCTTACTCTTTACCTCGCCGCCAGTGGCAACAAATTTTTCTCCTCCATTTATTTGCAGAACAAAGATGAGGGATTCAGAGACAGAATTCAAAAGTTAAGGGGAAACGAAGAGGCAGAAAACTCAAGGAAAATTTAGGGTTTGTGAAAAGCCTAAGAAGATGCTGATGTCATCGCAAATGATGACCAAAGGCTAAAGTATCTTTTCGCACATCAGCTAGCTCTAAACCTCAATCGTTGTGTGAGTCCTAACTCACTCTGATGTTTTCCAAATGATAGCTATCTGCTCAGGACGTGACTTTTGCCAACCCTTGAAGATGTGGCATTAAATGCAAGAGTATGAAAGATACTGCAACTACTTTCTCTCAAGTGTTCTCCAGTTGTTCACCCGCAAAGCACAAGGAGATCGCCTGACTACCCAGCGCAAGATCATGCCTGAAAATGGGATTAGTCTATTCTCCTTCTTCTCGCTCGGAGACTCCGAGAAGGAGAAGGATGGGCATCTGTAGTGATCAGATTTTGACCCTCGTCAAGATCGCGACACGTGTCTAGACACCTGAAGGTGTTGATTCTCTGCCAGCGAGCCAGATTACTTAAAAGTCTGACATGGGCCCAAGAAGAAAGCCTCAGGCACATGGGCCCAAGAAGAAAGTCTTGAGCCTCTCCCGAAGCTCATATCTGATCAGACATCAGTCATCCGGATCCATTACTTAACCAAAGTTGCATAAATCTCTGAGACGCCAATAATCGGTACAAAATCCTTTCAATCAGGACATGGGCCCTATCTGGAGCCACCCAAGGCTCTCATACGAAACCCTCTAGAGCTTGCTACTCCTGCCCTGCTTACAGCTGGATAGAGCGATCCCTATGATTCATGGATTTAGCTACGCTGTCAGATCATCTGCATGTTCTAAATATTGTAATGTCCATGTAACAATGCAGGCTGTTATGGAGTGGTGGAAATTTCTGCATGGCAATCCCAACAATCAAGCGGCGTGATCTGAGCAGTTAATAAGGAGATCATAATGTTTGAATCATGCAGTTATGTGGATCCAAACTATCCGCACCCATAAAGATACTCAAGCGAGTATAAATACATCTCCTTCTCCATCGAAAAGGGAGTTGGTTTCTGATTATTACATCAAACTCTAGAAATTGTAATTGCAGTATCACTCTGCAGAATTCATTGAAATCCTCTGACATTATCGTGAATTCTCTCCCTCTTCCATGATTTTTCTCTTTTGATTTTTCCACATAAATTTTTTATTGTTTGTGATTGCTTACATCTAATCACTTATAATTCATGGTGTGGAGAAATTTCCTGAGAATTTTCCTCCAAGATGTACATATTTGCAAATTACATATTTCACTTGGCATATTGTATATCATTGTTTTCCTCGTAGCATCCACATGTGTTTATTAGTTTATCATAATATCAATATGCATTTATTGGTACATCTTTGGTTTTTACGTGCAAGCATGATAATGTCGCACCTTTATAACCGATGTAAGTCCTGAGGTCATATATGAAGGTCTGTCGCAAAAAAATCAATAATCCTACATATTGTTCTTATCAAAGGAAGTTGGATAACTATTCTAGTGTACTTCTAATATCAAACTTTTACTGACTTGTTATAAAGCATATTGACAATGCATTAAATTGAAATGTCAAAGTTATCAGTTTTTCAAAAAAAAAAAAAAGAAAATTTATTACCGAAAGGAACCAAAAGTTGACTTGTTTTATATTATTAATTTACACAAACAGAAATTTTGAGAATGTCCTTTATACTAGAATTTTGCGCATTACATTAGGGCATTTCTTAATGAGTAATTTTAATTAATTTTAATCATGTTCATCAGAAGTATATCAGAATTAGATTTCAAGAAGCAAGACATTAGGGCATAATCTGAAGACATCACCATGCTTACAATTTAATATTTCGTGTGTAAATCTTTTATACATATGAACTTGTGTAGGCTCTAGTGTGATGTTATTCGGTTGATCTAAAGTTGTGTGGATCATCTGGACTTGATAATAAGATTGAATGGTTGAGCCCCTGAAAACAATAGTTGATTTACAAAATGCTCATATGGATAATAACTATACACAACCACATAATTAATTGCAGAAAAATTAGATTGCATGATATATTTGATTTAGGAAATATAGATTTTAAAATATATGCATTGTCTTCTAAATTGTGGTATATTTTTGTTATTTCCTAAATTTTCTGATATTATTTGGTTCCTAACATAAAATCATGCAAAACTATATTTCAATAAATTCTTATTTGAACAAATAAATAATATGAGTAAAGATCTGGCCTATGGGGAGCAGCCGTACAAGCTCTGCCCTAGAAGACAATAGACTCCCTTATCGCTCAGGCATTATCCTGATCATTGTCCACTAGCACAAAAAGCCCCCTGAACAGTTGAGCACCCAACTCAAGCGTAAATCTGGGTCTCTGCTCAGATGAAGATCAGTTGCCCAAGAGATTATTATAAAAACCAAGAAATTAAGAGAAGTAAGAATAGAATTCCTCCACTGCTTGTTACATGCCATAGAAACTCAAGAGGGAGAGAAGAAAAATTAATTTTTCTGTCTTGAGTTTAGAGCTGGGAGGTGTTATTTATTGGATGCAGAACACCCCAAGTCCAACAGTCCTTCCTCGGAGCTAAGAGTCGAGTTGTTGCACCCTTAGCGTGGATCTCGAGGATCTCCAAAACTGCCAGAAGGAATTGGTCAAACAGCTTAGTCAAATATCAAAAATAAAAGAATATAATGCAAAACAAGGATTGGGCTCGGCTCACAGACGCGGTGTGGGGCACGGGCGGCGGCGTCGCTGCTTGGGAGCGCGTGTGATGTATCTAACCTGTACCTAATAAATCATAACAATTGGATGAGAAAAATTTGGAATATAAACAAGAAATTTGTTCATATCATAATCTAATATGAGACTAAATGAATAAGCTAAAATGATCACTTAAAAGAAAATTCAAGTTTTCTCTTTGTTGACACACTCAACCCCAGCAATATTATCATTCTGAATTGGCTTAAGAGTCAGACGTCCTGACTAATGGATATATTTATAAGATGGGAATGAATTGCTCTAATATCAAAATTGTTAAGAGACAAATTTAGTGGAGAAAAAAGTGAATTATGCTTCATTGCTGAGGAAGGGAGGATTAGAATTGGATTTATGAGAGGATATACAGTTGATTTGTATTGCTTCAGACCTGAGACAATTTTGTTAGCATTTTTTTTTCTTTTTAATTTTTTTGCTACGAGACAATTTTGTTAGCTTTTTTCTTTTGGGCTACGAGTCAATTTTGTTAGCTGTTCAAATTACTTTCACTTGTCCCACGGCAAAACTTTCCCGCACATGCACCATTCATGAAAATTCCAGATTGCGACCTAATCATTCAGCCAGCTGTTTATGTACATAAATCCAAATTCTTCCCACGTGTTGTGCTACGGCCTTATTTAAATCTCCATGTGTGCTATTATTTAAATTATTTCCTCCATACTAAAATGAACTCGTAAAATCGAGATTATACCATAAATTTTGATTGAACTGAGTCTGAGTCTGAGAGTCATGGATTCACAGCCTGCAAATTCTGATACGACCCACTTCTTCTTCTTCCCTAACTCCTCCCGCGGCCACACCATCCCGTTGCTCGAGACGGCCCTCCTCTTCGCGCAGCGCCCCGGCGTCCGCTGCAGCTTCGTCACCACCCCGGGGAACTCATCCTACATCATCCCCACCATCGAAGACGCCAAGGCCTCCGGACACCGCCTCGACCTCCTCCTCCTCCAGCCCTTCCCTTACGCCGAGGTCGGCCTCCCCCCCGGCGTCGAATGCTCCGACTCCGTCGCCTCCACCAGTGCCGACCACCACCACAAGCTCGGCAGGGCACTCTTCCTCCTTCGCCACCGCCTTAAAGACCTCGTCGCCGAGCACCGCCCCGACTGCATCATCTCCGACGCCCTCTTCTGCTGGACAGCCGACGTCGCCCTCTCCCTCTCCGTCCCCCATATTGTCTTCTCTGTCTTCAATGCCTTCGCCATGTCCGTCATCGACCATGTCTTCAAGATGAATGTCGTTAGTGCTGCTGCCGCCGTCGGTCCATTAACGGGCCTGCCGCACCCGCTGGAGCTCACCAGCGGCGAGATCCCACTCATGACTCGCCTCTCGGATTGGATGACTTGGATGGGAGAGAACGAGAGGAAGAGCTGCGGCTTCATTTTCAACACCTTTTACGAGCTCGAACCAGAGTACGTGAACCACTTCGCCCACAACAATCTCAGCGGCACCACCATGAAGGTGTGGTGCGTAGGGCCGGTGCAGCTCTACAAGAGCATCAGAGAAGCGACTAATGAACTTGAACAAGATCGTGGGCGATTGATCAAGGACTGGCTCGACTCCAAGGAGCCCGAGTCCGTTCTTTATGCATGTTTTGGCACCGAGTGCTTCTTCAGCCATGAGCAGCTAATGGAGATCGCTTTCGGGCTGCAGAGCTGCAAACATTGCTTCATTTGGGTGGTCAGAGGAAGAGGTGGTGGTGACACTATTCAGGAATGGCTGCCAAGAGAATTTCATGAGACAGTCGGAGATAGAGGGCTGATCCTGACGGAGTGGGCGCCTCAGGTCGCCATCCTGAACCACACAGCCACCGGGGGGTTCGTCACGCACTGTGGGGGGAACTCGACCATGGAGGCGGTGTGCGCCGGTCTGCCCGTGATTGCGTGGCCGCTGCACTCGGAGCAGTTCCTCAACGAGAGGCTAATGGTCGAGATTCTGGGAATGGGGGTGAGGATTCTCCATGGGGCGGAGATGAGAACGCTGGACGCCGAGCTGAAGGGAGTGGTGAAGGGTGAGGTGATCAGAGACGCGGCGGATCGGTTGATGGGGAGAGAAGACGAGGAGGTGAGAGAGATGAGGGCGAACGCTAACAAGTACCAGGAGCTTGCGAGGTCTGCAATGGAGGAAGGGGGGTCCTCGTATGTTAACCTCAGCTCTGTGATCGAGCTGATCAAGGAGAAGAAAAAGGAGAAGAAGAACAATAAAAATGAGAATGAAATTATTGTTCAAGAATAAGGAACAAGAGATGTTGATCATCTCATCTGCTTGAAGTCGTGAAAGTTTCGCCTTTAATTTGCTCGTTATTTTAGCTACTGCTCAGTTCCTCTATTCTGAATTCTGATTGTCAACAACTAGTGTGTGTGTGAGAGAGAGAGAGAGAAACTGTAATTGGTTTTTTTTTTTTTTTTTTTTTCAACTCAATCAGTGGATGCTTTGATTATTTAAGTTTTATCTAGTATCTGATTGATACATTTGTAAATATTTTATTAGTATATCACTCGACGGTGAAAACTGACCTAGTGATACACCGAGTTGCGAAAGAACAAGGAGGAAGAAAGCATATCACCACAATGTTACGTAACAGATGCATAACTGAATTTATGTTAGAAATATACTCTAACATCGCTATCAATCCGGTAAAATAAAGCAAAAAAATAAATGAAGACATGAAGATTTGGTACTGTCAAATTTGGCATATTCTTCTTTTGAGACAAAGTACGACATGGTCCTAACATCGCTATTAATGCGGTAAAATAAAGCAAAAAAATAAATGAAAACATGAAGATTTGGTACCGTCAGATTTGGCATATTCTTCTTTTGAGACAAAGTACAACATGGGCACCCACGGTAGCATGTGTTGGCCCAGAGGTCTTCCACTCTAGTTTTGATGATGATTAACTCATGTAGTTATGTTTACTAATAATCTTGTGATTTTAGTTTCAGATCATTAATCAAGATATTAGTTGGTGATTGCTTCAACAAGATGTGTTTTGAAGCCCTCATATGGTGATTCCAGAGCCCGAGCATCAAGATCATACCTTGCACTCGTTGGAGTCTAGCTCGTGGATCACGGTTTGGATCGAGTCGACTTGAAGATGGAAGATCGTCAAGAAGACTTAGGTATCCTAGTTTAGTTTAGTGTGTTTAGATCCATGTGTAAAGATAAGAATAGTTGATATGCTCAAGTGCACAATACACACACGTTTTATGTTTTGGTATTTTTAACAAAACATATTTTTGGATTTAAAGACAAAAACTATGATATATATATGTTTCATGTATATTGGACTTATGTCCATATGCAACATGCTTCAATGTGTTTAAATATCATGTTTTTGTATTTCAATGAGTTTTAGGAAAAATCAGATTTCCTATTGAAAAATCCAAGTTTGGTAAAATACAGGTTTTGGTTTTTGATAAAATTTCTAAGACACAAAAATGATTCAATATGTTTGATAATTGTCTTGAAATATTTATCACAAGTTTGTATATCCATGTAAAATGATAAAACTATTTTTATGGATTTTTAGAAGATTTATAAGAATTTTTAGAAATATTTTTAACATGTTTTTCTGACCCAGAATACTGGCTGCCAGGCCCTGGCGGTCGACCGAGACGGTCGACCGTGTTCTAGAGCCGGTCGACCGATCGGTCGACCGACGTGCACAGACTTGTGCACGTTGGCCAGGCACAGGGCTCGGTCGACCGTAGCGGTCGACCGGCCAGAGAGCCTTGCTCTCTGTTTTTGGGCGGTCGACCGGGTTCCTCCAACGGTCGAAAAATCGACCGTTGGCGGTCGACCGGGCGGTCGACCGCCAGCCGCTTTTGGCTGAGAATTCAGCCAACGGCTAGTTTTAGGGTTTGGCCTATATAAACCCCATTTCTTTGGGATTTTGGCTAAGGTTTTTAAGAGGAAAAATTTGCCTATTCTCCAGAGTTTAAAATAAGTTTTCAAAGTGTTTTAAAGCTTTAAAGATTGCATCTTTGTTTTGTTTTCAAGGGTTTTGGAAAATCAAAGAAAACTAGGTTTTTGGGATATTGTTTTGGATTTTCATTTCTATCATTTATAAGAGATTTCCCAGTAGTTTTTCTTTGTTATTTGATTTCCAAAAACACCTTGTTATCCACTTGAGCTATATCATCTATCCTATTCTATAGGATCATTTATTTGTGGGAAAAAGATTGTGTTTGTGGTCTTTTGTGATCACTTGTTGTAAACCCCTTCTTTGTTGGATATCCCTCTTTGGTAGAGGTTGATTTGGAGTGTGGGGTGCTCCCTCTTTGGTAGAGGTTGAGGTTGTGGTTTGCTCCCTCTAGTGAGAGGTGGAGTTTGGTTGTGTGGCTATGGGCCTTATCCCTCTTCGGTAGAGGTGGATTGTGGTTGTATTGCCTCGGTGGCATTGTATTGATTAAGAGAGGAGTTCGGTACTCCTAGTGGATTAGAAATCCTTCTCGGTGAAGGCGGGGACGTAGAGCTAGGGGCTCGAACCTCGAAACATATCTTTGTGTTTGCGTTTGATCCATTGTCTCTTAACTCTCTCTCCTTTATTTGTGTGTGCATAGCATCATTCATTCATATCTTATTTGCTTGTGTGTGCCTTACATTATTTCATATTGTCTATTCATTATATGCTTGGCTTGTGTTTGTGTGCCTCACTTGTACTTAACCACGAGAGCTTCATATAGCACCTCAACCCTTATCTAGGAGAATCAAGAGGAGTTAGTTCAGAGCCCTTCACGGGGAATTCGGCTACACTCGTTGGTTGTATTAAGTGTTTGTGCAAATTTGTTTTAGCTTCCGCATTCTTCCGCATTTAGTTTCTAGATTAGCACTATCACCTATTCACCCCCCCCCCCTCTAGGTGATTTACAGCATGAGTTTGGTTCATGTGTGTGAGCCACACACACATACAATAAGAGGGCTAATCACACGTTGACACGTGTATTAATCTTTTTATAATACATTATGTTTGTGGCCCTCACACACATATTATAAGAGATTATAAGAGGTTCAATCCACGTGTCAACGCAGGATTGGCCCTCTTATTGTATGTGTGTGTGGCTCAGACTCATGCACTCTGCAAACGGTTCTACGACATCCGCCATTAATAACTCCCAACTTTCTGATTGCCGCTCAATTGCATTCCAGAAAGATCATCACGCTGTATATATGCATCGAAAGATGTCGTCAGTTAACAGAGATGAACAATGATCGCGTCATCAAACAATGTAGGCGAAGTGCAAAATTCATACAGTGCATGCTCATATTTACTCAGTAGTAAAAACACAATAGGTAAGAGTAGGAAGCTGATAATGAAAACAAGTCATGAGAGAAAAATAGTTATGAATGAGAATGAAAAATTATGATATTTGTTCTCTACATAAGCATGGAAACAATTAAAAGTAAAGATGTGGAGTACAAGAGAAGTGAAATACATAGCGGCACATTAGGGGTGGCCAATGGGGCGGGTCGACCCGCCCCGCCCCGCACTGTGCGACTCGTTGGAGTCGCACAGTGCGGGTCACGGGTCAACCCGCACCCGCCCCGTTTAGGGGCGGGTCCGAACAGGTTAACCCGTCCCGTTTACACGGGACGAATTCGATTCGTCCCGTGACGAATCACGGGACGAATCGGGTCGGGGAAATTTCCCCGACCCCCCTTCTTTTTTTCTTTTTTTTTTAGTCCAATATTTTTATAATAACGTTAGAGAGGAAAATTACTCTGCGCCCCCTATATTAGAAATTAATTTTTTTTAAATCCTAAATGGCTCAAAAATGAGCCGTTGGCCCATTAAAAAAAAATAAAAAAATTTACTACTAACCTCTAATCCTCTATAAATACCCTCCACCCTCATTCATTTTCATCTCACTTCACCTCAACCCTCTCTCTTCTATTATAAATCACTCTTATTCTCTTACAATTACAAATCTCTACCAACTTCCAGTCTAGTCTAATGGAGCCCAACTAGAGTACTGGCGTTTCCTCATCCGAAGTCGGTGATAGCTCTTCATCAACACACAATCTGTCAGCTGCCGCACCTTACACCGATGTTGGCGGTAGCTCATCGTCAACATATACCGCTTACCCACCATACAACTATGCTCCACCAACATCCGCATTTGCTCCCTATCACAGTTCGTCAAGCTATGCAATTGACTGTAGTGGTTTTGCACCATATACACATGCTGCATATGCCAGTGATAGTGGTACAGGTCGGCATTCTATTTCCCTCCCTCCTCAATATTCCTCATATTCTCAACTTTTAATGTCAACATTACCAATGCACGCACAATCTCTGGCTCCTTTTTTTACTGAAATACAACAACAACACGATACACAACCAACACAGCATGATACTATAGTTCCAGAAACACAACAACCAACTAGCACAAGCACAAGCACTAAAGTAAGAGCCAAAACTTCTGCAGTGTGGAACCATTTCGTCGAAAAAGTTGTTGAAGGTAGAAGAAAGGCAGAATGTAAGTACTGTCATCAACTATTTGATCATAAAGAAGGATACGGTACAAGTGTTCTTAATAAACACTATGAAAAAAAGCATGCTAAAAGTCACGGTTTACCACCACAACAAGCACAAATATTAGCTGATTCAGGCACACTCTCCACTTGGAGATATAAGCCTGAAGTAAATAAACATAAGTTAGCTGAATTTATTGTTCGAGTAAAACTTCCATTTTCTTTTACTGAATCAGATGCATTAGTTGATTATCTTAAATCTGTTTTTGCTCCTGATTATAAGAGAATTAGCAGACAAACTATAACTAGAGAAATTGAAGATTTATTTGTAAATAGAAAAAATATTTTGAAGGCTCTTTTTACTAGTGATGCTAGAAAATTTTCATTAACTTCCGATATATGGGAAGCTCTTAATCTTATTCATTATTTATGTGTTACTGCTCACTTTATTGATGATAACTGGATTTTACAAAAACGTATTTTATCATTTTCTAAATTTTCTGAGAAATATTCTGCTACAAATGTAGCAAATTCAATTTTTCTTACTTGTAGAAATTATGGTATAGAAAATAAAATATTTTCTATTTCTTTTGATAATGCAAGTGAAAATACTGCTTCAATAAGACAATTAAAAACGGTATTAGATCCAATTTTAAATGGTAAACTTTTCATGTTAGATGTGTTTGCCATATATTGAATTTATGTGTACAAGATGGTCTAAAAATCTTAGACAAATATATTTATAAAGTTAAAGAAATTATTTTACATATAAAACATAGTGGACCTAAGAGACAATCTTTTAAAAGTTATTGCCGACAATGTAGACTAAAGGAAAAACTACTCCAAGTAGATGTGAAAACTCGTTAGAATTCAAGCTACTATATGATTAAAGATTGCCTTCCTTTTAAACAAGCAATTCAATTTTTTATAATAAATGAATGTTCATCTCTTTATATTAGTGATGAAGAGTGGAAATTATATGAAAATTTTTGTACCTTTCTAGAAAAATTTGACACTGCCACAAAAGCACTTTCTGATACGTATTATCCCACATGTAACTTAGTTTTTTATAATCTTAATGAAATTGCTCAAGTATTTGCTGCATATAGAGATGATGACAGTCTTGAAGAGGCTATACATGATATGGAAGAAAAATTTCGAAAATATTTTGAAAATATGCCTTTTTTATTTTACTTAGCTGCAATTATGGATCCTAGAATTAAAATAAATAATTTAAAACTTTTATTATCCAATTTTGTTTTATGTTTAAATTATGAACAAGATATAGATAAATTACTTTTAGAAATTAGATCTCTTTTAGAAGAAATGTACTCATTGTACAGAGATGAGTTATTTCCCCCTTCTTCTTCTGAATTTAGGGCACCTACACCTTCACAAACTTCTTCTAGTAGTCTAGGTAAAAGATTATCTAATTTTAAAAGTATACTTTCCTCTAATACTAGAAAGAAATACTCTTCAGGAGCAGGTTCATTTGATGAACTTAATTTATATTTGAACACAATGCTTGCTGAAATAAATGAAAATGATGATGAACCATGGGAAACATTTGATGTTTTGTCATGGTGGAAAGAACAGAGAAAACAATTTCCTGTTCTTTCTACCATGGCCTGAGATATACTGACACCTCCGGCGTCTACAGTAGCGTCCGAGAGCGCATTTTCTGCAGGTGGTAGAGTTTTGACACCCTGGAGGAGCAGGCTGACGCCGAAACACTTGGAGATGGCTGTTTGCTTAAAGGACTGGTTCGATGCAGAAAGACGCACACAAGAAAAAGCCATTCTAGATGAAGAATTTGAACAGGACGATGATGACGAGTAGAAAACCACCAGAGTTTTTATGTACATTGTATGAGATGAGCACCAGAGTTTTGTTATGTATGTTATACGAGATGAGTTTTATGTACATTATATATGTAATGAGCAGATTGGTGTATGATTTTTTCATATTAATAAAATAATTTGCCTTACAAAAAACTTGTAATTAGTGAATATCAATTATATTATTTTTTTTATAATTTTAGAAATTTTTTAAAATTTTTTCCTCTTTTTTTCCTATTTTTTCCTAATTTCTTTATAACTTTAAATTTTAAAATTTAAGAATTATCGAATTAAAAAAATTAAAAATTGCCGAGACGGGTCCAACCCGTCTCGGCGAATCCGGTAACGAATCGGGTTACCCGGGTTTTCAACCCGTCCCGTATAACCCGTGACGAGACGGGTCCAACCCGTCTCGTCATGAATTCGTTGGCCAAACGGGACGAATCAACCCGATTCGCCCCGTTGGCCACCCCTGCGGCACATGTCAAGCAGTGAAGATCTATGAGAAATCAAAAACTATTTAATTATGAATATGTTTGCCAATGACTAATTTAATGCCCAGTTTAATATTTAAATAGGTAGAGGGGAAAAAAAAAAAAACAAGCCTATGACAGATTGAATTATGTGAATTATATATTCATCCTGACATGTTGGTACTGAGACAATGTACCAGTAAAACATAAAAAGTAAATATTCAAATAGTAGATATCTACTTTAGTCTTTGCATAGATATATCAATTATCTATTCGCTTCACTAAAACTGTTCTGAATAAACACTCAAGGTTTCTCTAAGAACCATAGGGAAATCATGGATTAGTCTTCTTCTCTGCATCACTTAAAATTTCTCTCTCTTTTACTTTGTTTTCATTTGTCAACAATTCAGATCTCATTGCTCATGCTCACATATTTTCCTCATTTAGTTCTACAAACAATTCAAGATAAGCCTACACCATAAACTCTAATCAAATCACTTCTCATACATCCCGTCCTTCATCAATGAGCCTGAAATTCCTTCTAGTTCACTCCTTTTAATGACCTTCATAGGGCGAAATGATGTGTATTTGTACTCCCAACCTTGTAGTCTTACCATTAACTATAAAATTAATGGTAAATAAGATCCTTCCTGCTCTTGCCTGATCAAATTTTTTTTTTTTCCTCCCTCTTTCTCTCAAGCCTTTAGAGAATATACTGTGTGTGGCCCTCAATTTCACCATGCTTCCTGCTTCAACATCTGATCGGAACCCTTTTCTGGATTTGCTCATTCTCCAATGCTTGTAACCATGGAGAGAGAGGGAGAGGATCAATCTTTATCTCAACAATTTCGAATGCAAATTTTATAACTTGATTTAGATACAAACAACTTAATCCAGACATAGAATGTGACCTCTCAAGTCTCATCTAATAATAAATCACATCACATCAAAATAAATCGTCTTTTCAGTCCAAATCCTTTCTTGGTTTTGCTCCTTCTCCTAGTTTCTTGAAGCTCAATTTCTTTAACTTACCTAAACCTGTTGAAACTCACCAAAAAGGTGCAAACTTTACCAGTATTATCAACAAAAAAAAAATTTCTTTTCCTGAACAAAAAAAAAATTCTTTCCCTCTCATTTCTTTTATCTGTAGCAGTCAAAAAAAAAGAACATTTTTTAAGGATTCTTTTCCTGAAATCTTTTCCCCCGGAGAAATAGAGACGGCAAAGGGGTGGCGGCGCTGCTTTCTCTGAAGACGGACAGTAAAAGAGGGGCGAGAACAGTAGGGGCTTATCGGACAGCGAGAAAAGGAGAGGTGGGTCAGATCGAAGAGGCACAGAAGGGCGTATCGTAGAGAGGGAAAAGTTGAAGACATACAGACAAGATGAACAAATTTCATATAAGAATTATAGAATAAAACCTCTATTGGTTCGCTGGTCTATTTTGATTAAAATATCCGAGTAATTAAAATACGGGCAATTACGTCCCCTGAATGTCTACTGTTAATTACGTGTATGTTATTGAAAGTAACAGGTGGGTGGGTGGGTGGGGTGGGGTGGGGTGGGGGGGGGGGGGGGGGGGGGGGGGGGGGGGGGGGGGGGGGGGGGGGGGGGGCGTGCGGCATTAGGACATATATGCTTTTTTTTTTTTAGGTTAGAAAACCACCGCACACCAATCATTTTTTTATTTCCTTTTTAATTTGGTAAATTAGTGCATTTCTTCACACACACACACACACACACACACACACACACCCCCCCCCCCCCCCCCCCCCCCCAAACACAAATTTTATTGCAAATGGCAACACAAGAAATATTTACTCCGAATAAACCAATTAAATACACATGAGAAACCTTTATACGTTTTATAACTAATATATACAGAGCTCAAGTTTAATTACAAGTAGCTGAATAACATGATACAGTCTCAACACTTCCTCCATGGATGCACCTCTGTACACATAATAATCCACAAGAGGAAGATGTCCCACTTTGAGCTTCTACAATCTGATTTCTTGTTTACACTTGTGCTTACTATGATTCATCAGGCTTCGGTTCAAGGAGTACTGGTAATTTCTCCTTGTGATCACCCCGAAGAACTTCGACAGTCACCTGGGAATCAAGAGAACATGAACTTTTAACAAAAACAAATAGTATACAGTCAATTCATTTAAATTCTCAATGGAACAAATTGCTCAGTTAATACTGTCTAAAATCTACATCCATTTTCTTCTATAATATCACCAATCATTTAGAAAACACTCACAACAATGAATCTTGTGCTAAAATCCATTCATAACAACAACAATTGAAGCAACTAATGTTATTTTATGGTATCTTGTATTTTTTCGTCTTGGGAACACATACCGCATAAACGACCAACCAAAAGAGTGCATCAGAGATTAGGTCACACAGTGAAGTCTATATGCAGCCAATTATAACAAACAAGCTTACCGCAGCATAATTGGCTGGATAACTCACTCCCCTAGTGTTGTTCTACAACCGCAACAGAGAATAAGAATTAGGACTGGATATTACCGTGTCACCAACTTTGCACTGGTCCAAGATTCGGTACAAGTCACTCCCACTTGAGACTTTTTTACCATTCACAGATGTTATGATGTCCCCCAAGATTAAACGGCCATAGGAATCTCTCTTGGTTGGTTGCAAACCCTACATAACATCAAGCAAATGCCTGTCAAGTATTTATTTACTGAAAGACATAGTGAAACTTGAGCCAACTGAGTACCTGTTAGGTCTGTAACTAGATCGCAACAAGATATGATCTCCATGAATAAAAGTGTATGAATCCAACCTTTCCATCAGTTCATTTTATCCAAAAAAAACAAGCTAAGGGAATTTCTTATGTACTATCCATAACCTTAATGATATTCAAGCATATTATGTGAACATATATTGGTCTACATGTAGGTGTTGCAGGTTGATAAGTACAACTACTGTGTAAAATTACACCTAAAGAAGTAATCATAACATGCGAAATTACAATTACCCATTAATACTCATTAGCACTTAAGGACTAAATTTAGTCTCATCTCCTGCAGTTTGACACACCAAATGGAGACAACTTACAGCAAACGTCAAATACCTGTAGTTACTTTTAGTCTTAATTTTAAATATAGAGAAAAGTAAGGAAACAAATGACAAGTTACAAAAAGACATGATGAATACCGCTTTGCCAGCAGGACCATTTGGAGGAGCATCTAAGACGAGCACCCCACTGACTCCGAGCTGCTCAACTGACTGGTCTGGTGCAAACTTTATCCCTAAAATAGGTCTTGTGACTTTGCCAAATTTTACAAGCTGATCAACAATACCACCAACCTTGAAATATGCAAAAAAAAGTATAAAAATCAGGAATTATTCATACACAAAAATAATGTCTACTTACTTCTAGACATGTTCTTATTGCTAGAAACCAACATACTTCCACTATCGAGGTAAGAGAAGAACATACATCACAAATTAGGGGTATCTCCCAGTGTTTTTAAAAACGTGCTTCAAAGCGCGTTTTAGCGCGTTTCGCAGCAAAGCGCCCGGATTCTGCATCGTAACGGCTCTAGAAACCGCATATATCTCGCAGCATACGCTTTCGTACGCATAGTGTACGCTGCGAGGTGCGTTCTCGCAGCAACGAGAGCGTATGTTACAAGTATATAGATTTTTAAAAAATATATATGGTCAAAAGTGAGTCAATTGACCCTTCAACTCTCGTATACGTATCGAGACGGGGGGAGAGAGGGAGAAAAATAAGTCAAAAAAGCAAAAAAAACCTCGATCTAGGGCACAACCGTGACAACCACACCACCAATCTCCGCGACAACAACAACCCGATCTTGCCTCGTGTAGCTCCGACAAGCCTGCTAAGAGGTGGGGGGGGCTCTAGCGAGGTCATCTTGGTAATCTAGGGCTGCAGCGAGGTGAGATCGGGCTTCAGCGAGGTCGGTGAGCTCATCTTAGGCTCCGACGAGGTAAGAAGGTTTCAACGAGGTTGGTGAGCTCATCTTGGGCTCCGACGAGGTGAGATCAGGCTTTAGCGAGGTTGGTGAGCTCAATTTGGAGCTTTGACGAGGTGAGATCAAGCGTCGGCGAGGTCAGCGGGGACTATCTCTTCGAGATAATCTCTCTCCCCCCCCCCTCCATTTCTTTGTCTCTCTCTCTCTCTTTGTCTCTCTGCTTACGCCATCTATTCTAATTCTCAGTTTATAACTGAGATTAAGTGGTAGATTTAATCATTTAAGTTGAACAGTGAAAGCAAAACAGTGCACACTGGACAATAAACATTTTAGACTTAATATTTGCTAAGTTGATTTAGAGACTAAGAGCCTGTTTGTTTCGTTGCAAAACGTCATAAGTCGTAAGTCGTAAAATGAGAATGAAAAAAGTGAACTGTAGCAGAGAATATATATTGTGTTTTACGGTGTTTGGTTGATAAAGTGAAAGTGTAAATGGTAAAGTATATTGTGTTTTACAATGTTTGGTTGATAAAGTGAAAGTGTAAATGGTAAAGTATATTGTGTTTTACGGTGATTGGTCGGTAATGTAAAAGTTGACCACAAAATTAACTGTAGCAGTGATTTAAATATTATAAATATTATTAAATTAAATTGTATTAATAAATTTGAGATAAAAAATTAATAATCTTAATATTTTATTTATAACAATAATATCAATAAAATATTAGTATAAATAGTAAAATATTACTAAAATATTAACTAAATAAATAATATAAAATTTTAAGAAAATCTAAAAAACATTAATAAAATTTTAAGAATACTAATAAAATATAAATATTAAAAAATCTTACAACAATAATAAAATATAGTTATAATATTAAAAATACTTGAAAATTATTATAATATAAATTTTATTATAATATTATTGTAATATTATAGAAATATAAAATTAACAAAGTAAAATATAATTATAATTTAATAATAAATTATCATTATAGTATTACTATACTGAATTATTATTACAATATTAACATAATAAAATATTAATATAATAATAAAATATATTATGATTTTAATAAATTAATTTTTTATATTAAAAAATAAATAATTATATATATAGTAATTTTATATTAAAGTATAATATTGTTATATTAATAAAATGTTAACTCTAAATAAAATAATAAAAAATGGAATAAGTATTAATAAAATAATAAAGTATTAAATAAAATATTAAATAAAAATATTAAATTAAAATAGTAAAATATTAAATATTAAAACAATATTAAAAACAATAAAAAATTAAAGATTAAAAATATAAAATAATTAAATAATTAAACAAGAAATTGAACACTATTTAAAATATTAAATATTTAATAATACTAAATTATATATTGATTATCACGTAACTGTTTTGAACTGTAAGTGTACTACAAGTGAGAGTTACATGACCACAAAATTAACTGTAGTAACTGCAAGTGGGAAAATATGAGTGTAAAAGTGAGATTTACATGACCACAAATTTAACTGTAGCAACTGCAAGTGGGAAAAGAAGAGTTACATTTTGCAACTTGTTTTTCAGCGAAACAAACAACGAAAAATGAAAAAGAAGTTTTACGACTTGCGTTTTGCGGCGTTTTGCAGCGAAACAAACACGCCCTAAATAGTGAACATTATTTAGATTTAGAGACTAAAGTCAGTAAAGTACTAAATAATGTTTTATAACACTGTTTTTAGTGTAGAAGCATGGCTGAGAACAAGTCCAAAGCTATGGATTTTGCTAATGAGTGGAAATACACCAAGGATAGGGAACAAGATTAGTATTGTTATTGCAAGTTTTGCGATCAACATATCACTGCTTGAATTACAATGTTGAAGCATCACTTGGCCGGTACTCATAAAGGAGTCCAGACATGTGAGAAATGTAGACATAATGTAAAGAAGATGTGTCTAGAGGCGCTGCGGAAAATGGATAAATAGAAAGTTGCTAGGTTGGAGTTAATTCGTAATATCAAGTAGATTGGTGAAACTTCTGAAGAAGTTGTTGGTCCTGAAATTAGTGAGGCAGCTGGGGCTAGTGTGACTTTTAGAAATGCTGGTCCGTTGGATAAATCTGTTGCTCCTCAAGCTCGGCAAATGACAATTGAAAACAAATACAAGAAAGAACAAAGGGAGTTGTTGTAGAAAAGATTGGGAGGTGCCTTTATGCAAATGGCTTGCCTTTCAATCTCGTTAATAGTACTTATTGGATAAAGATGGTTGAAAGTATAGGTGAGTTTGGGGTTGAAACAACCATCGATGTATGAGTTGAGGACTCGTGTCCTTAAGGCAGAGGTGCAAGGCATTGATGCCATAAAAGGTACTCGTATGAAGGCGTGGGAACAATTTGGGTGCACTTTGATGTCAGATGGCTGGTTAGATGAGAAGAACAAAAAACTTGACCAACTTTCTTGTCAATAGTCTAGAGGAGACTTTCTTCTACAAATCAATTGATGCATCCAATGAACACAAAACGGGAGAGTACTTGTTTCAAAATTAAATGAGATGGACAAAAATAATAAGAGAAAAGAATGTTCTACATGTGATCACAGATAGTCACCCTTCCTATGTGTCAGCCGGCAAGATGCTAATGGAGAAGAGACGGTCACTTTATTGGTCACCATGTGCTGCTCACTACATAGATTTGATGCTTGAAAACAATGGGGCACTAAAGATCCACAAAGAGATTTTGGAATCGGCAAAACAGATTATTAGCTTCATTTATAATCATTGTTGGGTGTTGAATTTTATGAGAAAACATAGTAGCAGAAATGAGCTTTTAAGGCCAGCCGTGACACAATTTGCTACGGCATTCTTGATCTTGCAAAGATTGTAAGCAAAAAGAAGCACTGAGGACAATGTTCTCTTCTGAAGAGTTTAGCTAGAGCTCTTGGGCGAAGAAGCCAAATGCAGTGCAAGCAAAATATATTGTTCTTTATGATAAAACATTTTGGAGACATCGCTTGTTTTGTGTTATCACATCAGTTCCTTTAGTTTGTGCGCTTCGAGAGGTTGATTATGAGACTAGGCCTTCCATGCCATATTTATACGAGTGACTTAATCGTGCAAAGGAGAAGATTGCTGAAGCTTGTGGTGTGGTGGCACACAGAGGAAGTACATGCCATTATGAAAATTGATAGATAAGAGATGGACTCAGATGCTCCATAGGCCTATTCATGCAACAGCCTACTTCCTTAATCCGAAATATTTTTATGATGAAAATTTTAGCACACATCCTGAGGTGAGAAAGGTGAGAAAGGGTCTTTATGAGCGCATGGCTCGTATGATTCTAGATGTTGGTGAGAGGGCACAAGCTGATGTTGATTTAGATGCTTGCTAAAACAAGCTTGGAGATATTGGGACTGACTTAGCAATGAAGACTATTGATTCTCCCGCTCTAGGTATAAGTTGCTTAAGTTTTGTTTCCACAATTTAGGTCTTTAATTGCCTAAGTAGTGTTGTAAATTGTCAATGTAGCGTCTTGGTGGGAAAGATTTGGGGAAAACACTCTTACACTCTAAAAATTTGATGTTTGTATCCTCTCCCTCACCACTAGTGCTTCTGATTGCGAACGTAATTGGAGCACATTTGAGCAAGTAAGCACTTTCATAGAAATCCTTTTTCTTAGCTATTGTTGCTCACTTTCTTGCCTTGGAACATTGAACAATTTGGATGCTATTTTTGCACATGAATTGATGTAGGTACATGCAAAAAAGAGAAATCGTTTGGAGCAAAATTGACTTTACTCCCTTGTGTATGTGGTATATAACATCAAATTAAGGGAGAAGAACATGAGGAGACATGCAAAAAAATAGATCTCATTTTAATTGAAGATGTAGCTTCAGATGATGAGTGGATTGTAGAGGACAGAGAGCTTTCCCTTGGCAATATATCTAAAGTGGTGGATGGAAGAGATGTGGAGGGAAGCTTTATAGATACCACTGCAATCCACAATCACACTACTTTAGAGGAAGATGGTGATGCTCAACCAAGAAAGAGAGAGGATTGAAGCGAGTGATTCTAAACTTACTTCTGTTGCTTGTAAGTAACATGCTTACTACTTGAGTTAACTTCTTTGAAGCTAGTAAATGACAACTAATTTAGCAAAACTTACATCAAAAAGTTTCTTTTGAATTTGTAGCATCTTCTAAAGGAAAAAAGATGATCGTTGAGGATGAGACACGAGACATCAATATTGTTACTGAAGATGCTCATGTTATCTGAGAGGAGGATTTAGTTATCTGAGATGACTTGAGAGATGATTATGATGAGTAGGTTTTTGGTTGGTGGTTGATAAAGACTTAAAAACTTGGTTTGTTTTGCTTTAAGGATCTATTAGGGATATTATGTGATTCTGTAACTGTGACATTTGTGGCTTATTTAAGACTTTATGTTTTTATTTGCTAGTTTGCTACTTTTGTTTAAGACTTCAAGTGAAGCACCTTTGATTGGCTTACATTGGGCATCTTGCTGTGATCTTAAAAAATATGGTCCATGAAGATATCATTTGTGTCTTGTGATTTATGATTCTACATCGGATTCCAAGTACCAACATCTTTGCTCCCAATTTGCGTAAAGTTTTTTCTTATTATTTATGATTTATGATGCTACATCAAATTTCATGTAAGTACTGATACTTTTTGCTCTCATTTTGTTATATACTCTTTAGAAATGTCCTAACTCCTAATTGTTTGTATGAATATTGTGTTTAGTTATTTTATAGTTTGATTAATTTTTAGAATATTTTCTAGCATTTTTATAATTTTTCCTTGATTTATCATACTTTCCATATTTAGTTTAGGCACATTTATATATTTTAGAAATTAAAAATCAGAAAATACTGTAGTTTATGCTTTTCACTATGCTTACGCTACGCTACACATAGGGAGCAAACGCTACGCATTGTGCTTCCGCTTTTTAAAACATTGGTGTCTCCCTTATTCATATAGCATATAATAAGACTAAGCACACAAACTAAGAATAGGAAAGGTGCATAATTATAGAAAAACCCTAAGACTGATATCACATAATATAACCTTTTACTACTCTAATATCTACAATCTAACAAGCAAAATAGTTAGATATGAGAAACACACCGTATCAACTGGGATTGAGAATCCAACACCAGAGGATGCTCCGGATGGCGAGTATATAGCCGTATTTATCCCTATCAAACTTCCAGAACTATCGAGCAGTGGCCCACCACTGTTACCAGGATTAATTGCTGCATCCGTCTGTATAACATCCTGTATAGGACGTCCAGTTGCAGCTGAACTGATTTCTCTGCGCAACCCACTGAAGAAAACCAAAATATAGCTTGTTAAACCAGTATGTGAGCTACTGGACAAGCCAATTTAATGACAGACACCAAGCTAAACTATACCCCTTTCCATTTGCACAGCGTTTACGAATAAGAAATTTAAGGTAAAAGAGATTGCTCACCTGATAACACCTGTAGTAAGTGTATGATCAAGGCCAAACTGCAAGAATGCAAAAGAACACTAATTAGTTTTCTGGAAATATTTAATTACTGCAAAGGCTTTTTGATTTAAAGCAAAATGAATTAGACTGCATTAATAGATACTAAAAGACATACACTTGATGAATGATTGAAAGATCTTGTTGTTCCAACAATTTGGGAAAAGGAATGGAGGATAAGTTGATGATTTATTAAACAATCCTACAACCAGCAATAACTTCCTCTTATCCACTTGGTAATGCAGAAAAAGTAGGCTCATTTAAGAGAAAAAGAATCAAGTCAAAACTTTCAGCACTAAAATGTCAATTCTGCATTTCATTATTACCAACGACATGAGCACCCAAATAAATTTCTCTTGAAGCATAATGATGCCCTGATGATAGAACCAATAACTTTCAAACACCAAGGATAGATAGAGCAGTTAAAAGAAACAAATTCTTGAAACCATCCTCCAATAATATCAGTTGACAGTTTGGCATTAAGAGAATTCCAGATTACTGATGTAGGAGACCAAAAAACACGACAAGACAACCAGCCGGCCAAGATAACTTGACATGTCGATAGCACTTTCTTCTGACCTGTCGACAGATTTTTACAGAAAGTCAGGATTTTTTAGTTTTTCCTTGACCGTCGACAGACCCCTTCAGCTGTCGACAACCCTATTACATATCAGGGTATTTAATTCTGATTAAGATTTTATAATCGGGTCAGATTTGGATTCCGATAAATAGATTTTTCACTTTATTTAGAATTGTTTTTCTTCATTTTGAATTTAGTTTTCATAGATAGATTAAGACTCATTGCACACCTATAAATAGGCTCGTGCATTTTTTTATTTTTGGCATCGAATATTGATTAATAAAATAGAGATTTCTCTCCAAATTCTGTTGACACTCTAAAAAAACAAGATTCCTAACTGGCCTGAACAATGTCTAACTTGTTGACATCTACAAAAGACAAGTGACAGACAAGCCGACAACCAGTTCTTCACCCATCTCAAAGGGACGAATCAGCAACTTGGATTTTACTGATCCAGTGAAACAGACAGTAAGTCAAGATCGTCCTTAAAAGCTCGTGAGAAGGCCCAAGCAGGTCCAGAGACACTAAGTTAACTCAACACTTAGTCTCACACGAACCCACGAGATAAATCTCACATGAGAAACCAAGTTGCTTACCATCGCAGGAAGCTCCTTCATAGCCTCGCTGCGAGCTAACTGACAGCTTCGCCTGGAAATGCTCAGTTAACTCCGCAGAAAGTTAGCTTCACTCGAAGCTCCACGCAGTTGCGCAAAAGGTTGACTCCACTGAGAACTTTCTTCTAGCTTCGCCTGAAACTTCTCCCAACTCCGCTATGAGCTCAACGCAACGACTCTGTTGCGAGTCCTTTATAGTCATTTTGACTAATCAAATCTCCAGATGAGATCATGTTGATTGAAATCAAATTTAGCAGTTGCCTGTCATGATCTTTTGACTATCCCAATCAGGTAAGAAGATCAAGGGAGATCTCTCGATTAACTAGAGAGGATCAAGGGAGTATCCCGCATTTAGCGGAGCGAATCAAGGGATTGGCGCTACATGCTATTCCTAGCTTCACAGAAGTTGTTTCTAGCCTCGCAACAAGGCTACTTTCCGGATGCGAATCTGTTTCTAGATTTAGAGAGCGATTATACCCCTGTCCCCCCTTATAAATAGCCTACCAGAGGCGGGCAAGGGGAGAGAGGAGAGACGGCTAAGGATAGAGAGGAGAGTAGAGATCTACTCTCTCGCTTCCAAAAATACAGAGAATTACTTCTCTAATCCTACAAGAATAAATTCAGGGTGCTAATACCCTAAGATCTTCCTCCCTCTCAAGAAATTTTCGGAACCGGTAAGAAGGAATTTCCAAGCGGAGGCAGCTTGAGAAGCAGCAAGAGGGCTCTACCGATCCCCCGTTCTCCGATTCCTCGAACCAAGCGAGAAGGGAGTCCTATTAGGAGGCAGTTCGATCATCTGACCGATCGCATCGTCAAAGGGATAAAGTGATCGCGCATTGATCAGATTCCTACCGGCACATTTTCCCAGAAATCTCAGAGGAGATCTACCTGTAATTTTCTTTTCAATTACTTGTAATTTAGCTCCTCGATCTCTTTTTGTAAGTTTTCCCTTTCGCAAATCAATAGAAAATAAGATGGCGACTCCACTGGGGAGATCAGTCTTCTGGCGCAACAAGGAGACAGTGTCGCAATGCGAAGGTCAGAATCCTGAGCCTGTTACCTTCGAAAACCTGGTCATTCATTTCGACCAAGGAAAATTCGAAGAGCTGCTCTCTGAAGGTAGTCCAGTGCTCCAGATACAGAAGCATAGGAAGGTCTCGATGGCCAAGGTTTCGGAATAGAAACCAGAATGAGCCTCCTCCCAACTCCTCTCAGCCTCGCGCGAGGCTAACCAGGTTCCCTGTGAACCTAAATCTCCCCTCCCAAAGCAGATGTGGAGGCCAAAACAGAAAGCTCCGTGTAAAGCTTCAGGCGTAGCTACGTCACAGGCTCGCCTGTCACGCGAAGATAAAGACAAAATACCTGCCTGCTTCGCCCAGACTATCAGCCGCAAGGCTAGGGCGACAACTCTGCCTTCGCCCAATCCAGGAGCAGTAATTCCTCGCGCCAACCTCGTTCTCACGAGCGAAGTTGCTGATGGCGTGATAAGCATAGCCCCAGTACTTCAGGGTACGTGCGAAGTTCCCATCCGCCAGGCTGGAACTAAAGCACCTAGCAGTGCTAACCACCTTCTTAACAAGGTGGCGAACAAAGCGCCACAGTGTGCTTCGCTCCCCAGTTCCTCAAGCGTTAAGTTCGCCCTTCGCAGTGGAGCTAAGGGATTGTCCCTAGGTGCTGATAGCGGTGCTTATGCAGCTTCAGCGCCTAAGGGTGCTACCAAAGTTCTTAGCCGCGAAGTTAGAACTAAAGCTCTGTCTAATGCCAATCACCTCTGCGGTGATGAGAGGAACGAGGCAACATCATGTGTTTCGCTTCCAAAGCTTGCGAGCAAGAAGATGGTGTCGAAATTACCTGAACGCATCAATGTGCGATCTACCCGAGTCTCTGCACTGAGTTGCTTAAGCTTGGCTGGATCCGACTTGCAAGAGTTTTTGGCAAGCAAACGAAAGTCGGAATTACTCCAGAGTTCTCCCTCTTGTTGTCAACAAGTGGGATGTCAGTTAGTGACGGTCCATTCAGTCCATTGCCGGCTAGGACCAATCCCCGCCACTCCTCCAAACCGACAGTCAGTCGTTGATCGACTATCGGTGCAAGCTCCTATGAAGTATCGCAAAAGGAACATATCGCGAGATTTACCAGATCTGCCCTCTGCATCCGTCAATATGATCGGAAGGGGACAAGAACCGCGTAGGGGCAGACGAGCGCCGCGTAGTGCTAATTCTCCTCCCTTCAGCTCTCCAGATCCGGACTATAGACCGGGCTTAGGCCAAGTCTTGGTGCACGAAGATGTCTTCCGAAACACCAAATCAAGGGTCGCAATACCCTACAGTTATGAGCAGCCATCCTCCTCAACTACAGTAACCTCATCAGAACCAATGAGAGGATTATTCCAATGGTCTGATGAGAAGGATGAAGACAGTGGGTATGCCTCTTCGGCAACAGTCAGCTCGGTACGGACAGATAAAGTGTTGGTACATATGGCTGATAATGGTAATGATGACCTCTGTCAACGGTTGGAAGCTCAGAAGCAAACTTCCAAGGCTCAGCAAGAAGCCTTGGACAACATTCAATAGATGCTCGCCCAACTCCTCACTAACCGGAGTAACAATGATACCGGGAGTAATAATAATGAGGAAGAACATCATAACGACGAACAACCCAAGACTGATAAGTTAAATGAAAGTTCTTCTATGGATACTGAAGTTATTAAAGGCATCCAAGCTCAGATTGCATCCCTAACCCAAAGGGATGAACTAAAAAAAGTAGGGACAGTCCGTCCTTACCTCTTGGAATGGGATTCAGTACCATACCCGCCAAAGTTCAACCCACCAACATTACATATGTATGATGGTAAGAGCTCGCCAAACCAGCACATCTACTACTTTCGGTCTCAGACCGATAACGTTATAAACAATGATGTTATTATGGCCAGATTGTTCATCGGCACCCTGAAGGGGGTAGCATTCGACTGGTTCCGAAGCCTTCCTCCGGGCTCTATCAATTCTTAGATCGACTCAGAAACTCGATTTCTTTCTCGTTTTTACAAGGATGACACTGAGGTAACCATGGACAAACTCCTCACTACCGTACAGAGGAAAAGTGAATCTGTCCGTGACTACATTGAGCGGTCCAGAAACTTGTCTCTGATATGCCCAGCAGGAATGCCATTACCCATGCTCTTGCAGACATGTAGGCATAACTTCCTGAACCAAGTGGAGATTCGTATAGGGGCTGTCAAAACTCATACATGGAAGGAAATAGTTGAACAAGCTGAGATAGCCGAAAAGTCGGCTAAGAAGCTCGAGCCATCTACCCCTAAAGGCAAATGGGGTATGAATAATAAAGGGCGCAGCGACATGGCGCAATCCTCCCAAGCTAAAGGGAAAGAGACTGTCCGTTGAATTGTCAGGAGACGTTCATTCGAAGGCCAAGAAGAGCGGCTTCAATAATCAGGAGTCTAAGTTTCCTCCGAAACAGTACTCCTTCAAAGACGAACCGGTGGTCGCAATATTTCATTTACTCCACAAAGGGAATAAATTGAAGCTGTCGGATGCTCGGCATCCTAATGAAGTGGGACGCACGAACGATCCCAACTATTGCCTTTCATAAGATGGTTCATCATCCTACTGACAAGTGTTTTGTCCTCAAGGACAAAATTCAAGCTTTAGTAGACGCCGAAATTCTGACTCTGAAATCAAAACAAAAGAAAGTCACTGCAAACATGGTGACCCTCGAGTTCGGTAAAACCCCAAAAATCACAGTACCTGATGGGACCTTCCCAATCCCTGAAGCACGGTTAGAGGTAAAGCATCCTTCAGCCAAAACTCAATTGAGTAAGGGTCTTGTTCCCTTCACATTGGAAACAGGAAAAATCATGTGGATACACCCAGACCTTGCCCAAGACGAACAATGGGATTCGAAGAAATCCAAGTCAAAGGGCAAATCTTGCAATGTTATCTCCATCTTGCCGGATGATGGCAATCTCACATCAGCTTCTCTTAGCGATTCTGAAGGGGAAAAGCACGCTTGTACGGCGCAGGCTGATGAACCTCAGCCTGCAAGGTAGACTGGCTTATATCAGAAGATTCATCGCAAATCTCTCAGGCCGCTGTCAACCGTTCACCCTACTCATGAAAAAAGGTGTCTCTTTTGTATGGGATCAAGCCTGTCAAGAAGCTTACGAGGATATCAAAAGATACCTCACTAAACCTTCGGTCTTGGTGGCTCCCACATCAGGAAAACCTTTCCTACTTTATGTAAAAGCTATAGACCATTCTCTTGATGCTCTGCTTGCTCAAAAAGATGATAATGGTCATGAATAGGCTATTTACTATCTGAGCAGGACTCTAATAGGGACGAAATCTCGCTATAACCCTATTGAGAAGGAATGCTTAGCTCATCTTTGCTATTCAGAAGACACGACATTATTTGGTCAGCCAAACCATACATGTCATTTCCAGAATAAATCCTTTGCGTCTTCTCATGACGAAACAAGGATCACTGAATTCTAAATTAGTTAAGTGGGCCCTCCTTCTGTCTCAGTATGACATGTTCTTTGTCCCTCAGAAGGCGGTGAAAGGCCAGGCACTTGTAAATTTCTTGGCTGCTCATCCGGTTCCAGAAAGCTCAAAACTTCATGAAGATATTCCAGATAAGGTTTTCGAATCTAATATAACTTCAGAGGATGAAGTATGGTAGATGTTCTTCGATGGAGCGTCAAGAATAGGCCCTAAAGGCAATATCATTGCTGGTCTGAGGATTGTATTTATCTCACCACAAAATCATGTCCTTCCTAGGGCATTTTCCCTGACGGAACCATGCTCCAACAATGTGGCAGAATACAATGCTCTACTCATTAGCCTTCAGCTCGCTCATGAAATGGGGGTACACTACCTTGAAGCCTATGGTGATTCAAAACTGATCATTTAGGTTAAAGGAGAATATGAGGTCCGTCACGGAGATTTGGTACCTTATTATCATGCAGTCACCAAAATGGCTAGCTCATTTGATGGCTTTTATATTAGTCATGTGTCCCGATCTCAGAATACCAAGGCCGACGCTCTAGCTACACTAGCCGCTACGTTAGCCTTACCAATCGACACGACGTATCACCTTACAGTGGCTACTCGACACCTTTTTTGTTCTAAACATGTATTGAAAACCAAGTCCATAGCATCTCGACGGATTTTGAACCGAGAGATTGGCGATTTCCCCTCATCGACTATGCTTTGCATGGTTTGCTGCCGGATGACCCTAAAGAAGCGGCATCTATCAGACGAAGGTCTCTCCGTTTTTACTATGATCCAATAGTAAAGACACTCTACCGTCGCTCATATGACGGTATCCTCCTCCGTTGCCTTTCTAATTCAGAAGCACAAGAAGTGCTTAAAGAAGCGCACGACGGCATATGCGAAACTCATCAGCCAGGTCTAAAACTCAAGGACCGATTGCACAGACTTGGATATTATTGGCCGACCATGATAACCGATGTCATCCAGTATGCACGAAGGTGTAAAGCATGTCAAATCCATGCAGACTTCATACATCAGCCTCCAGAGTTGCTTCATCTAACCGTTGCTTCGTGGCCATTTGAAGCATGGAGAATCGATGTCATAGGGCCGATCAACCCCTCTTCAACAAAAGGTCACCGGTTTATCTTAGCAATAACCGATTACTTTTTAAAGTGGGCAGAGGCTATACCACTGCTGGAAGTTAAAACTTCTAACGTGGTTAATTTTATCAAACACCATGTCATCCATCGATTTGGTGTCCCTAGGCGAATCATCCATGATAACGGTCCCCAATTTGCAAGCCAGGTATTTTATCGGTTCTGTGACAGATACCGGATTCAGACTGTGGCATCAACTGCTTATAACTCTGCTGCTAATGGCTTGGCGAAAGCATTCAACAAGATAATTATCAAGCTACTCAAAAAAATCGTTTCATCAAATAAGGGAGATTGGAATGAGAAGCTTAGTGAATGTCTTTGGGCCTACCGAACCACAGTTCAGACCCCGACATGCAATACACCTTTTTCCCTGGTATACGGGTGCGAAGCAGTCATACCGTTAAAAATCCAGATGCCGTCATTACGAGTCGCCTTGATGACTAGAATGACAAAGAAGGACAATGATCGATTGCGTCTCCAAAAGCTCGAAGCCTTAGATGAGAAGCAACTACAAGCTCAACAACACATTAAGTTGTATCAAGCGCGGATTTCAAAGGCCTTCAATAAGAAGGTTAAGCAAAGAATTTTCCATAAATGAGATTTGGTTTTAGCCGTCAGACGACCGATGATCATGACGCACAAAACCAAAGGCAAATTTCAGCCCAAATGGGAAGGACCGTTTGTGATAGAAACAGTCTATTCAAATGGAGCATATCGCCTTATGACTTCAGACGGAGACTTACTCATGATGCTGATCAACGGCGAGTTCCTAAAAAAGTACTATCCTTGATAAGGTCATTCTCATGATCAAGTTAACATTACACCTCTAATCAAGACCTTCAGATCCAAGATATGTAGGAAGAGCGCTCCTCTCTTTCTCTAACGAGATCATACAACCATAAACCAGTTGACAAAGAGTCCCCGGGGAACGATAATCTTCAAATCGAGATCTCGCGGAATTCGCCTACTTTAATCCCCAACTCACCTATAGAGTGAAAACCCAGGGGAAGCATCGCGTTACTCAAAGTAATAAAATAATCAAACGCCTCTAACGGCTAAGAATAGAGGAAAATGTTGGCCTTTAAGCCCAACATAAGTCCTCGACAACTCATCATGCTGAGGGGAATAGCATGGCTAGCCCGACTCAAACGGTAGTTGTTAAAGGCATATCAAATCCGTTGACAGCTAAGGGTTTGCTAAAAATCCTAAGAGACCCGTTCTCATTTGATTCCCTCTCCAAAATCACTTACCAATTCCCGTCCATGGAATGGTAAGACCACATAGAAAGGTATTCATATCCCTTGCAAAATGACGAGTCTAACCTATTACGTTAACATTAAACCTCTGATAGTGAGACTCTAGCCTACTCCCCGGTGGATAAAACTAACATCCCTGCGAATTTGGTCAACTTCTCCAGTGAATAAACTCTGTTTGTCATTTTCTTCAATAGAATGACAGGTCCACTCAAATTACTGTTATGTTCAAACACCTCTGACAGTAAATGAATCCTTGTCATCTCTGACAAGTTGCTTTACAAATTCCCACGGAGTTATCTGACATATAATCTTTTATGAGATTCATATTTCTCGGCTCCCCAGCAAAGCTCTAGTAGACTCTCTTCAAAGTCTATTATTTCCCACTCAGTCCCCCTATTATTTCCCACTCAGTCCCCGATGGACTTTCTTGGTTGTCACGTTAACAATACACCTCTGACAATTTCTTCCAAAAATATCCAAAGGATATATCAATTTCCCACGGAATTTATAATCAAATCCTATTTCCCCCATGGGGTAATTCCTTTTACCGTTATGTCCAGCTTGTCACCTCTGAACGGTCTGGACTATTCCTTGTCATCATGTCCAGTTTATCACCTCTGAATGACAAAATCCTGAGCTTGGTGGCTTCTCAATCGGTTGTGTCCAGTTTATCACCTCTGAACCGACAGATAACCAAGTCTCATCTTTTAGTCCAGTAGGGACTATTCCTTGTCATCATGTCCAGTTTATCACCTCTGAATGACAAAATCCTGAGCTTGGTGACTTCTCAATCGGTTGTGTCCAGTTTATCACCTCTGAACCGACAGATAACCAAGTCTCATCTTTCAGTCCAGTAGGGACTATTCCTTGGCTGTTATGTCCAGTTCGCCACCTCTGAACGGCATGGCTTTGAGTCTAGCACTTCTAATCAGTTATGTCCATATTACTTCTGAACCGACGGATATCTAGATCTCCCTTCTTATGGTACTTCAACTGTCATGTCCAGTTCGCCGCCTCTGAACAGATAAGTCCATAACTTTGTTCTCCTTCCCTCTATCAAGGTCAGGAGTTCTTGTTGTCATGTTAATACGACTACCTCTGAACAGCGAATTATGAGCCTGATGTCTCTCAGTTGGTCATGTCCATATTACCTCTGAACAACGGGTGCCCAGATCCAATTCACCCTTGCAGTCCCTAGTGGGCTAGCTGCTAAGTTAATGCGACTACCTCTGGCAGCGGATTCAGAGTTTAATGTGTCTTAGTCTATCATGTCCAGTATATCACCTCTGAATAGACGGGTCCCTAAAATCGGATTCACCTTCTTTCTTTGTCATCATGTCCAGTTTATCACCTCTGAATGACAAAATTTCGAGCTTGGTGGCTTCTCAATCGATTATGTCCAGTTTATCACCTCTAAACCAACAGATAGCCAAGTCTCTCTTTTACTTACTGTTATGTCCAGTTCGTCACCTCTGAATAGTAAACACTCCGAGTTTGATAATTTCTAATCGGTTATGTCCAGTTTGTCATCTCTGAACCGATGAATATCTAATATCATCTTTCTTTGTCATTATGTCCAGTTCGTCACCTCTGAACAACAAGGCTTCGTATCTGGTGATTCCTAATCATCATGTCCAGGTCATCCGATGATCTTTAATCTGTTACGTTAATATTTACCTCTGAACAGTAAAGATCGTCAAGTTCATTTCTTCTATCCTCATCTCAATCTAATTTGAGTCGGGTCATTTCTCAAATTTGTAACTAATCCTATCAGTTTATCACCTCTGGTTAGATTAGTTATACCATTATATACAACTTGAAAGTAAGAATTGCAAATTCAGAAGATAAAACAAGTTGAAAATACAACAGAGGAGTCAAATAAAATTACTTTTTATTGATTCCAAAAGAGGGATACATGGATACATGGATTACAAGCTATGAGGGTGCTTCGTAGGACTTGATCCATTCTTCAAGGATGGCCAGCCTATTCTTCCTCTCTTCAGCAGCTCTGATGAATGCCTGCGACCTCAACTCAGCCTCATTAAAGCTCGCTGTCTGGGACAGGCGAGCCTCAATTTCAGTCAAAGATACCCTCTGTGCTAGCTCCTGTTGCAGGACTTCGTCATTTTGAGCCTTAAGCTGCTCTAGTCGAGCGATCTCCTCAAGCGCACCGGCTCAGTTTTGGACAAAAGAAAATTGACTTTCTTGATCATTTCCTTGGCCTTTTTGATCTTATCCTCAGTGTCGAGAAGAGCACTATTAGAAGCATATATGGCATCCCCAATTTCTACTCTCCTTGTCTCCAAAGATTTCAAATCTGAAAAAATTGCCTTAGCTGCTTCCTAAGCGGCAAGATGAGCTTCACGCATTTGAGCAGCGAGGTGTTCAAGCTATTCATTAACTGAGGAGTCCAAATTTGAATGGCTGAGACGGCGCCATTCGTCTATATCCCTCTCAAGCCTCTCCACCAGAAGCTCTAATGTGGCAGCTTGATCCCCTCCAAAGTTTCGAATGCTGTCAATACCTCGAGAGAGGACCACCTTCAAAGCAAAGAACGAGGTAGTCGAGCCCTTCAAGACCAAAGCGACAGATCGCTTCAAGCCCTTATAAAAGCTGTCGACTAGCTCAGCCATAAATTCATTCTCGGGTTCAACTACTCCTGGTGAACGAGTGGCCCCTGAAGGCAAAACTTCCACCGGTTTCACTGACATAACCGTAGAGGGGATGGCAGGAGCGCTGGCCGGAGAAATGAGTGGTCGCCGGTGATCTCAGAGGAGTCCTCATTGACACCAGTACACTAGCCACAATCGAAATAGGACTGGTGACTATTTCCGAGAGAGCTGGCTCAACAACCAGTGTTAGAGAAGTAGGATTGGTAATTACCTTCAGCTCCGCGATTGTCAAGATGGGCAGCGTTGGCGAAACCACTGGCATCTCACTTACCAATGTAGTTGGAAGTGAGATTGGTTCCGTAACCACTGTCCCCTCAGCCTCTTTTCCACTGACCGGTTCGGGCTGATAAGAGGGCAGGTCATGATACAAGGCATCCAACTCAGCAGCGTCTGTTGCGATCGAAGTACTTGCTTCACCCCTGATTCCCTCAGGAAGATTGGTTGCCTCCCTTGAAATCGATGCACCCAAAGGCGGAACACCTGCGGCAAGACTTTGTTTGAGTGAGGCATAATGAATATCAGGAGAGAATTACTCACAAAAGATCAAAGTATTACCGAGAAGTGATATCGCCTCAACTGCCTCAGCCGCAGTCTCTCTCTGAATTTCCTCGACAGCAGCATCAATCCCCTCAGGCTCCATAGGAAAGTTTTTGGCAGAGTCAAGACGAACGGCCAGCTCACCTTCACTCGCCGAACCCTCTGTGGTCCATCCTAAAGAGCTGGAGGCCAGGGGAATTCCTTTGGAGGTCCCAACACCCGAAGGACCGACGTCAGCCGCGTCACCTCTGGAGTCTTCTGAGACGACGAAGTAGCTAGCCTCGTCACCTTCTTTATAAGTGAACAGAGGATCATAATAATCCCCATGTTCTCCTGCAGCCTCGACTCTTGGTTCTCTCGCCGTCTCGGTTCCTGAATCATAGGATAAACGAATAAGTTGTATGAAATATATAAGTATATGTTGCAAGAATAGAACTGATCTTACTCAGGTCAGGAGCAGCTTTATCAACAGTCTACCTCGTGGCCGATAGCTTAATGACTAACGGAGAGAGAGGATGAAGCACCGCGGCTGATTCACCCTCTGCAATAACGTTGGGAGTGTAGCGACGAGGCTTCTTCACTACCCTCTTCTGGCGAGGTCCACCCTGTCGTTTTCATTTGAAGTGGACGTCGGGATCTTCTTCCTCCACTTTTTCTACCTCTACATCTTCCATCGAGGTTGTGCCTACCCCACCAGGAGCATCTGGTGGAGCCTCAACACCCGTATTTCCTTCAAAGCGAGGACTTTCTGCGTCCGAGGCCTCACTATCAACAGTAGCGACGAACTCTCCGAGGCCTGGCACACGGACTCTCCTGCCCTCGCCTCTCTCGGTGACTTTCCGCTTCAGCCGCTGAGAGATCAATTTCACACCAAATGAGTTAATAGAAAATTCGGTTGGTGTGGAGTTCGAAGTTCTGTACCACTGACAGAACCCCAAAGTTGTTTGAAGGTTCGGAGTCCTCAGCGGCATGTACAGTCGCGCCTCAGTACAGCCAGCAATGAAGAACCGCCAGGCACGAGCACCATCAATGAGACTTCTCATGAAGGCCAGGCTGGTGTTTGGGTTACCTACATATAGTTGGTCATATCCGAACTGACGAGCAAACCGGCTCGGGACATAGGGTTCCAAGTAGCAGGTATCCCCGCTCCTGTACACCAGATGGGATAGCCGGATGCTAACTAGCCATTCGAAGACCCCCCGGCTCAGCGACGTCTGCCTATCTCCTACATCCATGAATTCTTCGTCATAACCTGCATCGCGAATGTAGGGAAAAAACTGAAAAAGAATGTATACGTCGTGTCGGCACAGCAGTTTCCAAACCGCAGCCACATAAATCCGTGACCACGAACATCCCTCAAACCGACGAAGAAGCGCCATTCGGACACCTTCTGGAGGCTCCTCACCAGCTTGGATAATAAAAGGGCAGTGAAGGACGAACCATGCCATCAAATAGGTGTATGGCAAACCAATCCTAGGGTTTGGTCCGTCGCAAGGCAGGATAGTACATTTTTCCCCTCTTCGTCGTTGGTGGCCTACAGAAAGCCTCCGTCAACGCACGAAGGCCCCGCTAAATACAACACACCATGCCGGAAGAAGTCCAAGGGAACGACCGTGGACTAGACGAACGGCTGGTAATAAGACAGTCGGAAGAATGACGTCGCCAGAAAAAATGGCACCACACATCTCTTTAACCAAACCGATAAAAAATCGGCCAAAAGTGCCTTCCCGGACATCGGTCAACGAGCCTGGTGATGGAAACTTCGGAGAATATCACCTTTTCCATGGGGTCCATCGTCTTCTGCCAAAATCATATCCCCTTGGGAGTGTTCTTGCATCTTTCGAAAAATGTCCTCGTCTGCAACCCCGCAGTGAGCTGCTTCAGGAGCATCTTCCAGGATGGGGAACAAATAATTTCTCCAGCTCTTCTAACTGCATGAAGCTCCCTTATGGCTCCCATGCATACTCGAGCAAATGTAAAGGTGGCACATCAATTCCCGGTATGTCTCGAACAACGAGCTCATGTTTCTCCAGAAGTATCAATTCCGCCTCGCACGGAAAATATTCTTCATATGGGAGATATCCCAAGGGCAGAGCAGAGACTTCTCACATCTCGTGCAAAGTCATGCCCAATTTGCCTACAGGGGTGAAGAAAGTCTCTGTAGCTAGACAGCATAACTCAAAGATGGCGTAGAAGTTCGCTACGCTCATCTGGATGCCATAACAGGTTGCCCTGACAGCCTCGTAGAGTCCCAATCTCTCCAGATCCTCTTCAAAATGGGCCAAGACATATAAGGTCAAGTCCCTCCACCAGGCCTTGGGGGGATGAATCCACCCAAGGGTCCTGAAATCAGTGGCTGGATAATTACCACGAGCCTTGAAGAATTGGTTTCCAAAAGTCTGAGCCACGGCGGGATTTTTCCCCACTGGGATGTCTGGGAGAACGTTTCTAGGGTGGAGACCCAATACGCAGCGAGGAGGGCCCCCCTTGTATAACCGGGAAAAGGAGCTATCAATTTCCCCATGTGAACGGAGTCGGTAGTCCGAGTCACTTGCCACTTCATCTTCTGAACCCTCGTCACGCATTGGAAGAAAGACAACAGAAAATGACGCTTGCTAGATGAGAGATAATACTTCTCGCCATCCAAATTGAAAATCCACTACCCTTCTCCGGCCAGCAGCTGATGATCGGTATCTGGTAGGGGTGCCACCAGATACAGATTATCCGCGGATATCCGCATCCGAATCCGCCTCCAATCCGGATACGGATATCATTTTTTCACATCCGTTAATATTCGTATCCGTATCCGTATCCGAAAGGTAGGTGCGGATACGGATATAGTAAAAGTAATATCTTATTCGTATCCGATCCGATATCCGAATGTTGCGTGCTTCATAATGATATCGGTATGGAGAAGACTATTCTTCAATGGAATAAGGTATTAAATTTTGATATTTTGAGTTGGTGAAAAAGTAATAGTGAAAAGTATTCGATTCTTGCAAGAGCACCACATGATATTTTGAGTATTTCGACATCAACCATAGCATCTGAATCGGCATTTAGCACCGAAGGACGTGTAATCTATTATTATAGAAGTCAAATGGCAATGAATACGATTAAGTAATATAAGTTTTTCTGTTTAATTTATCTTTAATCATATCCATTTTTAACATATCCGATTAGTATCCGCATCCGATCCGCTAATATCCGATTTATATCTGATATCCGATTTTGGCGGATACGGATATCATTTTTTCACATCCGCCAATATCCGTATCCGTATCCGTATCCGAAGGTTGGGTGCGGATATGGATATGGTAGAGGTAATATCCGATCCGTATCCGATCCGATGGCATCCCTAGTATCTGGTGCTGCATCCCCGAACATAAAGCCGGACTTCCGATAGATTCTCCGGTCACAATCCTCGAGGGAAGCAGTAGTTAAGATGCTCCTCATAGTACGCTGATCTCCGGCGTAGATAAGGGCATCCCGACCAGGAGCACTCCGCTCACTAAATAATGAGACTTGCCCCAGGAATTGCAGTCTAACATTGTCATCCAGTCCCCTGGCTATTTCGAAGAGACTGTTCAAAGGACCCGGAGTATAGTGCACTGCAAAAGCAAGAAGAAATCATATTAATTCATTTGCTGAAGAAAAAGAAAGCTAAAGTAAAAAATTTTGCTAAGGCATAGCTTCGCTCTCCAAGCGAAGCTAGCCTAGCATTAGCTTCGCAATTGCAGCGTAGCTTCGCATTCTGCACGAAGGCAGAATGCAGAAAATATCCTAGTGTTAGCTTCGCTCTAGAAGCTTAGCCTCACATTCTGTCATTGAATAGAATGCAAAGAAGCCCCTAAGGGCTAACTTCGCTGGAAAAGCACTTGCGCCTAAAATTGTTCAAAGGACTTTAAGGTCTTTTTCCCAGCTACGCTTCAAGAGCTAGCTTTTCCCAGCTACGCTTCAAGAGCTAGCTTCGCGCCTTGCCATGTGATGGAACGTGGACAGTTCTAAGGGTTAACTTCGCATAGAAGCTTGGAGAAGAGACCATTCGGTTTCTAAATTTCAATTCACGAAATTGAAGGGAAATTAAATCCCCTAAAAATTTGGTGGATTTGAATTAAGGGAAAGCGACTCCCTGACATCACTGGAGCATGATGAATCACTCCGGGTTTATCATGAAATAGCCAGAAATTGGCTTCGAAAAGAGATGAAAATCTCTGAATAAAAGGGAAAAAACCCTACTCGCAATGGGACGCTCGATGACCGGAGGAGGAGACGGCCCCTCCATCGCAGAGGTCGCTGCTTCTTTGTCTGCTCGTCTTTTGGGAGCAATAGAAGAACTGAAAAGATTTTTACGAAGAAGAAAGAGAAGAAAGAGACATGTTTCTCTGGGAATTCAAAGAGAAGTAATTCTCTCTCTTTCAGCCCAATCGGCTTTTTATAAACATAAAATGTCTTAAATTTGACTCCTCAAAAGAAGCGCAGGCGGCCGTTTCAAATCAATTTGAAACGGCGCATAAGCGCCTTCCCGAGAAGCCCTGCTTCAGCCCCGCCAAGGGCTAACTCCGCTGTGAGTTTAGCGTTGACCTCGCGCGACGCTTGAGTAACTTCGCTGAAAGATGAGCCTTAGTTCCGCTAAGAGCTCATCTCTAACTCCGCGGAAATTCCGCGCTAGCTTCGCCAGAAACTTATTCCTAAATTAGTTGGAAATCTGTCTTCAGCTTCGATGGAAGCTTAGCTCCGCTAAGAACTTTTATTTTCTCCTAAGGAAAAGACTTACCTAAGCTGGTCCATTTCAGGTGTTCTCGAATTGAAAAGAAGGGGAACAAAGTGAACAAGCAGAAAATAAACATTTTTATTGATTCAAAAGGGAAGATACATTGATACTATATCAAGATTGTCTTTCATACAAGAGAATCTTTGCTCCAAAAGCATACAAGTTGTCTTATCTACTTCCCAGGTGATAAGCCAAACCAACTGGACACGAAAGGCCTTCCTCCTGCATAAGGCCGTAATCCTTCGCTTAATGGCAGATTTTGCCATCAAGGAGGTGGATCTTCTTTAATCAAAATTGGCAAAGGACTGGTTGCCACCAGAAATCTGGATCTTCCTTAAATAAAATTGGCAAAGGAAGGATCCAAGACCTTACTGGTGACGTCCGCCTTCCCGAAGTGGATCATCTCGGATAAGCGACTACCAGCCCCTTCCCGAAGTGGATCATCTCGGCTAAGCGACTGTCAGTCTCTTCTTGGAACGTGCATCAGCTGCTCCAGTATGTTCCTCCTGCTTATGATCAAAGCTTCAACTTGAAAATCAAGAGGTAAGTTTCTGATCTCTTTCATCAAGACGAAAGACTGGCGAGCACACTTCACTGCAATGCAAACAGAAAACAAGTTAGCATCAAATCAAAAAGAGGGTGGAATGCTAAGTCAAAATTCTTTGAGCGAAGCTATCCAGTTATGCCTTGAAGACGGATTTCAGCTAAGCAGAGGATAGCCTCGCTTGCACAGTAATGATAGACTAGCTTAGCATAAGCCAAGTCTTAGCCCCGCCCAAGGCAGTTAGGATGGAGAAGCCTCAAAAAGGACCAAGTCCTAGCCTCGCCTATATGGCTAGGCCAGACTGGCCTAGAGGGACGCAGTCTTGACCCCACCTATATGGCAAGACTGGTTCAACCTTAAAAGGACCAGTCCTAAGCCTCGCTTATATGGCAAATTTAACAGGCAGATAGATCAAGGCAGCGACTCTGCATGAAAAGAGCGAGAATGCTAGCTTCGTCGAGAAGCTGAAAAAAATAGGGCTGAAACCCTTTTCTTAAAGTCAGCCAAATGCAAAGACCAAGGGAATTTAATCCCTAAGATAGCTGGTAAAGCTAAGAAGATTAAGAAAGATAAACTCCCTGAAAGTCACTGGATGGTCGAGGCTCACTAGCTCTTGATTGAGTGAGAGTCCCCACTACTTCAGGGGTCTCAGCCTCCTTGCTTGAGCAATAGGGAGAGGTTATAAACAAACTTTTCAGAAAGAGAGAACTATATTTCTCTGAGAAGGACTACAAGTGTCCTATTTATAGGCCTCATGGCCTGACCACGCCGCTGCCACTTCAAACCTAGAAGTGCGGGTGAAGTTAAAGCATTTAAATGCTTAGCCTCGAGAAAGGGAATACTTTCCCTTCGTGAATACACACAAAGTTAATTGAACTTCGAAAAAGGAAATAATCTCCCTCGTTAATGCAAGAGAAGTTATTCTAACCTCGAAAAAGGGAGCAATCCTTCTCGTAACTCGCAAAAAGCAGTTAGCCTTGGGAAAGGAACGTCGTTCCAGACCGATTTGAAGCGAAGCCACACCAGGAAACCCAAGCGCGAAGCTACCCATAAGCGCGACGCTACCCAAAATAGCGAAGCTACACGGAAGCGGATACAATTCCTCGGCGAACCTATTCCAGCTTGAAAGTGGGGCTAAAGGTGAAGTTAAACTCAACCCCAAAGGCGATGTTCATACCCACACACCGTCAAAGCAGTTCAAAGTATTTCAAATCTGAACCATTTCATTTCAGATTCACGAAAACTTTGAAGGGGGTCTTGTTGACACTCTAAAAAAGACAAGATTCCTAACTGGCCTGAACAATGTCTAACTGTTGACATCTACAAAAGACAAGTGACAGACAAGCCGATGACTAGTTCTTCACCCATCTCAAAGGAACGAATCAGCAACTTGGACTATACTGATCCAATGAAGCAGACAGTAAGCCAAGGTCGTCCTTAAAAGCTCGTGAGAAGGCCCAAGCAGGTCCAAAGACACTAAGTTAGCTCAACACTTAGTCTCGCACGAACCCACGAGATAAATCTCGCATGAGAAACCAAAGTTGCTTAGTATCGCAGGAAGCTCCTTCATAGCCTCGTTGCAAACTAACTTACAGCTTCGCCTGGAAATGCTCAGTAAACTCCGCAGAAAGTTAGCTTCGCTCGAAGCTCCACGCAGCCGCGCAAAAGGTTAACTGATAGCTTCGCCACAAGTTTTATCTAGCTCCACTGAGAGCTTTCTTCTAGCTTCGCCTGAAGCTTCTCCTAGCTCCGCTATGAGCTCAACACAACGACTCCGCTGCGAGTCCTTTATAGTCATTTTGACTAATCAAATCTCCAGATGAGATCATCTTGATTGAAATCAAATTTGACAGTTGCCTGCCATGATCTTTTGATTCTCTCAATCAGGTAAGAAGATCAGGGGAGATATCTCAATTAACTAGAGAGGATCAAGGGAGTATCCCTCATTTAGCGGAGAGAATCAAGGGATTGGCGCTACATGCTATTCCTAGCTTCGCAGAAGCTGTTTCTAGCCTCCAACAAGGCTACTTTCTGGATGCGAAACAGATTGTTTCCAGATTATACCCCTGTTCCCTCTTATAAATAGCCTACTAGAGGCGGGCAAGGGGAGAGAGGAGGCAGGAAAAGAGAGAGAGAGGAGAGACAGCTAAGGATAGAGAGGAGATTAAAGATCTACTCTCTCGCTTTCAAGAATACAGAGAATTACTTCTCTAATCCTACAAGGATAAATTCAGGGTGCTAATACCCTAAGATTCCTCCCTCTCAAGGAATTTTCGAAACCAGGCGAGAAGGAATTCCCAAGCGGAGGCAGCTCGAGAAGCAGCAAGAGGGCTCTACCGATCCATTGTTCTCCGATTTCCCGAGCCAAGGGAGAAGGGAGTCCTATTAGGAGGCAGTTCGATCATTTGACCGATCGCATCGTCAAAGGGATAAAGTGATCGCGCGTTGATCAGATTCCTACCGAAACATTTTCCTAAAAATCTCAGAGGAGATCTACCTGTAATTTTCTTTTCAATTACTTGTAATTTAGCTCCTCGATCTCTTTTTATAAGTTTTCCCTTTCGCAAATCAATGGAAAACAATTGCTCGTGGATTCCAGTTACTTATCTTTGCACATGGATTCGAGTAAATTGCTCATGAATTCAAGTAATCGTGGATTCGAGTACATCTTCTACCTGAAAATTCTTTCAGGGTTCGTAAGTGCTAGAATAAGATCTAGCCGGCATCATTCGTCTTCCCCGCTTGCCGCGTCAAGAAGTATCAGAGCTTCGACAAACTTTCCGATGATGACCGGAGACAACGACGAACCACCAAGCCTCTCTACCAAAGTAGGCATTGTTGAAGGAGATATCAGCAACATCAAGTGATCATTGGACGTATGGCTCAAGCCATTGAAAAGATCTCCCCGGATCGATGATCGTGGTCTTGCCAATGGTGCGTACCGAAGCGGACGTGAGCATTCATCAATCAATCTTCCTCCACCTCCATCAAGTATTCCTCATCCACAACCTCTATCTCAACAACTCCCCATCCAACGACCACCACCACGACAACATCCACGCCAACCATCACCACCCTCAAGACGTCCTCTACGGAATCTTCCGTGTGAAGATCTTTCTGACGAGGAGTTCCGCAATCTCTTATATCCAGAAGAAGACTCCGAAGTTGAGGCTTATGATGGAAGGATGACCCAAGGCGGATGGCCAATCCAAATCCCAACATGCGAGAGGGTTCCTTTTTCCTAACTCGGATGGAGAAGAGGAGAGCCAAGTTCCAACGAGTAACGGATAAAGATTGAGTTCAGTGGGAACCTTGACATCGAATCCTTTTTAGAATAGGTGTATGAAGTTGAAAAGTTCTTTAACATGGTTTATGTCCCCGAGGAAAAGCATATCAAGTTCGTGGCGTACAAGCTCAAAAGAAGAGCAGCCGCATGGTGGGACCAGTTGAAAATCACAAGGAGGCGCCAAGACAAGATGCCCGTAATGACATAAAGGCGCATGAAGCAACTCCTACAAGATAGATTCCTTCCACCCGACTATCAACAGATCCTCTGCAAAAAATTTGAGCAATGCAGGTAAGGTACAATGACTGTGGCGGCATACACGAGGAGTTATATCGCCTTTCATCGTGATGCGAACTATCAATGACATAAGAGCAACAAACCGCGAAATACGTCAATGGGTTAAGGTACACCATCCAAGAGCGTGTAGCCTTGCATGAAGTGTTCTATGTTGATGAGGCCCATAACAAGGCCATGAAGCTAGAGAGGTTACAAAGCAGAGATCCACCTTCCAGGCGTCAACTGTCAATCGAAGAGGCCATAAGGCGACAGAGTTCACCCGAGCTCCACGACTGGTCAACCACTAGTACAACTGACAGCTAAATCTTCTACGTTGGCACCAACAACCCCCCCAACCCCCCCCCCCCCCCCCGCAGTTGCCAGAGTAACGACAATCCTTACTCCAAGCCCCGAATTGACAAGTGTAATGAATTAATGAAAGATTAGTTACAGGTGTAGCGAACCTGGACACAAGTCCAATGAGTGCCCAAAGAGAAGACAAGTTAATCTGGCAAACTATGAAGAAGACAATGTACTAATACAGACAGTGCCAGAGGATTCTGACTTCGTCGAAGAATATGGAGATCCTGTCGCTTGTATTGCTCAGAAAGTGCTTTGCAATCAGAAGATCCCCGACATCACACAACGGTACCAAATTTTTCATTCAAGGTGTTCGGTCAAGAATAAGATATGCAATCTTATCATTGACAATGGGATCTGCGAGAATATCGTGTCAAAGACACTCATGAATTATTTGAAACTAGATACGATATTGCATCCTCATCCTTACGACATTGGATGGATCAAGCAGGGCCCACATATCAAGCTAACGGATCTATGTCAAGTTCCTATATCCATTGGCGAACACTATCAAGACTGTTACTTATGATGTTGTCGACATGGACAAGTGTCATATTCTTTTAGAAAGACCATGGCAACATAACGTCAATGTTACCCATCGAAAAAGGGAAAACATATATATGTTTACTTGGAAGGGTAAAAGAGTCACCATGAGACCAATTCTACCGACTACAAGATCTACAAAGAAAATGGTGCCTTCACCTGTATCCTGACGCAATCAAAGTAATAGAAACTCGAGGATGAGTTCTTTTGAAGAAAGAGGGACTGATGTAGGAGATCAAAGAGACAAGACAAACAGCAGGCCAAAATAACTTGACCTGTCAACAACACCTTCTGCCTGTCGACAGGCTTTTACTTTTCAGTTTTCCCTTGACTGTCGATAACCCCCTTCAGCTGTCGACAGCCCAATTACGTATCAGGGTTTTAATTCTGATTATGATTTTGTAATCGGGTCAGATTTGGATTCTGATAGATAGATTTTTCACTTTCTTTATTTTGAATTGTTTTTCTTTATTTTGATTTAGTTTTCATAAATAGATTAGGACTCATTGCAAGGCTATAAATAGGCTCTTGTATTCTTTATTTTTGGCATCGAATGTTGATTAATAAAATTGAGATTTCTCCCCAAATTGTAAGTTGCTTATCTTTGCTCGTGGATTCGAGTAAATTGCTTGTGGATTCGAGTACCCTGCTCATGGATTCGAGTACATCTTCAACCTGAAAGTTCTTTCAGGGTAGTGGGCGCTAGAACGAGATCTAGCCGGCATTGTTCGTCTTTCCCGCTTCCCGCGTCAACTACCTCGAGGTTTCACCGTGCTAGATGATGATGATGATAGTGATGATTATTCTATTCATATTACTTTCTAGCCAGCATTACATTTCTCTTATCCAATTGGTCATGCAGGAATATTGGCTTTATTTAAGAAAACAATTGAAAATTTCTGTAGCGTCCAGTAAATATTAGTTTTTTTCATTTTATTACTACACATGATATTTGTGCAAATTAATTTCCCTTAAAACATCCTAATCTGTATTCTTCTTTGACAGGACCAATATTCTTCAAGCACATAAGCAAAGCACCAAAAAAGAGACAAATTCTTTAACCCATAGTCCAACCATATTACTCAACAATTTGGTCTGAAGAGGATTCAATCTACATAAAATTTTCATCATGCTCTCTTGGTTAAAATGTCATCCAGAACCTTTCAGTTATCTAGCCCACTAAACTGAAATGTGTTTCGGCGACTCAAAACCGTGACATCCACCAAGTCACAATTCTTACCTTTGTGACAAGGTTCATATTCTAAAATAATAACTACCATATTCTATTTACTTGTCCAAGCCAAGTTTGCATTAGTTTACCCCCTATGCTTAGCAGCTCCATCAATCAAATGACTCTTGACAGTGCACTCATCATCATCCATGGAAGGCATCCAAAATATAACCAAAAAAAAAAACTCTGTCGTATTATTCTCAATTGAAGCCACCTTTGACTTCTTACAAGCACAATACATTCTTATCCTATCTTGCCTCATCTCTTCGTGCGTTGTGCTCATTTCCTCTCAATATTTTTATTTCAGCTGAGTTTATCATTATTATTATTTTTTTTGGACATATTGCTTCTTATCGACACATTCCTCTCAATATTTTCATTTCAGCTGAGCTTATTATTATTATTATTATTATTATTATTTATTTATTTTGGACAAATTGCTTCTTATCCACATGGATGGGTGTTGTCATCTTAATTGCCCAGCATCATTTCACATAATGCATGAGGTTAATATTTCTAGCTGTCACGCCTCTTATCATTATTATTATTATTATTATTATTATTATTATTATTATTATTATTATTATTATTAGTGTTTGACATTCGACGTATCAATCCACATGCCAAAAAACAAAACATGTCAAGTTAATACAATTACAGCTTATGCCCAAAGATTTCCTAAATATATATTGCCACGATCTTGTTGGTGTTTACCAGAAAGTTGTTCCTATTCATTTCAAATTACAGACAGAAACTAATTAGTTTTGGTTAAATTCATATAAACGGATAGAAATGTTCAATCAATTCCAAACCATTTCATTATTTATCTGCATTTTAGATTTTTTCCAAAAATTAGAAATTTCATAAACGGGGTTCCTGACTTTAAATTAAAGAGGTTTAACAGTTTGAGTAGAAAATGGCAAAAAATGGTCATGTTTCATGCCCGTTTTTTGCTTTTATTAGTAAGAAATCAACTTTCAATAGAATAATTTATCAAATAAATATCAGATCATATAAAAATCAGGCCTATTTAGGATTTCTTAAAAGCAAAGGGGTAGGATTTCGAGGATCAAATTGATGAATTAGCTCATAATATAATCTTTTCAGAACATCAATGATGCATTTCAGAATATCCTCTTTTCTTGTTCTGCTGTAACGGTGAAATGGTATGTGACTAGATGTACAAACTTAGTGCATGGAGCTTTAGTTCAAATATCATGTGACGAAAAATATGAATATTGTACAATCAGGTTATATCACTTACAGGATTTCCAATGGCATACACTTTCTGACCAACTAATAAGTCTGCCGAGACACCCACCGGTATGGGTCTCAGTTTATCTTTTGGTGCATCTATACGCAAGACAGCAACATCCTTATCTTGGTCAAACCCAACAACTCTTGCTTCATATGTTGATTGATCAGCAAGAGTGACCCTGTACATAAACTAGCAGGTCCAGCATTACTGTGACAGGGAACAAATTGGACATGATTTTTTTTTTTTTTTGCAAGTAAAAAGTAAGCTTTGTTTTAAAAAAATCAAAAGCTAACAGAAGATCAAACATGTTAGAAGATTATCATAAGTTGGCAGCATACAGGGCACACTTTATCTTTCAGAAGATCATTTTGAAAGATTTCTATCTAAAAAGTTAAAGAGTTTTTTTTTTTTTTTAATGGTCAGTTTAACTAAATTCTACAAAGGCTTTTAATCTTAAGAAGAGAATGTTGGCAGCAGCATCTTTGTTCTGTATGATAATTATGATTCATATCTTCTGGAGTCTAATCTTTTCTTGCATTGTCCACTTGCCACTATTACTCCAGCTTATTCACAGTAATCAAAATATTAAATGAGTACAACATCAAAGCTTCTTATAAATGAAGTGGAGGAAAAGAATCTTTAATAGATTACATGTCTATGATTTCTATATTATGCAAAGACAGTAAGTAACAGAACCCCAATTTGATATGATCGAGAATATGTAGAAAATACAAAGAAAATACTGTTACCCAAAAAAAAAAACATAGTTTGAATTCACAAAGACGAGAGTGCTAAAAGGCTTTAAAATTTTTGAGTGTCACAGAAACACTTATTTCTCATCACTAAGAAGTTAACTTGTATCTATTTGCTGCCATATCAATTGCCCAATGTGATCCACCACGTTCAATAGCTGGCCAAGAACAGTGACTAAAGTATGAGGTCAGCTATGAAATTGCACCTATAGTTAAGATCTTAGTTTCACACACAGAGTGCTACTAAATATTCGTATAAAGTGTACATAGGAGAATGACTCATGGAATGTGAACCAGAGGTTTGTGTTAGTGCAATCTTCCAGTTGGTGATTAAAGAAAAGTCATTCTGTTTTCCTAGAGACTAACTTACTGGATATTATTATGACTGGGCTAGTCCTGCATTTTTCTCATTTATCCTTGGTTCTTAAATCCATACAACAAACGAAAACTTGTAGATCGAGGACACATAAAATGACTTGTAACATATGAATCATGATTGCATAACAAGGTTTTTCGTGCCAGTGTGTAGGGTTTACGTAATGGACTTGGAAAAATATTCTATATTCTAAAATAATTGAGTGCAATTATGGTTACTTAACCAGCTACTTTTCCCCAGGTTGCCGTGGTCATAACTCTCTGTTCTCTACATGACGAAGATAAGTATATTAGGGTCACACACCAAGTGATTGGAAATCAATTAAAGACTTAAAATGCTTTAAGGGATGCAATTCAGTGCTCATCATGGGTCAAAAATGGTTGAATGGACATCACATATAACAAGAACAATAACACTAGCTCCATTTGAAATAAAACACATATTGTCCTTCCCTCCTCACTACTTAGACATGAAACAACCATAAGAATGTGTTTGAACTGACTAAAAATAAATAACATGAGAAGATGTGCCACAAAGTCAGAAATTACTTTTGGGAAGGTATCCAATGTTTTTGTTTGTTTGTACAAGCAATGATTATTTCTCACAAATAGCGAGTCCATCATAAGCCCAAAGAAAACCCACTCATAAATTACACATGATTGGTTGCAGATAACAGCAGGGATTCAGGGAATGGTACACCACAGAAAAACTTGCAAAAGCCAGTCGGAAGTTAGAATTGAGTCTAAACTTCTAACCCGTGTTTAGAAAAGATATCCCAGAGATTGTCCGCATTTTTAACCAACCTTCTAAAAACTTAATAAGAAAGTGACATTTAGGTCCATGCAAAATTTTCATTTGGGAGTAACCATGTTATGTAGCTAACCAGGCACCGGTTTATATTGGATTAATCTATCAGAGAAGCATGATGCGGGAGCTATTCATAACTTGCAATTTCACAAGATATCACATTAGAGAACAAGAAATTTACAACTGCATATGAAGGAAGCTATTGTAAAATGTGTATCAGTTAGCAGTTAGCATCAGTGACACTAAAAGAATTAAAGAGATTGCAGAGTCATCAATGAGTTCTTGGTAATTCAGAAGTCAACTGGTCCATGACTTGACTTAACTGTGCAACAGCTCATCTCATATCTTAATATTAAGTAAAGAGGAACATGTGATGAAAACGCAGTCGATATCAATGGAAGCCTTGGGTTAAATCGGTCTCCTCTGAATTATCAAATGGCCATGTTCTGTTGACATTTCCCACCAGTAATCACCTTGAAAATTTCTCAGCGAACAGAAATTTTCAACTCCTTGCAAAATCTCATAACCACTCCATGATATCAAAGAACAAGAGGTGATAGCACAGTGTTGAATACATCAATTAAATAGAAGTTTATACAGAGAAATTAATGAAAATTGGAATTAAAACTGCTCTTACAAAGAACAAATTCAAACAAAGTCAGATCCCACCAACCTGAGATCAGATGCCCCACGGATAACATGATAGTTGGTCACGATGTGGCCGTCTTTATCCCAAACGAAACCTGACCCCGACCCTTGTGGTACCTCCAGCACATCAAGTGTGAATGCATCTTGCCTATTAGTATTATATCATAATATAAGTAGTTAAAAGAAAATCAGTAAGAGAAGCAAATATGAAAGCCCAAACTTCAGAAAATGGAACACAAGGATGCAGTTCATGTCAGTGTCACCCCTTTGGACTGCTTTTGTGAAACAGTCGGAATATAGGAAAACTTTGTATACTGTTTTCGTTTAAAACATTTGACAACTACTTCTCTTCTTCATGAGTTATTTGACTGAAAATTTGAGATTTGTAACCTGTATTTTATTCTGAGAATGAACCTAAAATCCTAGGGGCTTTTAAATTTGGTAGAACCATGGAACATATTGATTCATTTACTATTAAATTAATAAATATATAAAATTATCGGCATGGGGACTCCATAGATTATGACAAAATGCATATTTTTTTTCTCCCATAACCGAATCAATCTAGATTGGACTATGACTGTCAAGTACTAAGGCTAATTTGAAGATTTTTTCCCCAGTGTGTACATTTTGCATTAAAAAGGTCTCTGTTTTTTTTTTTTACTAATTCATTGTTAGGATGATGGAAGGTGCAAGCATAAAGAGATAAATAATAAATTTTGAAATTTTTAGCAACCCTAGAATTCTCCCAAATCATCCAAATTATCTAACCTGGGGCAAATCCTTAATTTCTTTCAAAAAAATCTGGCAGAAAATCTTCAAAATTTCAAGGCATATTACTTAATACTAAAGAAACCAGGGTTTCGGGCGGCGAAAGAGAATTACCGAACGGCGAGGTTGGTGATGTAGACGACGGACGGCGTGTTCTCCTGAAACAGCCTGACAGTGGCAAGCTCGTCGGTCTGCAGCTTCCTCGGCGTCGTCACGACGAACGCCGACGCGGGGCCCACATCGGAGACGAAGAGAGTCACCGATATCGCGAGCGAAGCAGCAAGGACGAGGACGGAATCAAGAAAAGAGGGGCTAGAATCAGGAGGGGTGGAGGAGTTAGAAGAAGCGAGGAGTTTAATAGAAGAGGATTTATTGTTGGACTGGAGGCTTAATTTTGAGGAAGGGAGGGGCTTAATTGCAAGAAAAGATTGGCGACGAGGGAGGGGGGAGAGAGGGGAGCGGAAGAAGAGAGGGAAAGAACAAGTGGCAGTAGCCATTGTTAAAAGGACAGCTGCTGCTGCTTATCTTTTTTGGGATATACAACCCTCAGTTTGTAGTTCCTAATGGTTATTTTTTATTATTGATTTAAGTCTGCTCAGCTGGATTGGTAATCATCTAGGCTACAGTGGGTTCTCCGAGAATCTGAGGTTATTGTTTTTTTTTTTTTCTTTTTTTTTTTAAAGTAAAATTATGAGTGAACAGTGGGGTCACAATATGAAAAATTAAATTAGCAAATATTTTGAAAAGTGTTATAAATGTATTGTCTGCCCACCTACCAGCATAGTAAAAGTTACTGTGCAATAACGGAAGCGATGACGTAAGCATGCAAATAGTGACTGCATAGTGTCCAAAAGTTTTTCTATAAATAGGTCCTTTCTGATTCATTTTAATGTACACTTCAGAAATCAATAAGAATTTCTACTTTTATTTTCTCTAAAATTCTCTGTCTCAGTGTTATAGTTTCTCGGCTTTTACAACACGTTATCAGCCCGATCGCTCTACTTCTGTCACCAGCCTCTACCTCCATCAGCTCAAGGAAAAGTTTTATCACAAGCCTCCGCCTCCATTAGCTTAAGGTAAAAGTCGTGTCACGAGATTCTGCTTCCATTAACTAAAAAAGTCATATTACAAGTCTCAGCCTCTACCTCTACTATCTCAAGGTAAAAATGACAAGTTATTCTACTTATAATACTCGTATAACTTCACGACTACATATGAAAGGAGGCTCTGCCACCTATTTATAGTAATGTGATGTGATTAAGAAAAACTAGATTATTATACTAATTATATTCATATACAGAAATATGTATATCAGCCGACAGCTGAGAGTCTCTCTCAGCCTGCGGTGACGTGGCACAATATTTGCCACACCAATAAGTTGCGGCCCGCTTAGTGGTATAAGTTAAATTACTAAATGCCCTCGTTAAAAGGTACTTGTCCCGCAATTGTTTATTATTATTATTTCCTCTATTTCTTTTACCGCTCGTTGTCAGATTTAGGGTTTCCTTTTCCTGCCACAAAGTTTTTTCTGAAAATAGCGATTTCCGGATCAGGTTTTTCTCCTTTTTTATTTTAATGTCGACGTCGGAGCAGTCCACTTCCCCTGCCAATTCTGGTCACAGTCGTAAGCGATCTCTATCTCCCGATCTAAATATGGACCATATATCATCTGGTTCAATGTTCTCTCAGAATATTGAAAGTATTGAAGGGTTGAGATCTTTGCATGCTGATCAAGAGGTTTTTATTTTATCAATTTTTTTCTACAATTACTTAAATGTAGAAGATTTTGTGTAGCATACCTATTTAACAGTTTTGTTAAATAGTTTTATGAAATTTTTTCATAAATAATTTCACAGTTTTTGTTAAATTCGATCTCAGTCGCACATATTTAAGATAATACACTAAAATTAATGAACTGCAACCACTAATTTAATACACTAAATTTTAAGAACCGCGATCACGGTCGCAGTTTGTATAAAAAATATTTTTCTAGTTGTCAAAGCTAGCTTTATAACTGCGACCTTAGTCGCAGTCCTATATTTTATAGTTCTGACACGTGTCCATGTCAATTATTTCTATCTTATACACTAAATTTTAAGAACTGCGACTTAAGGTCGCAGTATATGCTAATGAGAGAGTTTCACAGTTATTATTCACGTTTTTAAAAAACCTGGCCATACGACTCCGGTCGCAGTCTTTTATTCAGAAGTTACATATTTCTTTACATCTGCGACCTTGATCGCAGTTTTAGTTATTACAGTTCAGTTGTGTGATTTTCAATTATTTATTTATATTTAGCTCAGTAATTTGTTTTGTAGGATCTGAATTCACATGGAGAAATATCAGGAAGCTCAAATTTATTTTAGAGAAGCAGTTTTTCACAGATAATGAAGCATACAACTTCTACAATTCCTATGCAAGGAACAAAGGTTTTGGTGTAAGAATAAAAGGAATAAATAAGTCATGGAGGCCTCCTTATGAAGTTATATGCAGAAATTTTATTGCAACAAGAAGGGTGTGAAGAAGTTGTGTGACAAAAGACAAGATGGGCTTACAGTTAACCGTCAAATCGACACTAGAGTAGCGTGTCCTGCTGAGATGCATGTGCGTCTTCATTTTTTATTTGACAGAAGATCTTGGGTTGTCACCAAGTTTGTTGATTCTCATTCACATGAATTATTAAGCCCGGATAAGGTCCCTCACTATTACTCTCACCAGATACATCGATCAAAATTAGCAGAAACATTATGAGCAATTTGGTTGATGTAGGAATTCGCCCTTCAAATATTTCTCGTGTTGTTCATGCAATGAACCACGGAGAAGGTTGTGAAGAAATAAGCCCGCAATAAGTTATTGATTTTACTCGTCACCGTACAAGTAACATTGGCCATGAGTTTATTTCGATCATCAAATATTTTCAAGAAAAAATCGAGTCCGATCCAGATTTTTTCTTTCCCAGTGAAGTTGACAATGCCGGCACACTTAGAAGCATTTTTTGGGCTGATGGAAGAGCAATTTCCTCGTATCTGAGTTTTTGTGATATGATTATTTTTGACACAACATACAGGACTAATCACTTGAACCTGCTATTTGCTCCATTCACTGGAGTGAATCATCATCGGGAGTCAATTTTGTTTGGCTGTGCATTACTTGCGGATGAGCAGAGGGATACATTTGTGTGGCTATTCAATAAATGGTTCAAATACACGCACGGAGTTGCACCAAAGGTGATTATTACTGATCAGGATGCCCAGATTGGTGATGCCATTAAGATCATTTTTCTAACTACTCGGCATCGGTACTATTTTTGGCATGTATGAAAACATATTGCCGAGCAACAAATCACGATGACGAACAAGTATGGTGAAGATTTTGTCTCTGATTTCCATCTTTGGTACACCTCCCGTGATATAAGCACATGCAAGGAAAGATGGAGACTGATGAATAAAAAATATCATTTAGCAGAAGAAGAAGACAGTTGGTTGTTGAAGATGTACAGATTGCATGGACACTGGGTTAATGCATATCTCAATGATATATTCTGTGCTGGAATGACAACCAGTCAGAGGTCTAAGAGTATTAATTCCTTTTTGATGGTTTTGTGAATACAAACACGAAACTAGTTGAATTTGTCCACCAATATAATAAAGCTGTCACTTCCCGTCGTAGTTCTGAATCTTAACAAGACTTCTGGGGTTTGAATTCTGTGCCCAATTATTCATCGAATCCATGTGAGATACAGGTTTCAAAATTGTATACCCTAAAGATTTTTCAGTTGTTCCAAAAGGAATGAGCCGTTGTAATGACACTCTTTTCAGAAGAGTTGGAACACGATGGACCTGGAACAAAAAAATTAGTTGGTGAATTTTCAGAATCAAAAGACACTTGGGAAAAGGTCAGTTATGATAATTCTAATGAACTTAATGTGTCTTATAGTTGCGCATTATTCGAAACAGAGAGTATCTTTTGTAGACATATTCTGTGCATTTTGTGGCGCAATCATGTTACACATATACCAGAATCCTATATACTATAGAGATGGAGGTTCGATGCGCGTTACAAAAATGTTGCAATTGAAAATGGCGTTAGGCCTTTTCCCAATCAAGGGACTCGAGGGACGGCCAGATTGTGGACATTGTGTTCCAAATTCAATGCGATTCTTGAAATGGTGGCCGATTCGGATATCCATCTTTTAAAGTTGGATGTTGTTTGGAAAGATTTGCTGTAGAACCAGTAATGAATATAAATCCAGGTCAGTCAATTATAAATCATCACAGTCAGAAACAAATATTGGTTCCAGTGGATCCGTCGTTGTTCTGCGGGATGGTGAAGAATTGAATATACGCGATCCAATTGGTCTTGTACCAACCAAGGGGAGGCATAGAGGTGCATCCAGGTTTAAGTCTGGTTTTAAAGATTCTCTATCACAGAAGGAAGTGAAGTATCGAAAGTGTGAAAACTGTCAACAGCTTGGCCATTACAGGACTGGTTGTCCATTATTGGTATGAAATTAAACATGTTATATAATTTAAATTAAAGTTGGATGTTTCAAATTCTTACCTTTCCTTTATAATTGCAGAGGAGTAGTTTTCATGTTGCGGGTATCTGGAACGAATAAAGTTTTCATTTTTACATTTTCAGTCATCAACTGCGACCATGGTTGCATTGTTAAAGAAATAGTCATTTCATGTACTGCGACCTGGGTCGCAGTATAATCACATTTTTTGTTTCGTTTCAAGTTCTTCACATCTACTGTTCTTTTATAAGCAGTTGTACTTTAAAATTTCACTGCGACAATGTTGGCCTACATATTTTATTTTTTAGTTCATTGAACATAGACTGCGATCAGGGTCGCAGATATAAGAAGTGTATTTTCATAACTGCGATCGGGGTCGCAGTTTATCATTTCACGGGAAAATTTTTGTTGCTTTTCAAGTGTTCCCCGTCTCTTTTTATTATAATAACATTTGAATATAGTTGAAATATTTCTTTAAAAATCCATTGTGACATGTTGTGTTTGTGTTCACTGAATATTTTGCTGTATATGTTGTTTTTTAGTTCACTGAACATAGATTGCGACCAGTGTCGCAGTTCGTATTTGGCTATTTGACATCAACTTTGTCGTTGTCTACAGTAGTTACAGAAAGAGCAGTGTATTTTCATAACTGCGACCAAAGTCGCAGTTTAAATTTCACTAGAAAGTCGGATTGTTTAATTCTCAAATTTGAATGAAATATTACATTAAGTTCTTTAATTATGTTACCAGTTTAATATGCTGAGATATGGTTATAATTAAATTGTATATTGTGAAAATTGGACCTTTTCAATTTTACACTGTAACCTTGGTCGCAGTTTAGATTTTAATCTTAAATTAGCCATTTATTTATCTCCGGTCGCTAATATTATTTTTTTTGTGACTGCGACAATAGTCACAGTGTATCCCATTTTATTTAATTTTAACATTTTTCTGGCTTAAAGATTGGATCATATTGTTGACATGTAAGTTCGACATAGCCCATTAAAATTTCCCACCGTAGTTCCATGTTCCAACAACCATAAGAATAAAATTAGTGAAAAAGTTCCACCAGTAAAACTAAAATTAAGTCAAAAATATTTATAATTAACACAATTAACATTACAAAAAGGTTTAAATATATATAAAAAATAAAATACATATTTAAAGGTACTAATCTAGTCGTCCTCGTCATCACCATCATAATCAGATTCGTCATCCATATTATGACTGTGTTCGTCTTCCCTATCGCTTTCCTCTTCTTCCTCCTACCGCCACTCTCCTCTTCGCTTTCTTCCTCTTCATAGCAGTATTTTGGTTCATCAATAAACTCTCAGAACGAGTCGTCTGTATCAAGCTCATCCCCTGACCCGTAGCGAGGAAACGATTTAGAACTATACATCCAATCATCATTAGATGATTGGCTTCTTTCTGGTGAAGATGATGGAGAAGACATTTTGAATCTTTTTCTGAAAATTGAAAGAGACGAAATTCAGAAATGTAATTTAGTCTGTTTGTTATCCTATAATGGACACCTTTTATATATAAATATCCAAGAATTTCAAAAGGTTAATGCTCTCAAACGACGTGAACATGGCGTAAATTTATTATCCGCCTTTTTCCAAAAATTGTATACTTTTCAGGTGACTGTTCAGTTTTCGAAAACAGGTAAAAAGTTAATATATTTTTACATGCAGTTACTTTTTACTTTGAATACGGCAAGATTATTATTATTTTAGTTTCTTATGGTAGAAAAAGACAGGGAGAATCATGTTTACTTTTCGTTAAATTAATTATTTTAATAAAATTTAAAACATATATCGTTATGTGTATAAAAATTTTGGAATTTCGAATTGGGCAATGCGACCATGGTCGCAGTGCGATCTGAAATATGATTCATTAACTGTGACCGCGATCGCTGTCTCAATTACATTAATAGAATGCTAATAAATAGATAAATTTTTTACAGATGAATTTATGCATATTGCGACCAGTCACATTATAAGCAGTCGATACAGCTTCCCAGTTCATGACTGCGACTTTGATCGCAGTACAAATTCTGAAATCATTATTTGTTTCTAATATCACTGCGACCTAAGTAACATGCACTCTGTAACAGCTATAGAATGGAAATAAGAAAATCTCAGTGGATTGTGTATAAAATGAATAAAAATGTATACAAATTACATTAATAAAGCCAACAGACCTGCTTTATAAATAGGATACATTTATAAAAAAAATGATGTATATGAATGAATTAACAATATTATAATTAAAAAATAAGTCAATTTTCAATCTTCAAATACCATCCTTCTTATAAAATTATGTTTCTTCATTCCAACTTTTCTCTCTGTCTGCGAGTAACATGTATGCAAGCTCGCTTCTTAATCTCTATACAGTGACCGCCGTCACAGTATCAACTGTTGATGAACTATCAAATGCTATACTTTCGATGTACTTGCATACATATACAGCGCAATCAACACTGAAAATTGTACAGGAAAATCATTAAATGAGATTAGATTTTTGTACTCAAAATAAGCAGAAAATATGTTAGGTAAATTTCACAAGAAAAAATACCTGTTTGCTTGTTGGGGACATCTTGCGTATTTTATATATGTTTTTTTTATCATTTTATTGAAATCAATTTCAAAAATTTGTAATAACCTTTCTTTCTGCACTGTCAATAGAAAAAAAATATCAATATTAATCAAATTAAATGCAAATATTCAGTAATTGAAAGATTAAAATCAACTCACCATTGTTCTTGCATCTGTTTGATAAACCTTTAATGTGTTACTTGATTTTTTCGCTGGGACCAAAGAGTTTTAAAAAATCCACTCTTGTGTTTGGCAATTAAATACCAACAAGGTCCAGTGAAATTCAGCTTCCTTGGCACTGTGTTTGTGATTAATCGGGAAGAACATGTACTGCACATCACTTGTCCAATTTTCAACAACTGCTTGATGAAATTACCTTCAAGATCTCTATTTTTAGATACAACGCCGTGCTGTAAAAAACAAAATAAATTCAAACATTTTTATATTTACTAATTAAATGCAATCAAAATATCAAAAATGACATGAAAATCAGATATGTTACCAAGATCGCAAGTCTCTAAGCCTGGGTCTCAGTAAAAATTCACCCAGGTTTATTTTTATTGCTAATCTATTAGCAGTTTGATTGATTCTGCCAAGAAAACAGACTGCGACCAAGGTCGCTGTGCTGTTATTGTTAATTAAATTCTTGGCTGCGACCTTGATCTCATTCGTCAGTATTCAGATTTAAATTTTTAGGATTACTTAGCAAATGCGACTGCGACCAAGGCCGCAAGTCTCATTATATTAATCTTCATGTCTAATAAGCTCGACTACAACCAAGATTGCTGTGTTGTTATTGATTAAGAATATGTTTGCTGCGAATGCGATCAAGGTCGCAACTGGTAATATCCAGCTTATTTTTAAGATTATTTAGCAACCGACCGGACTGCAACCAAGGTCGCAGACAAATCATTATGCCTTATCAGCAGTAAAAGTGACTATAGAATTTTTAACCATCAAAATTTGAAAGTACTATATTAATTAGAAATTTGATATTTTAATTAACTATAAAAGAGAAAATAGATGTTTGCCCAAGCTTTACTTCGAAAGAATATACTTTTTAATCCTCCTCTCTTCTCTAGATGCTTCATATAGAAATGAATTATATTGGCATCTAAATCTCTACTGAACATCAGGTTCTCAATGTCATTTTTTATAATCATTATTTTGTTGTCAGTATCCTGATATGCAGTAGAACTGCAAGAAAAATAATAAAGGTTAATAATTAGATTGTTCTAATATAAATATCTTATATTTTTGATGTAATTTTAAATAAAATTAATTAATTTACTCAGAGGAAATTTTGTCCAAGAAATTTTTGATGAGAGTTTGTTGATGTGGCCGCAGAATTCTGTATGCAGTGGTTTCAGTCAATTCCCTGATTTTTGGCTGAGTGTCTGAATTCTGTTCGTTGCCGAAACCAGTGACAGAAGTCTGAGCCGCAGACTGTAGAAGAGGATCTTCATTAATTTTTTTTGTTTTGGATAAACGAAGTCGGAGTCATCGCGATCTCTTTCAACGCGCTTGCGTTCTTTGACTCCCCTTTCGATCGTTCCTTTAGAGTAATCCAAAACTTTTTCTTTTAATACTTGCTTCTGAGCTGGAGTATGTTCTTGAATATTTACTTTAGAAGCTTTGTCTTTTAGATTTCGAGTATCTGTTGAGTTAAATTTAAAAAAAATTTTGGGAAAATCATCCCCTGCAATACTAACTTCAAATTCAGAACGCTTGAAATCCTCCTCTTCCTTTTTCTTCTGCTCTTCTGTCTGCTTCTCCATCTGCTCCCTCATCCTTTTCTGCTTCTTATCATCTTCCTCCTTTCTCCTTCTCTCCTCTTCTTTTATCCTCTCCTTCAGTTTCTCTTCCTGCTAGGCAATTGAAGGCGTAGGAGGAGAAAAATCGTAAAATTCTAGAAGAGAAGAGGAAGATAGAGTAGGAAGAGAAACTGAAGGAGAGGATGAAAGAAGAGGAGAGGAGGAGGAAGAGGAGAAGAAGCAAAAAAGGATGAGGGAGCAGATGGAGAAGCAGGCAGAAGAGCAGAAGAAAAAGGAAGAGGAGGATTTCAAGCGTTCTGAATTTGAAGTCAGTATTGCTGGGGATGATTTTTCCACTTTTTCTTTAAATTTAACTCAACATATACTTGAAATCCAAAAAGACAAAGCTTCTGAAGAAAATATTAAAGAACATACTCCGGCTCAGAAGCAAGTATTAAAAGGAAAATTTTTGGATTACTTTAAAGGAACGATCGAAAGGGGAGTCAAAAAACGCAAGCGCGCTGAAAGATATCGCGATGACTCCGACTTCTGGTCGCGCACCATTGTACTCTAATCAAATGAACGCGACGATGGTCGCACTTATATAAAATTATAATCAACAGTATATTTCGCTAAATAATTAAAACTTATCATATCTGCGTCAACATCATTTAGATCAATTTCAGCCAGAGCTCTGCTAATGTTTTGGAGGTCCCATCTTTTTGCCCGTGGGGTTTTGTCTTTCAAACCAGACCTCGGCTCAAAAATAGCAGCCCTTTCACAGACAATACTGTAAAATGTATTATTACATTAGTTTACATAAACTATGATAATATATAAGCAAATTTCAATAATGTTTGCCAACTATGATGTTCATACTTACAATAATTTGCACGGAGCATCCTTGCAGCTCATACGTGGTGTGCCTGAAGATATCCATTGACTTAATCAGGAATTGCCAAACAGTTTTAGCCCAGCATATTGTCTTCATCAGCTGCATACTGGCAATTTATTCTACAATATACCACGGCACCGTGCATTTACTGCCAGAAAGAATAGAGTGGCCGACATATATAGGACGATTATTGTTGTAAAGTCTTGAGCTGCAAGTCTTTGTATGTCTCTTATAATTTCATTTAAAGTCACTTGCTGCTCAAGCTGTTCATCCTTAGTCACATCTAATTCAGTCCTCCTTCTTTTCTTGATCTGAAGATCATCCAAAGCTTCTTCAATGGATACTTTTGTGATCTTCTTTATATTAGGGAAATAATATTTTATAACCCCCTGTCCTTCATTGTACAGGTCTTATTCATAATAAAATCCGACTCATTGATAGGTAGACCAAAAGTAAGAACAACATCCTCTACTGTTAACTCAATTTGTTTGCCCCCAATTATAAAGGTCCTTGTATCCCTATCAAACTGGTCTACAATTTTCAGCACACTAATGTTTAATTTTAGACGTTTTTCAGTACCAAACTCCTCATTGTAGAAGGCTATGAAGATTGGGTCAAACGGGGTCTCCTTCATCGCATCTACAAAATCATCCTGAATGTGCTTTTCGAATTTTCTAATGAATTCGCACATAGGCTTTAGGCTTGATCTCATAGGACGAACCTTCAGTTCTTATTTACCTATAAATGCAGAAACATTAAAAATATTAGTATAAAATACCAGGTCACAGTACCTTTATATAAAATTTGAAAAGAAAAAAAAGACTGCGACCTTGGTCGCAACAGTCTTTAATAAAGTATAAACCACTGCGACTAAGGTCGAACTCATATATTATACTGCGACCGTGGTCGCAATTTTCTAGTTAAACCAAATACTTAACCAGTGAGATCCTTTGTTTCCTCATTCAGCGCCCAGGGTCGTAGTGTAATATATCAGTGTCTAATTAATCTAATTTAGTAGAATATAATACACTGCGACCAAGGTCACACTGCAAGTTTGTAATTAACCTAAATGATTTGCCATGAAGGTGTCTTTGTATCATCATACTGCGACCAAGGTCGCAATATTCAATCAGGCTAACTTAGTCAACAGACTGCGACCATACCCTCAAAAAGAAGAAAACGAATGGTAACACTGCGACATCAGTCGCAGAGTTTAAGTAAAAAAAAAAACCTAAAAAAACGGACGTGAATAATTTTTAAAACAAATAATTTTTAAAAGTCTGCGACCAAGGTCGCATAAACCTAAGACGCTAATGATTCTGACTGCGACCCAAGTCGACTTAAAAGGGAATGAAATAAAAGATTTTTGATCTAGGTCGCTGTGTTAAAAAATTTAAAACTTAAAAAAAACTCTAAAATAAAACTCTTTTTATCTTAAACTTTAAACTTGATTTAAAGTTTCAGTGTAAAAAAAAAAGTTTCAAACCGCATAAATATACTTATTTTGATGATTACCTCTTTAAATCATAAAAAATGAATTTTTCTCTCTTAACTGCGACCATGGCCGCAAGTTTAAAAAAAATATTTAATTACTTTTTTTAAAAACCAAGAATCTTGAAAAATTTTTAAAAAAAATTCGTAAAAAAACAGTTCATCAGACATTTTTAATTTAAGTTAAGTTAAAATAGGAATATTTCTGAAAAAAAAGTAAAAAGGGAATCAAAACTGAAAAAAAGATAACTATTAAAATTTACAAACCCTAAAAAAAAATTCTGGGTTTCCCATTACCATTTTTCGCGGATGATTTCTTTGGCACCATCTTTAGCAGAGATTTTTTTAAAAAAAACTTATTTCCACACGAAATGATCGGAAAAATTAGAAAAAATTGATCAACTATTAATTTCAAAGGAAAAGTTTTACATACAGTAAAATGTTGTGAGGGAGGGTATTTCGTCAAAGTGATTGTTAAAGTGACTGATACTAACTCGGGCGAGAATTTTTTAGTTTTTGTCCTCCAAAATTAATGTCAAATTCGTGGCTATTATGTTACCACGTCCCGCTGGCTGAAAAACTCTCTCAGCTGTCGGCTGAGGTACAGTAACCTCATTCATATAACACCACTACTATGAAAGGAATCTCTGCCACCTATTTATACTAAAGTGATGTGATTATGACAAACTAATAATATTTTAGTTATTATCTTTACTAACATCTCAATTGATGCTTGCGTGGAATAAACCCCAAACTATCAATATTATATATTTTATTACTCTGCTATTTATGTCTGCATAAACCCCCACCAAGTAGAGTAGCATGCCTATATTATACCTCATATATATATATATATATATATATATATATATATATATATATATATATAGTACAATGCATTTATTTTACCATCTTCTTTATTATAACATTTAATTATATTAAATCCAAATTTCTTTTCTCTCTTCTCCAACGGCTATATAACGACTATAAACGATAAGTTTTTACTCTATAAATTGGTGGATTCTAAATCACAAAACTCACTTCTCAATCTCCCTTCATTCTCAAATTTCTTCATCATCTCCAAAAGCTTTTCAATTAAAATTTTCGCAAGATGCTTAGTCCATTTTTGAAGTTTATTATTGTCGTCATCATCATCAATATTATTATCCTTTTTGTTGGAGATATGCCTCCAAGTGATTTTCATCTGAACCTTTTACTTTTAATGCTTATTTTTTTCCTTTTGTTTATCTCTATTATGATTGAGTTGTAAGTTTTAATATTTTATTGTAAAATAAAAATATTGTGATTCTAATTATTTGTGTATTTTGTTATAATTATCACCATGTCAAATTTTGTAAAGTTTGAGTTCATTCCACTTGATATCACCGAAAGGAATTATATGTCTTGGGTAATTGACATAGAAATGCATCTCGAGTCAATGGGTCTCACTGAGATAATAAAAGAGATGAACTCTACGTTGTCACAAGATAAGACAAAAGCGACGATCTTTATCCGTAGACATCTTGAGGAATGTTAAAATGTGAATATCTCATAGTAAGAGACCCAAGTGTCTTATGGAAAAATCTTAAAGAATGATTTGATCATTAAAAAAAAGTTGTGCTTCCTGCCACATGATGAATGGAATGTTTTGAGCTTACAAGACTTCAAGAAAGTTAGCGATTATAACTCTTCAATATTCAGAATAGTATCTCAATTGAAATTCTGTGGGATGGATATCACAGATGAAGAAATGCTGAAGAAAACTTACTCCACATTTCATGCATCTAATATAACACTGCAACAGCAATATTGGTTGCGTGATTTTAAGAAATATTCTGAGCTAATTTCATCTCTTCTTGTGCCAGAGAAGAATAATGTACTTTTGATAAAAAAATCATTAATCTCGTTCTACTGGTTCAGCAGTATTTTCAGAAGCAAATGCTGCATTTTCTATAAATTATGACGAGAGTATAATCATGGTCGTGGACGTGGTCGTGGTCATGAACGCGATCGAAGTGGTTATTACAATCCTTCACAAAACAACGCGATCCATAAAAAGCATCATATGAAAAGAAATGATAAAGGAGATATTCGTGAAAGTTCTCTTCGAAATCTTGAAGATTCCTGCTATAAATGTGGTTCCAAAGGGCACTGGTCTTGAGTCTGTCAAGTACCAGAGCACCTTTGAAAGCTTTACAAGGCATCCTTGAAAGGGAAAAAAATTCACTGAACACGATTATCTTATGGATGATTCAACTCATCTTGATGCTTCAGATTTTACTGATGATTTTGCTGATCTTTCAACCTATCGTGATTTTATGGATACTGGTGATAATTAGATATATGATTGTATTACTATGTTTTCTATTTGTGATTGTCAAAAAATTATCTTTGAATGTAATATTTCATTTATATTAATATGTTTGAAATTTTATTCTCATTAAATAATTTATTTTGCATGAAACTTGATATGAATTATACTAATGATGAAGTCAAGGTCAAAATCGGATAAATTTGCATACCGGATGTGGTACAACGCACACTACTCTCAAACATAAAAAGTATTTCTCTGATTTAAAACCAACAAAGGCAATTATCAATACAATATCAGGTCCTGTAGACTTGATTGAAGAAACTAGTAAAGCCAGCTTCATATTGCCAAATGGAACAAAGTTTTTTTTACAAAAGATGCTTTCTTTTCACCAAACTCCAAAAGAAATTTGCTGAGTTATAATGACATATATCTTCATGAATATGATACTCAGTCTGCAACTGAAGTAAATATGAAGTATATGTATCTTACTATTTATATATCAGGAAAGAAGTACATATTAGAAAAATTGCCAAAGCTTTCCTCAGGATTGCATTACACATATATAAATGTGATTAAGTCGCATATGGTAGTTAAAAAAGATACACAGACATTAACTTTGTGGCATGACCGTTTAGGTCATCCTGCTTCAATAATGATGCAAAAAATTATTGAAAAATCATATAGGCATACCTTGAAGGGCCAGAAGATCCTTCAAACCAGTAAAATTTCATGTGAGGCCTGTTCTCCTGAAAAATTAATCATGAGACCATCATCAGCTAAAATAAAAATTGAATCACCTACATTTCTTGAACGTATTCGAGGTGGTACATGTGGGCATATTCACCCACTGTGTAGACCATTTCGATACTTTTGTATTGATAGATGCCTCTAGTAGATGATCACACATTTGTCTATTATCAAATCGCAATGTGGTATTTGCGAGATTTTTTGCTCAGATACTTAGATTACGAGCACAATTTCCTGATTATACAATCAAGAAAGTTAGACTTGATAATGCAGGTGAGTTTTCATCTCAAGCCTTTAATGATTATTGTATGTCAATTAGGATAGCTATTGAGCATCTTGTTGCCCATGTAGATACACAAAATGATTTGGCTGAATCACTGACAGTTTATTGCTAGACCATTAATAATGAGAACAAAACTTCCTATTTCTGCATGGGGTCATGCAATTTTACATGCTGCAGCATTAATTCGCATCAAACCAAGTGCATATTATGAAAACTCCCCATTACAATTAGCATTTGGTCAAGAACCAAATATTTCTCATCTCAAAATTTTGGTTGTGTGGTATATGTACCGATTGCTCAGCCACAACGTACAAAGATGGGTCCTTAAAGAAAAGTAGGAATATATGTCGAGTATGAATCTTCTTCTATTATAAGATATCTTGAGCCTAAAATCGGTGATGTTTTTACGGCTCGGTTTGCCGACTGTCAATTCAATGAGGCAATTTTCTCAACATTAAGGGAAGAAAAGAAACAGCTGAAAAAGAAGATTACATGGAGTGAACCATCTTTATTGCTTCTTGATCTTCACACAAAACAATGTGAGTAAGAATTGCAAAAGATTATGCATTTATAAGAATTAGCAAATCAATTACTATGTGCGTTCATTGATACAAAAAGTGTGAATATATGCAAAAGATTATGAATTTACAAGAAATAAAAAATCAATTGCCAAATGCGTTCACTGATACAAAAAAGTGACTAAATCATGCATATCAGCTGTAAATGCTCATGCTCGGATTGAAATCCTAAAAGGACAATCCAAAAATGAAGTCATTAATGAGTTTAAGACATACCTGAATCGTGGTAGACCAATCGATTTCAAAGATAAAAGTCCTCAAAAAATAAAAAGAGCAGATAAGCCTGATAACCCCAATATGGAGGAATGTGTTTCAGAAGAAACATAAAATAAGACAAATCAAGAGATAGAAAACCCTGAAGGTATAGAAAATCATAAGATCTCTATTGATTATGTCAATACAGGAGGATTATGAAATCGGAATGAGATGAAAAATATAGATGAAATATTTTTCTATTCTGTAGAATGTGATATTGTTAACGGAAGTGAGGATCCTGAATCAAGATTCATCACTGAATGTCAAAATAAACATGATTGGATTAAATAGAAAGACGCTATACAGGCTGAATTGAATTCGCTTAATAAGTGTACAATATTTGGAGCTATTGTCCTCACGCCTGAAGCTGTGAGACCAGTAGAATACAAATAGGTTTTTGTACGAAAACGCAATGAGAAAAATGAGATAGTGAGGTATAAATGTCGACTTATTGCTCAAGATTTTTCACAAAGACTTTTAATTAATTATGAAGAAACATATTCTCCAGTAATAGATGCAATTATGTTTAGATATTTAATCTGTCTGGCAGTTTTTAAAAATTTAGATATGCGTCTTATGGATGTTGTTACAACTTATCTATATGGATCGCTTGATAGCGATATTTATATGAAAATCCCTAAAGGATTTAAGATGCTTGAAGCATCAAGTTCAAAACTCAAAGAATTATATTCGATCAAATTAAAAAGATCGTTATAAGGGTTAAAATAATCAGGACGCATGTGATATAATCGCTTAAACGAGTATTTGTTAAAAGAAGGATATGTGAATAGTCCTATATGTTCATGTGTTTTTATAAAGAAAACAACATTTGGATTCATTATAATTGCTGTTTATGTTGATGATTTACAAATCATTGGAACTCATACAGAAGTCCTAAAAGCAATGATGTATTTAAAGAATGAATTTGAAATGAAAGACCTTGGAGAAACCAAATATTGTATTGGTTTACAAGTAGAGCACCTTCAAAGTGGAATACTTTTGCATCAATCAAATTATATTGAAAAGGTCTTGAAACACTTTTGCATGGATAAAGCAAATCCTTTAAGCACTCTAATGGTTGTTAGATCATTGAATGTGGAAAATACTCCATTTCGCCCTCGCGAAAATAATGAAGAGCTTCTTCGTCCTAAAGTATCATACCTAAGTACAATTGGAGCTCATATGTATCTAGCTAATTGTACTAAATCAGATATAACATTTGCTACTAATCTATTAGCAATATTTAGCTCATCTCCTACATGGAGATATTGGAATGGTATTAAGCATGTATTTCATTATTTTCGAGAAATAATTAATTTTACTTTGTTTTATTCCAGAGAATCAAAACAAGAATTGATTGGTTATGCAGATGCAGGTTACTTGTCAAGTCCACATAACGCCATGTCTCAAACAGGATATGTATTCACATGTGGAGGTACAACGATTCTTAGTGTTCACAAAAGCAGACACTTAGTACTACTTTTTTAATCATGCTGAAGCCATGGCACTCTATGAAACAATTCAAGAATTTTTATGACTAAGGTTTGTAACTCAACGCATCCAAGCAACTTGTGGATTACCAGTCAACAGAGTCCAACAGTACTGTTTGAAGACAATGTTGCATATATCGCTCAAATGAAAGAAGAATTCATCAAAAGCGACTGAACCAAGCACATACCCCCAGAGTTCTTCTCATTCAGCCAAGAACTTGAAAATAATAAGGAAATTAATATTCAATATATCCGATGAAGTGATAATGCAGCAGATCTCTTTACAAAGGCACTTCCCACTACAACTCTCAGAAAGCTTATTCGTGATATTAGAATGTGTCATCTGCGAGATTTATGAAAAAGAACGACTCATACCAACTTGAGGGGGAGCTTACGTAGCTGCACTCTTTTTTTTCTTACATAGTTTTATCCCACAGGGATTTCCTGATAAGGTTTTTAACGAGGCAGCATAGAACACGTATACAGAGATAGTGTTCTCCTTTTCCCTTCGCTATGATTTTATCCCACAGGGTTTTCCTAACAAGATTTTTAATGAGACATCATAAATGGTGGGCATCGAAGGAGGAGTGCTATAAATGTATTGTCCGCCCACCTACAAGCATAGTAAAAATTACTTTACTATGACGCAACCGATGACACAAGCATGCAAATAGTGACTGCATAGTACCTCCAAAGTTTTTCTATAAATAGTCCATTTCTGATTCATTACAATGAACACTTCAGAAATCAATAAAAATTCTTACTTCTACTCTCTCTAGAATTTTCTGTCTCAGCGTTGTAGTTTCTCAGGTTTTACAACAAAAGTAATGAGAAGATCTCTTTGAGAAATACTTTATTTACCTACTTACTAATAACATAGTAGCATGTTACTCATACCCTAGTTGAGCATTGCTCATTCAAATCTCCTCAATCACGTTGTCCGAGACGATTTTCAAACCAAGTTGCAAAGATTCTAATCTCCCATTTCTCACTGGACGAGGGGATTTGAGAACCAAATTTGCAAGGGTGTTGTGACCTCACACGGAGGCTCCTAATAATTTCACGGAGACGAAATCCTACTGGCCTGGCCGTTCTAATTTTTTAAAAAAAAAAAAAATGAAAATGCATTGTACTATTTAAATGAGATGCATCAGTAAATACAATTTAAATACCTCGTATAAGAGCCATGCAATGCATTATAGCTCAAAAGTTGCAAAAAATCTGGAACAATGCTATTTTTAGGGCATAGAGTAAAATTTAGGAAGCAAACATTCTGCGTTCTCAGGTCAGGAACAAAACTGGTCTTATGAGACCCAACTCGGTGCATTTTTGCATCCTGTAATCAGGAAGCAAGTCAAAATTATCCTAAAACACAACAAACTACTTCTGTACTTCATACATCAAAATTTGCTTTCCTCAGTGCCGCAGATACAATGACATTATTCAGTACACCACTGCTTGAGCTCAGATTTAGTGAAGTTCACCAAGTCAGTGACGTTCTCGACTTGCATTCAGAGCGTCACGTTTAACCATCGTATATTAAGCTCCACTGGTCGCCGGATAAAGAGCTGCAGGAAAAGGAGGACTCAAAAGATCTTTCCTAGGGGCTTCAATTCCCTTGGCAAGTGATCATAGTTTCCAGAGTTTATCTCTGACTGGAAAACCGGCCGCTTCCCAAAATTGCGAAGAACGCCTTCAGCCAAATGCTCTCTATTTGGAGTCAACATCACATAGTTCGGATCGGCCCTTTGATAACTGCATGTGGTGAGAAAGAAAAGGAAGGAGGGAAATGTGGTTAGGATTATGCAGAAGAAAATGACTCCAAGCAGGCAAAAGTATCATTCTCCAGCTAAAACATACATCAACCTGATGGTAACATGCTTCTGACCATAAAGGGTTCAATTATTAGACCAAATTTGCATGTCACATATCATTATTATTTTTAATTTCAGAATAGACTATGGTTCTAGTGCAAATGGCATTGAATTCTAAAACCTCTTTGCCTTCTAAAACCTCTTTGCCAACTGCAAAGAGGCTTTACTGCTGCGCTATATAATAGCACCTGCACTATAAATATTGTTACTTATTTGTGTTGGAAATAATTCAACATGTGTGGGCTCACATATACAAATTTAATGTGTTTGGCTATTCTAAAGTATAGTCCAAATTAATAGTGATCTAATTAAGTTAATAATTGGACTAATGGGTATTAAATTGTCATGGAATTAATGTGTAGAGATAATTATGCAATTTCTAATTTGTTGAAGGCCAAACTGGAAAAAGAAATATCTCTTGTTATTATATAAGGGATCATGATCCCTAAAGGAACGTATCATCTTTCTTCTCTTTGAGATCCTTTCGGGCAGAGAGAAATCCTAAAAGGATACGAATCTTTTGGAAGGTCATCTCCATCCCAACAACTCAAGCAATTCAGTCATGGATCAAGGTACGTTTCCGCCTTTATTAGTTTAATCTTCTAATGTCTTTGAATCATCAAGGAGACTAGATTTATTATTTTAGAGTTTGATCTATGATAAAGTTATGATCTTTGATCTTGTTTAATCCAAAGATAAGCATTGTAGATTCAATCTTTTTATTGTTTAGTTTAAGTTTCAACAATTGGTATCAGAGCCCCTCCTTTGTGGATTCATAGATTTGTGAATTAAATTTCAAAACTTAAAATTTTAATTCATACTTCCATGAATTATAGATTAGATCTTATGAATCATATATATGATTACTTTGGCTTTGGTAAAAAACTTTCCTTTTCCTTCAGATTTATGGATCTGAAATCTCAGATCTGAATTCAGAATAAAAAAAAATTTAATTTTAGGCTTTTCAGATCTGTTCTTTCAGATTAAATTTTTTTTTTAAAGGGGAAATAGGCGCGGCCGTGCCTACAGAGGCACGACCAGGGAGGCGGCGCCCAGGCGCTGCCCCGACATCTAGGATATTGTGGACCCCGTTTTGGGGCAATTTTGAGACTTTTAAAAAAAATTTTAACAAATTTTTGGGAACATTCAGAAAAATTTTAAGACTGTCTAACATTTAATAAAACTAATTGAAACAAAATATCGCCAAAGTGACCTCTCTTATGAAGGTTGGCTTCTTGAGAATATTAAGATGTTTGTGTGTGTGAATTCATGCGAATATTAACCAGCCCAAAGGAAGGATAATATTTGACTGAATTGCATATACACCTATGTTGATAAATGTGTGACAATTATAAGGTTTTCATGTAAATAATAAATTGATCTAAAGATAAAATTTATTATTTGACAGGATTTATTGGCAACATTTAATTACTACACCAAGAGTATCACTTATAAATTAATATTACTGTCCAAATACTTGATATTAATGTTGTGATAGGTATCTTGTAATGTATTCCATAATTGTTTAAATTTAAAAGCCATTTATTAGATTATGATGTGAACATGCATGCTTATTTGATTTATTCTCTGTACAACTATTATATCTGCTACTACTATATCTACAAATACCAACAGTATTCCCATGCTCAATGGGACAAACTTCAAGAAATGGAAAGAAAATGTTCTAATCGTTCTTGGCTGCAAGGATCTAGAGCTTGCACTAAGGATAGAGCAACATGATTCTCTTACAGCTGAAAGTTCTCCTGATGATAGGAAGAACTTTAAGAAGTGAGAATGCTCTAATCACATAAGTCTAATGATCATAAAGCGCGGCATTCCGGAAGCCTTTCGAGGTGCAGTATCTGATGAGATAACTTTGGCTAAAGATTTCTTTGCCGAAATTGAGAAACGTTTTGCAAAGAACGATAAGAAAGAAACAAGCACAGATTTAGCTAGCTTGATTTCTATGAAGTATACGGAAAGGTAAACATAAGGGAGTACATCATGCAGATGTCTCATATTGCTTTCAAGCTTAAGGCACTAAAGCTCGAGCTGCCTGAGGACTTACTCGTATATTTAGTATTGATTTCGCTTCCTACATACTTCAGTCAATTTAAGGTCGGTTATAACTGTCAGAAGGAGAAATAGACTCTGAATGAGCTCATTTCATATTGTGTGCAAGAAAAGGAAAGGCTTAAGCATGAGAAATCTGAAAGTACTCATCTTATCAGTATTGCAAAAGATAAGGGTAAGAAAAGAAAGAAGGATGAAGCTGCTAAGGGTTCAGATCAAAAGAAACCTTCTTTTGTAAGAAACCTGGACACATAAAGAAAGAATGTACAAAATATCATGCTTGGCGTGGCAAGAAAGGTATGTTCTTTACTTTGGTCTGTTCTGAGGTTAATTTAGCTTCAGTACCTAGAAGCACTTGGTAGTTAAACTTTGGTGCTACTACTTACATAAGTGTTTCTATGCAAGGTTGCCTGAACTACCGAAAGCCAAGTAATGGTGAAAGATACATCTTTGTGGGCGATGGACAGTCGGTAGAAGTTGAGGCAATAGGGCATTTTAGGTTGTTAAAAGGAACTGATTTTTATTTGGACTTGAAAGACACTTTTGTTGTACCGTCATTTAGACAGAATTTGGTTTCTGTTTATGTATTGGACAAATTTGGTTATCTTTATTCTTTTAGAAACAACCAGTTTAGTCTTTCATGAAATTCAAATATTGTTGGTACTGATTCATTGAGTTTTTATGACAACCTTTATTTGCTTGATACTATTGCATCATATAATGAAACCTTGCATGTGGATTCACGTGATACAAAACGTAAGCTAAATAAAGAAAATTAACTGTGTCAGATCTGACCGTGGCGGTGAGTACTATGACAGATATGACGGTTCAGGAGAATAACGTTCAGGGCCATTTGCTGACTTCCTATAGGAATGTGGAATCGTCCCACAGTACCCATAATAGGCTCACCTAGCATGAATGGTGTGACTGAAAGACAAAACATGTCTCTTAAGGATATGGTGAGGAGTATGATTAGTCATTCTACCTTACAAAATCACTTTGGGGAGAAGCAATAAGACAACAACTTATATCCTGAACAAAGTACCAACTAAAGCAGCTGTCAAAACACTTCATGAGCTTTGGACAGGTCAAAAGCAGTCTAAAGCACTTACATATTTGGGGATATCCATCTGAGGCTAGGCCTAATAGACCAAATGAAAAGAAATTGGACTCCAAAACAGTGAGCAACTACTTCATTATTTACTCTAAGCGATTTAGGGGCTACAAGTTTTATGATCCCACTATTAAATCAATTTTTGAAACAGGAAATGCAATATTTTTTGAGGATGTTGAGTTTGTGGGGAGAAATAAAGTAAGAGACATTGTCTTTGAGGAATCAATTATGATCCCTACTACTGCTTTTGATAGTGTACAGGCTTCTATACCTGTCATTGTTCGAGAAGCAAATATGGAACCTCATCAAGACAATGTTGAACAACTTCCCACTCAACTTGAGGTAATTGTTCCTAAAGAACAAACTCAACAACCTCAAGAACAGATACCATTAAGAAGATCAACAAGAGAGGAGAAATGATATTCCAGATGACTACATAGTATTAATCCAAAAACACGAAGACACTGATGGATCGGTGGAAGGTGATCCAATCAACTTCCATCAAGCCATGCAGGATTCTAACTCTAAAAAATGGATAGATGACATGAATGAAGAGTATAAGTCTACGCAAGACAATAAAGTTTGGGATCTTGTTCCATTACCTGAAGATAAGAAGTCCATTGGTTGCAAATGGATATCTAAAACCAAGAGAGATTCAGAAGGTAATGTGGAAAGATATAAGGCTAGTCTTGTAACTAAAGGCTTTACTTAAAGGGAATGCATTGATTTTACAGAGACTCCGATTTCATCGAAAGACTCTTTTAGGACAACTATGCCTCTTGTTGCACATTTTGACCTTGAGTTGCATCAGATGGATGTTTAGACAGCTTTTCTCAATTGTGACATTGAGGAAACCATATATATGGTGCAACCAGAAAACTTTGTGTCTGAAGACCCAAAGAATATGTTTTGCAAATTAAAAAAAATCATTTATGGACTCAAGCAAGCTTCCCGTCATTGGCACTACAAGTTTCATCACGTAGTTGTCTCATTTGGTTTCGAGACAAATGTTGTTGAAGATTGTGTGTATCACAAGTTCAGTGGGAGTAAGTATATATTCCTGATTTTGTATGTAGATGACATACTCCTTGCTACCAATGATAAGGAAATTTTGCACGAAACCAAGAGATTTCTATCAAAGAAATTTGATATGAAAGATCTTGGTGAGGCAACTTTTGTCTTTGGAATCCAGATATACCAGGATCACTCTCGAGGTATTCTTGGATTGTCACAAAAGGCCTATATAGAAAAGGTGCTTGAAAGATATGGTATGTAAGATTGTAAACCAGGAGACACTCCAGTCGCAAAAGGTGATAAATGCATTCTAAGTCAATGCCCTAAGAATGACCTTCATGTTAAAGAAATGCAGAAGATTCCCTATGCTTCAGTTATAAGGAGTCTAATGTATCTCAGGTTTGCACACGTCCAGACATAGCAATCATTGTTGAATTGCTAGGCAGATATTTAAGTAACCTTGTGATGGATCACTAGAGCAGCCAAAAGGGTCTTCAAATATTTACAGAGAATTAAGAATTACATGCTCACATACAAAATGTCAGATCAGATTAAGATCATTGGGTATTCGGATTCTGACTTTGTTGGATGACAAGACACTAGGCGATCCACATCAGACTACATTTATCTGTTGGATGGAGGAGCTATTTCCTGGAAGAGTGCTAAGTAAGCACTCATAGCCTCCTCTACTAGGGCAGCAGAATTTGTAGCATATTATGAGGCATCCAATCATAGATTATGGCTGCGAAATTTTACCACTGGGCTACGCGTTCTAAGTGGTATTAAAAAACCACTAAAGTTATACTGTGACAATAAATCAGCAGTTCTATATTCCACAACAACAGGAGCTCATCCAGGTCAAGATACATTGACATTAAGTTCCTGGTTGTGAAAAAAGTTACAGAGTGGACAGTTTTCAATAAAGCACATTAGGACAAACTCCATGATTGCAGATCCGCTTACTAAAGGATTAACATCGAAGGTCTTTCATGAGCATACCGCTTCTATGGGTATTATATCACTTAAGGATATCATGTTTAAGTGAGAGTTTGTATATATATTTTAGTGCTCTATTTTATGTCTTGGACACATTTTGTGTAATTGAATATTTTCTACAGAAATAAAGTATTCAGTTCATACATTCTGTTTTATTAATGTTAAAGTTTGATCTCAATAAAATTTAAGGGTGGAACAGTTGGAAATAGACATGTTCAGATCACATTACATGTAATTTTCATACTACACATCCATGATTGATCTATGTCATTTGATTGTATTGGTATATGTGATTATTGGTGGGTTTAGTTACGGTAATTGTAACAAAAATTCCTTTAGTTCTATATCAGTATAGTCAATAGACGAGATTGTTTAGAATACCTGATTACATGATAGCAATATTTGAGCTCATAAAGTGTACACATTTCTAAGGTAACATGTGGCCTACGTGAGAGATTGTTGAAAATAATTTAACATGTATGGGCTCACATATGTAAATTTAATGTGTATGGCTATCCTAAAGTATAGTTCGAATTAATTGTGATCTAATAAAGTTAATAATTAGACTAATGTGTATTAAATTGTCATGGAATTAATGTGTAAAGATAAGTATGCAATTTCTAATTTGTTGAAGGGCCAAATTGAAAAAAAGAATAACTCTTGTTATTATATAAAGGATCATGGTCCCCACAGGAACGTATCTTCTTCTCTTTGAGATCCCTTCAGACAGAGAGAAACCCTAAAAGGATACAGATCTTTTGGAAGGCCATCTCCATCCCAACAACTCAAGTAATTCAATCATGGATCAAGACGCTTTTGCCTTTGTTATTTTAATCTTCTCATGTCTTTGAATCTTTAAGGAGGCTAGATTTATTGTTTTAGGCTTTGATCTATTATAAAGTTATGCCCTTTGATCTTGTTTATTCCAAAGATAAGTATTGTAGATCCAATCCTTTTATTGCTTAGTTTAAGTTTCAACAATTTGCATTGTAAATGGATTGGGATCATGAACCACAGACATTGCAATTACTGTTAAACACATGGACCCAATAAAATTTTTTGAAAAATTTACCACACATCATCAAAAGATCACCTTATCGCAACTGTGGAGTTGGCTGTGTGAAGTCACTTATAGTATGGCTGACTATATACAAGCGTTGTTTTCTTATGATATCTATACAAGCGAACAGAGGGCTACACAAATCTTTTTCTTCTTAATTTCAATGAAAATCAATTTTCTTCCCTTATTGAGGCCTCTTTTTGCATTGTTTATCCATTGTCTATCACCTTGTCTTCAATTATGGAAACTCCTACAGTGTTATATTTCACTTCGTATCTTGAGTTGCTTGACAATTTCACTTCTGTTATAATATCTTATTTGTTTGGATTCTCTTTCTTGTCTAATCTTCTGAAATCCTAATCATACAATATTTCTGGTTCTAATTATAGTCATATAAAAAATAAAAAATTTACCTTAAATTTTCAAGGCTTGTGTCGAGCATATGACAAAATAAAAGCACTTTACTCATCTGAGTAACAGCTATCTGGATTTATTGATAAAAATTGATTAAAAAAGTGCGGATGGGAAAAGTAAAGGATCAAGAAAAACCTGGCTTCTCTAAGATTCTCAGCACGGATTCCAAATCCATATGAAGTTGTCCCATGGAGACGGTCATTGTTAGCTATAGGGGATAAAGGAACAAGAAGAAAACCTGCATTAGCAAATAACTCTTCCAAGTTGCCAAAGTGAACAAGTGAATCATATTATCACATGGAATTAAAAAGCAGTGAACAAAGCTTGAGATTTTCTTCAAAATTACAAAAGTAGTACGAATATTTCATCAAAATATGAAAGATAAATGATACACAGCAAAGCAAAGGCCAAATTGCAACGAATAAGTGAGTTTTAGTTCTGTAGCCAGTAATAACAGCATTGTGGGCCCAGCAACCAATTGGTTTGTTGCTGAGTCAAGAAAAATAAAAGAAAAGGAAAAAAAGAAAAAGGAATGGTTTATTTAGAGTATAAACCAAATAGGTCATTGAGCTAATATAACTGGAGCAACTCAATACTTTTCAAGATGGACATAACTACTTTATGTCATGAACATAACTAAGATTGAGCAAGGCCAATTTGCAAATACGGTAGAGACATGACCTCAGTTGGTCATAAAAAAAGATTTCATGTTATCAATATAAACTTAATTGTGTCACTTGAAAAAACACCATGTCATTAAGCATATACATTTCACTTTTAATTAAGATATATATGTTAGTTTTGAGATATCATATCGAACAAGTCCTTAGGGAAATGTTAAATAGATGACATTTTGTCTCATTAGGAAAATAATAATATAGTTTTAGCTATTCATGCACGCCATGAGAGACATTCGAAGTTCTTGTAACTCAACGTGCAATATCGTGTTCTAATAACCCTCCCTTGTGCACATGGATCATATATATCATCAAGAAAATCCAACTCAAGTTAAATTAGAAATTGAAAATCAGAGATTTGATACTAATTCCCATATTATTCATTAAGGACCTGCTCTAAGCATCGCTGCTATGCAACCATGTGTTATCAAATTGAGTTGGCTGAAAGACATGCTAAATTCTAGCAACAAAAAACAAATAAGACATCTGGTACTTGTGGACGGAGCATCTGTTGTGCACTAAACAAAAATAAAGCAGGAAATTGGAATATGCATGTTATGAACTAATGCACAGAATAAATAATCACTGCTTGTATTATATCCATTTTGAATTGGACCGATTCTGCCTGTGAAAGATACCAACATGCACGACATCAAAACCGGATATCAAGATGGCTTTTGCCCAAACACAACTCAGCATTCCAAGTAACTCCTCAACCTAGGGTTCCTACTAAAGAAGCAGGGGCTACGGAAGCGTCTGGATCTTTTATTGGTCTTTTGTCGGTACATGGACAACTATGTCGATTGATGGACTTATCAGTCTTGGTTGTTACAACTTACAAAGGCCGATGCTACTGCAATGAGGCTGCTGGAGAAGAAAATCAATATATTGCTCAAGTAATTTACCCTTTATACCTTTTGAAGAAAGTTCTGTTACTAACATGTTTAGTTCCATTGTGGGTAATGTAGTTGGTTCCGAAGCCTTACAAGCTCTACCTCTGGATGACCCACAAATTGAACTCCCACTACTTATTCCAAAACTTTCCAAGGCCCGCTGTTGAGGACATCACGCCATTTGGGCAAAAGTCCACATTAGAAGAAGGCGTATTGCATTTTAGTTCTAGTTTATTCTAGTTATTTTGATTTTAATTTATTCTGAATTTAGTTGTTTTTTTTTTTATTTGGAAGTCTAATACCACATCGGTTATGTCCTGAAAACTGGAGTTTTGTAAAGCCTATAAATAGTTCATACGACTTCTCTTATTGGTATTGAATGATTGAAATTAATTTTTTTGGTTAAAATTCTTGAGATTGTGATCTTGAGAGTGGTGTAAGGGATGTGAAGCCCAATCTTATGCAAGGGGTGTGAAGCTCAATCTTGTGCAAGGGGTGTGAAGCCCAAATCTATCACAGTTCTTAGTTCTTCTCTCTCAAACCTAGTTTCTTTTTCTATCTAAATTGAAGGCGATTGTGATCATGGTTCAAAGTCTCGGTCTCGGCCGTCGACTCGGCCGGCACCGAGACGGATCGGTCTCGGCGACTCGGATCGGACTCGGACGATACGCGCAAAACGCTACATAGAACGCCAAAAATTATAAAAAAAATCATGACAAATCATAAAAAAATGTAAACATCAAAATTCATGCATCACATATTCAAAACATATCACCTAACACTCAAAACATAACGTGAAAGTATAAATACAAGCGTCGTCGGTAGAAAAATATCAAAATACATGCATAATATAGTAAATTGCACAAAATAATTCATAAGTACCTGCTAATATAGTCATTTCCACATTTAATTTAAGCAACACTAACTTAATTATCTGTTAAATTAAATTAAAACTAAAATTAACTAAATTAAAACAACATTAAATTAAACTCAATTAAATGAAACTAAATTAAATTAAACTAAACTAGTTTACACTAGATTAAGCAACACTAACTTAATTACCTAACTTCAATAAAATTATTAAATTACCTAACTTAATTACAAAACTTTATTAAATTAAATTAACCTAAATTAAGTTAACTAAACTAATTTAAATTAAATTAAACTCAATTAAATGAAACAAAATTAAATTAAACTAAACTAGTTTATACTAGATTAACCTACACTAACTTAATTACCTAACTTCAATAAAATTATTAAATTACCTAACTTAATTATAATTAGAAAATTAAATTAAATTAAATTAAATTGACTTAAATTAACTTTAACTAAACTAAACTAAATTAAATTACATTAAACGCAAATTAATTAAACTGAGGGAGAGAGAAAGAGAGGAAGAGAGACGGAGACAGAGGAGAGAGAGGGAAACACAGAGGAGGAGAGAGACACACAAAGAGAGAGAGAGGGACAGAGAGAGACAGAGACAGAGAGAGGGAGAGGGGGAGAGAGACTGAGAGGGAGGGAGAGAGTCTGACACAGAGAGAGTCCGACAGAGAGAGATACAGAGGGGGAGAGAGACGGAGACAGAGGGGGAGAGAGAGACTGAGAGGGAGAGGGAGAGAGTCCAAAAGAGAGAGAGAGACGGAGAGAGAGAGACTAAGAGGGAGAGGGAGAGAGTCCGACGGGGAGAGAGAGACGGGGAGAGAGAGAGAGACAGAAGAGAGAGCCGCTGCGGGAGAGAGAGACAGAGAAAGAGAAAGAGAGGGGGAGAGAGGCACAGAGAGTGGGAGAGAGGGAGAGAGAGAGACTGAGAGGGAGAATTACCTGCAAGACGGCGACGCGACGGCGACGCGGGGGGACGACGAGAGGAAAGGGGCAGCAAGCACGAGAGAGAGAGAGATCAGATCTCTCTCTCCCTTAGTGCCTTTAATCGAAGGGTCACGGCGCCGAGTCGACCCGGATCGGGTCCGACTCGGACTCGACTCAGTCAACTCGGCCGAGTTGACCGAGTCGAGTCCGAGTCGGACCCGATCCGGGTCGACTCGGCGCCCGTCGGTCGACTCTGGCCTCCGAGTCATATCGGAGGTGGCCGAGTCGGATACGACTCGACACGACCCGGCCGAGTTGACCGAGTCGAGTCCGAGTCGGTCCCGATCCGGGTCGACTCGGCGCCCGTCGGTCGACTCGGGCCTCCGAGTCATATCGGAGGTGGCCAAGTCGGATACGACTCGGCCGAGTCGGCCGATATTTCGAACAGTGATTGTGATCCACCCATATTACATCAATTTTACTATCAGAGCCCTATGCTTTCAATCGACTTTAATTTTTATATCCCCTCCCTCCTCTCCTTCTCCTTCCACAAAATCCTAGATTTAAACCCTAGACTGTTGTTCAAAAAAAACAAAAAACACTTTCTAAACCCTAGATCTAAAGCTTCCCTTTCTTTTCCTACCCTAGACTGTTCTTTTTCTTCCCAAGAAAAAAAATCAAAAAATAGTAAGAAAACAAACAACACTGTTCATTTCCCTCCCCTCTCTAAACCGACACCCCAAAAACCTAACACTAGATTCACACCCGCTGCCGCCCGCCGCCAACTCCTCTCCCTTGCCGCCTTCCTCCCTCTCCCCTTTCCCCCAGCTCCTCTCTCCTACCAACTTCGTTGACGCCAGTAGACGAATCAATCTCGCCGATGCCAATAGAATTTGCCAAAGTCGTCTGCGTACTCGCCACCTTCCTCTTCTCTTCTCGACCTCGCTAGATCTGCTGACAACACCGTCGAGTCGATGAATCAACTTCGCCGATGACAAATCAACCTCCACGTACTCGCCGCCTTCTCTTCTCTTCGACCTTGGCCAAATCTCATCCTCGACACCCTCATCTATAGTGGCCAACAACAGCGCCACCGACACCCCGTCATCGCCACCATCAACACCTCGTCATCGGCCTGCAGACCACAAGATCACACAGATCTCATCACCACAACCTCCTCAGCACTTCCTCCGTCTTCACCAATCTGATCTCACCGTTGTCGCCAGCTGTCGACGTCACCGGATTGTCCGAATCAAAAGGGGAGTGAACGGCTCAAATCTGAGCCGTTTTCAAGTCTCGAGCCAATATCGGCACCGAATACGATAGCATCGGCTCAATCGAGCCGACCTTTACTTTGCTCAAGAACGCTATCGTCATCGGCTAGACGAGCCGAGCCGCCCCGACCACGAGCTGACCCGAGCGCCAGCTCAGACCAGGGCCGACCAAGTTGACTCAGCACTGACTCGGACTTGATTCAGCACTGACTCAGACCCAACTCGGCAGATTTAGTTCGGAAGCCATTTTGAGCAAGTTTCAAGTCTGATTCAAGTCGTTTTCGGGGTATTAGACTCGTAGAAGGCAGAGCTACGCAACCAGCGACTACCAGTTCACTTCGGATTCAGTTCAAGTTTAATCTTTGGATTTTTTTATTCAGTTATTATTTCTCTTAATTAAGAAGCTAGTTGGTAAATTTGTCGCAAAATAAAACTATTGACTGATGTCCACAAAAGTCAGATTGTGTGATTTGACCTTAAGTGGAGATCAAGATTGATATTAACTATGCAACTTAATTGATTTGAATGAGTGATCACTTAAATTAATTTGAAAACTTACTGTGGTAGCACGTATAATTAATCACATTCTCAATATTACATTATCTTAATCATGTGTTAATCAATAGGGCTTCAAATTCAGTATTATTAATCATTAATTTGATCTATGATTTCTCTCGCTTTAACACACATTTCACCCTCAAGGTAGTTTGCACTTTGCACCAACATCAATCACTTGCCTGTCTTAAAAAATAAGTAAATAATAAAAAAAATAGTTAAAATTTGCATGCCAACTAGAAGTGAAAAAACTTTTTCAATAGGAAAGACTTCTGCACCCGTGGACTCTAGCCTTAAGTATAAACTTGACACAATCTTTATTAGGATGGACCAGATGGACCAACGACTTTAAGAGTATATAGGTCAGGATGACACCAAGTGCAGGGAATTAGCCACTCGACTGGATAGGCTAGAAACAAGTAAAAGGAGAACCCCGGACCCCTTAGAGGATAACGAGTCCCGAGCTAACAATAGGTCACTCCAGCGTAGGCAAGCTCAGCCCTCCTACCCTGAGGATACGGATGCCCAATACGTCAAGAGTATAAAAGTAGATGGTCCACCTTCGATGGACGTCCAGACTCTCAGGCTTGTTGGTCCCTAGAGGGGGTGAAAAGGGACAAAACTAAATTATGTCTAATAAAACTTTACAAAAAATTTGTACCACTGGTAGAACCAAAATACCTAGAAAAATTACAGTAGCAATAATATTACTGGTAGAATATAAAACAGACAAGTATAATGTATAATAAGTTGCTGGTAGAATCACTTAGAAAATTTTCTAAACACAAGCAACTAATAGTGTAATCACAATAAATTAAATAAATATTTCGCATTAATGAATGAAATTAAAATAAGAGAGAAACACAGAATATTATAATGGTTCAGGAAATCCCTACGTCCACCACCTAGAGGCCCCTTTTCTAGAATTTTGAAATCTGCTAAAAAACTTTCTCCGAAGCTAGGATTACACTACCAAGACTCCCCCCGAGCTTGGAGTCTCTCTTCTTCCCGAAAAGGTATACAAAACCATGTCCTCCCCAGAGTTGGAATTCTCCTCTTCTCCGAGAGGGTGCAGAAATTCCACATGATTGTTTTGTTCTCTAAAACAAGAGTGAGAACCAATTAGTCCAAATACACAAATCAAATAAAAATATACAAGTGAGGCTCTATGTAATCAAGCAGTACAAACAATTTATCTTCAATAATTAAGCACAATTAAATGAGAATCAAAGTCAGATAAAAGAAGATCTAACCCAAGATTCTCAAAATAGAGAATTGAATGAAGTGTGACCTTGATGAAGAATTGAATGATTTGCTCTTCGAGCAGGAGAGAGGTTGTTGGAGAATTTATCAAAGTGAAGATCAATAACACATCTCTTTAAATGAACAAATGATTTTGCAATTTAAAGCTCACTATTTTTAGTATAGAAAAATTTCAGCTCACTAAAACTCTTTCAGTTTTGCAGGTGTATTCTCTATGATGTGTTTGAAGAGAGAAGCTCAGTGTAATAACTAGAGGCTCACTAAAATTTGCCCGTTGGAGGGAAAAGCTCATCAATACAGAATGAGCTCTGTTGCAACAACACATCAAAATAGACAGGGGCAGGCAAGCTTGAAAAGCATTGTATTAATTTTGACAGCAATCTCAATATTCAAACAAGTATCTTAAGCTCAGATATGATAGGCTGTGTAAAAAGATTTGGCCAATAAATGCAACACCAGCCCTCAAAGAAAGGATACAGATGTCTCCAAGCTTTGCTGCTGGCTGAAAATAAATGCAGCAGCATTAATTAAAGAGGAGGGGCTGCTGTTTTGCAGAGAGAGAGTCAAAAGGAGAGGGAAAATGAGAGGCAGGCTGCCTTTGAATGGTGTCAAGTCACTTCAAGAGACACCAAAGTTTTTATCATCAAATCAAGAAGCAAGTGGGCAAGTACAACACGATTGGAAAAAATACAAGATGTTGTTGATTTGTGACAGTGGAAAGTTTGAGAGGTTAAGTTGATCTCTCTCTAAATAATGACTCTTAAAGATAGTGAAAGCACAAGTTTTAGATACTGGGATCCAACTCTTTCGAACCATCTGAAAGCTATAGTCAATATAGGAAACGGATACAAAACGTTTAGGCTAGCTGTCAATAGGATGAAGAGGTGTGACAACAAAATCTCTATCATCTCTCAATTATCCATCAACCAAGAGATTTGACAAAGTGAAGCCAACGGCTAGTAAGACCATGGTTCAAAGTTGCGGTTTCGGTCGCCAATTCAGTGGGCTCCGTTTCACATCGGTCGCGGCGTCTCGGAACGGACTCAGGCGATACGCGCAAAATGTTACAAATAAAGCTCAAAAAATTCTGAAAAATTCACGATAAATCTTAAAAAATATATAGACCCATATATCACATGTTCAAAAAAAATTTATTTTGAGGGGTAATTAGGGAAATATGATGATTCGAGAGGATAAATAAAAGAAATATATAAATTTAAGGGATAAATTTAGAAATATGAAAAAGTGAAGGGTAAATCTGAAAAGACTCAAATATTAAAAAAAAGAAAAGCTTATAAAGAGACAGAGAGAGAGGGTGAGTGAGACAGATTCGGAGGGGGAGGAGGAAGAGATCGGAGGGGGAGAGAGAGATCGGAGGGCCTCTCTCCCTCCCTCTAATGTCTCTCTCTGTCTCTGTGAAGGCGGCCAGGTCGGAGGGGGCGACGAGATCAAAGGGGAAGACGGCCAGAGGGGGGCGACAAAATCTGGCGACGTCCAGAGATCTGGTGACGGTGTCCAGGGGGGCAATGAGATCAGAGGGGAAGGCAGCGAAACAGGTAAATTTTTTCCTTTCACGGTTGCATCTCGGTCGAGTCATGGGCCAATTTTGGCTTGTCTCGGGTGCGACTCGGTCTAGACTTGGGCGAAAAAGAAAAGCTTATAAAGAGACAAAGAGAGAAAGGGTGAGAAAGAGAGAGATTCAGAGGGGGGGGAGAGATTGGAGGGGGAAAGAGAGATCGGAGAGCCTCTCTTCCCCTCTGATGTCTCTCTCTGTCTCTGTGAAGGCAGCTAGATCGGAGGGGGGCAACGAGATCAGAGGGGAAGGCGGCCAGATCTGGCGACGTCCAGATCTAATGACAGTGTCCAGAGGGGGCAACGAGGTCGGAGGGGAAGGTGGCGAAACAGGTAAGTTTCATTTTTTTCCTTTCACAGGCGCATCTCAGCCGAGTCACGGGCCAATTTTGGCTTGTCTCGGGTGCGACTCGGTCTAGACTTGGGCGTCTCGGCCTAGTCAGACCGAGACCATGGCTGACTCAGATGAGACGCCCGAGTCTCAGCCGAGTCGGCTCCGAGTCAAGTCAAAATTGACAAAATATAGGTATCGTGGAACGAACTCAGACCAGGGAAGCTCATTCCAGTTCCGACTCCGCTCAGAACCGAAACGGCCGAGTTTTTAAACTCTGAGTAAGACTCTGAAAACTCAAGGCTCAAGGTGAGATAAGACCAGATAAAAGTAGTCCACTTGACAGTAAAAACATGATACCAAATTGCAATCAATTGATATCAATTAAAAAGTGACGAAATAGTCTTAATCTCTCTTTGAAAGAATTCTATAGTAGAGAATGAATTATTGGCAAAAGTAGTGATAGGATAGTGCAGTAGTCCTACTACGATATACAAGACTTAGAGAAATATTTAAGTGAATTTTATTTCTACCGTAATTTTGAAGATAAAATAAAATATCACGTGATTACTTACAAATTTCCTATGATGTGAAAGTTGTAGCTCTGTATTTCTCATTCCAGTTCTTTATAGTTTGATGCAATTTTAATTTTGCTTGTAATTTTGGAGCTATAATCCTGCCAACCTCGTTTCAGATTTTGCAAATTAAGATTTAGTCCGTCCAACCTCCATAAACCTGTCTTATCTTGTAATAAAACAAACTATAAACAAGTTAATTAGTAGCTTAACTTATAAGTTAACTACATCACCAAAATCTTAGGGTTCAAAAGGCTTTTACAGATTGGACATCAGCTATGGACCGCTATTTTTGTTGGAACGACATGTCAGAGTCTAGAAAAATCTGATTTGCAATTATGAAACTACTTGGACAAACCGGATAATATTAGGAGACCCTTGAAAGGATGATGCGATCTAAAAGGAATACTCAGTTGAGACTTGGGAGGGCATAAAAGAGAAACTTAGGCTGAATTATATTTCACCTTCCTTCCATCAACATTTACTGAGCAAATGGAATAGGTTAACTCAACAAAACAAGTCGGCCACTGATTAATCACAAGGTTTGATGAACAGTTGAATCGGTGCACTGCCATCGAGTTAACAATCTCCCGAACATACCCATCTAGGTTTAGGACTACCGCTGAGAGCTCATAGCTCGAGGCATCATGACTTTAGAACATGCATATCTGTTGATTACCAATTTAGATAAGTATAAATCTTTCTTTCATTGAACTAATTTTAGAAATAGCTCTAAGACAACAACCGCTAGCAAACCTAACTATAATCAATCCTTCTCAGCCAGAGAAAACCAGCATCCAGTTCTTCAAGTGTCAAACCATCGAGTCCGCCTTGTATAAACCTGACAACTTTTTAGAAGGCCGCTAGTGAACCTGTGAAAGTCAACCCGCATACCAGTGTTATAGATGTCAGGGATATGGACACTTTGCAAACCACTGCCCAAGTCAAACTAAGACACTTTTTAGTAGAAGTTCCCATAGTAGAAGATGAAGAAAAAGAAGATGGTCTAAAAGTGGTTGTGCACTAACAGGATGACTCGGACGCCTTTGCTGAAGATCGTGAGTTCAGTGGCTGTATTAGGACTTTAACATTGACTGACCTAACTCCTACTTATGACAGAGCCCTTTTAAAAGTAGTTAGGTGTACCTTAGCGTAGCCCGACAAGTCAATGATTGGAGAAGAATTACAACCTTTCACACCTCCACCAAGATCGAATATAACTGTAAGGTGATTATGAACAATGAAAGTAATATCAATGCAATATCGTCCAAGGTGACTGAAAGGCTTGGATTAAAAGCAGTACCCTATCCCCAAGCGTACAAGGTGTCATGGATTAACCCCCACAGTGCTAGAAGTAAAGCAACGGTGTCTTGTCCCGGTCAATTTTAATTTTTACAATGACAATATCTGGTTTGATGTGGTTACCATGAACGTGGGTCAAATTATTCTGATAGACATGATTATTTAACAAAGATGTCACCATTTACGGTCGTTCTAATATGTGTCAATTTTACATAATGGCAAGAATTTAATACCCTTGAGACTCAAGTTTAGACAGCCTGAGAAAACACTTACCACACTCAAGAAAACTAGAAGAACTAACCTAATCAGTGCAAAGGTCCTTAATTAAAAACTGAAGAAAGGTCTTTCTTTTCATTCCTTGGCTCTGCTACCGACTCCACCTCCCTTACCACCAATTGCTATCACTCTCTCTTTTCTCCTACTAGCCTTGTCTGCTCTGACCGTCAACCTCCTTTTCCTCCATTGCAGACACCACATCATTCTAGGGTATCAGACTCTACATCTGCTCGCATCTCACACGTGTGCATTACATGAGGAAATCAGAGAAAATAATAAAAATAATGCTGATTATATAAAGCTTCTCCTGATTCACACTGTCGATTGAGAACAGTTATTGTTAGTGTGCGATGGTCCCTCTCAATCAAGACCTAAACAGTTTTCTCCGAGAACTGTGAAGAAATTGCATGAGTGAAGTGCAGGACCTTTTCAAATCCTCAAGGGAGGTCAATTCAAATGCTTATGTGGTGGACCTCCAACCATATTTTGGCATTAGTTGCACTTTTACTGTCGAGCATTTGGTTCCATATAGAAGTATTCTTAATACTCGTCTAATTCACTCATGGATAAGCCTACCCATAGTTGTCCTTTTGAGAGCCAGCCCTTTATAACCTCCACTTCCTCCTAAATTATCTCATGCAGTAAAAAATATAGATTCTATTTTGAATGATCAGATTATCTCTATTAGAGATGGAGGAATAAGATGCTATCTGGTTAAATGAAGAGGAAGACCTGAATGAGAAAATTCTTGGATTAGTGAAGAGAATCTTTGACGGCTCGACCCGACCCGACCTAATTGAGCATTATCATAATCAACAGCAGCTTTCCAGCGCACACTCAACAAGGTCGAGTTTTTTCTATCCAGGGGGAAACGATGATGGCATCACACCGTTTGAGCAAGTTCACATTAGGAGAAGGCGTATTGCATTTTTAGTTCTAATTTATTCTAGTTATTTTGAATTTAGTTGTTTCATTTATTTGGAAGTCTAGCGCCACATTGGTATGTTCTGAAAACTAGACTTTTGTAAAGCCTATAAATAGGCCCCCAAAACTTGTCTTATTGATATTGAATGATTGAAATTAAAATTTTCAGTTAAAATTCTTGAGATTATGATCTTGAGAGTGGTGTATGGGGTGTGAAGCCCACTCTTGGGCAAGGGGTGTGAAGCCCAAATCTATCAAAGTTCTTATTTCTTTTCTCTCAAACCCTAGTTTCCTTTTCATTCTAAATTGATGGTGATTGCTATCTACCCATATTACATCACCCGCCCCATGGCATCCAGGTTGCATATGCAAGAAGAAAAACTTAAGATGCCTGCATGGACATGCCAAACCTGGCCCTATGTTCAGGGCAGATATTGAAACCAAATTTGACTTGCCCCTCTAATGCAGGGGCACCAAAAGAGACCAGACAAACTAGCACTAAAAAGATCAGAACTTCAGTCTTCTTGCCCTTGTCATTTAACATAGTTAATAAATGAATGTCATTATCTTGATGAACCAGTCCATATCATATAATATTCTTAGAAAAATGAAAAGGAAAAGTTTACAAGATTATGGGTTTTTCTACCATCATATGTCAGATAAGCCATAATTCAGATAAAAAAAACTTTCCTCAGAAATATATATCGACATAATAACCAAACCTCATCATTTTTCTTGAGAATCCAATAATTTGGTAAGCAAAGAAAAGGAAAAAAAAAAAGAACCATCAGAATGATTAACTATTCGACAACCACTTCAGCCCTTGCACCGCACAAACCTAATACATTAAGCAAACTCTTGGTTAATGAAAAGTCAGGAGTTTTGAGTGAGTGATGTAGATAGGGTATGTGTATGTTTGAAGGTTGAGATGCAGCAACAGGACTGTTTTTCAATTAACCCAAGTATTAAGAAAAGTTAGGATTTTGAGGTGAGTGATGTACACAAGGAATGTGTATGTTTGAACATTAAAATGCAGCAACAGGTCTATTTTTAACTAAAAGCAAGAATTACTGAACAGTCAGGAGTTTGAGGTGAGTGATGTAGATACGGAATGTGTGTTCAAATTTTTTAGTGTTTTTCAATTAAAACAAGTGTTATGAATGTCTTCTCATTTGCTTTGGCTTGCATCAAGAGCCAAGATGACAAATAAAAAGAAAAATCTTCATCGTTCCCCTCCTTTAGAATCTTTCTCACTGTAACAAAATTTTGTGTTGCATTATTGTAAAAATGACAAGGTGTGATTTCCCTATCCACCAAATGGAATAAGGGGACTTATAAGAAGCATCTCTTGTCGATAATCTCCTGTCCCATGAAATTGGCAAACAAACTCAGAGGGCTGGGGTCAGGTTGATAGATGGTCATAAATTTGTCAAGTTTTCTATGGAGCCTTTTCAATATGGGCTCCATAACGGTTCCAATTGGATGAGAAGAAGCTTAGATGATGATGATGATGACAAAGTAACCAGGGTTGTGTTTGTTTTTTCAATCTAGATTATAAGAGTAGATCCATGTCATGCAAAATCAAACGACAGCTTTTGCATCTGAGCAAAAGCAAGGGTAATGACAGCCTATTAAAAAAATCACTGAAAGTTTTTAAATACTATTTTTTAAATAATTAGTATTTACATTGGATAAGAAGAAGCTTAGATGATGATGACGACAAAGTAACCAGGCTCGTGGTTGGCTCTTCAATGAAAATTATTAAAGTAGATCCATGCCATGTCAAATCAAATGACAGCTTTTATGAAGCAATCTGATCAAAAACAACAGTAATGACAGCCTATTAAAAAACTCAGTGAAACTATTTAAATACTGATTTTTAAATCATTCTAACACCGTATGATTGGATGCTATTGTAATTTGTGTCATGTTACAATAATGATGTAGAAATATATAATTTTCATCCAATGAAGCATACCTGTAAGACTGAAGGTAAAAGCAGGCTTCCACCAAGATTTAAAGGCTAAACTTACGGAGGAACTAATAGGGCCCACCTTTCCCTGCAACCATAGAGAAATTAATGGTTTACACTCACATACGTAAAATCACTCGAGCAGTAAAGCAACAAACTCTCACCTTCATCAAGAAGTTCTTATTGGCTTGCCAAGATGCAGCTATTTGGAATGAGGATTCATCCAAACTCCCAGCTGATTTATCTCCATTAATCCTTATAATAATAAGAAAAGGAAAGCTCAGGTTCCTCGATCCAATTGATAATCATCAATAAGAATGAGTCAGCCTTCTTCACGGATTCTACCTTGTTTCCAGTTCAAAACCAAAGTCGATGTAGTTGGTTATTCCAACTACTTGATTTTCTTCAAATGGATTATTCACCTGTATGATAGAATGAGCTCAGTTTATCAATTCATCCACAATATCATGTGTAAGGCCCTGCACATCTTACATCTTGTTCTGACGGAACAAAATAGTTAAAACATGAAAACAGTAAAATTTTATGAAGAAATATATCCAATGATAGAGATAAAAGTAAGCGTAAAAACCAAAATGTGGTATATATAGTTCACTATCCTCATTTACCACATTGACAGGCACAAATAGCTGGCAAAGGTAATGCTTAGAGACAAGGATAGACACTTCTACTTTATGTTAAGTTGACAATGTAGTAAATAAGATTGTGACTTGCATACATAACCAAAACATAGCATGATATGTTGAACTGTGGAGTTATTTCTTAAAGAACCATCAGATGGAATAACCAAGAGAAGTCAACTTGTAAATCTAGAAACAATTCTGTAACAATTGTTTTCCATAACACAACTTTCATTACATCACTGTGCAAATGATAAAGAGCTTTATTGCTAATAAGCAATAAGAATGGTCATTCAACTATTAAAGGTTACATTGCTTCATTAACTCATCTTCAAGCATTGTACCATAGCAAGTGGCTGAAAAAAGGGTCGAGGTATTTTGAATGTAATAAACAAGTATGACATTTTGCCAACAAGTTGGAGTTGAGTTTTAAATCTTCTTCAGGACAATAAAGGCTTTAGAATTTCACCGACAACAATAAAGACCGAGTTTCATCTTCTTGTCAATCAAATGATGGCTTGACTTTTCAATAACTCTACATGGCTGATAATAGTTGGGTAAGACTCTCTTGGTTTATTGGAAGATTGGTCTATCTAATTCCTGGCATAAGTAGCATCTTTTACAAGGCTGAAAATGTTTCGGGCTTTGGGCGTACAGAAAATTATGTTACCGCGAGTTTGTTTCTACTGGATGTCCAAAGTCAAATCCAATTTTTAAAATGATCCTAACTGGTAATTGTATTAAGATAGATTTGTTTAATAGATTTGTTTACCTTTTCAGATTCTAGTTTTCAGTCAGTTAAAATGTGGAATCAGTATCCATAAACTACCATTCAGTCCATTGCCGACTACCATCCATCTCAGGACTAACATAGAATCAGAATATCCACCCCTCATAAGAAGCTATTCAAGTAAAGTGGAACCCCTAATTAAAATAAGTATATTGACATTTGTCCACAAATACTTAACAGAAGAAGACAGGCATTTGATGGAGTACATACCAAAATCCCATCAGGTCCCAAGTCCCTTTCCTTGGGCTACACACCTTTAACTAGGATGTCAGTTATGATAACCAAAAGATATCAGGGAAAACAAGGCCTCGTGGGCTTTATAACTAGCTTTGCTAGAAATTCTAGGTGAGATTATTTAGTGGGAAAGGCAATAAGGTTAATCTAGACTAGATCCAGTGCAGAGTTGGTTGAGCATCATTGGAAGATGGCATTTAACTTGTTGCAGAATGCATACATTATTACCCAGACAAAAAGTATGACCCGAGTTTACTGGAGAAGAATGTCATCAGACAAGTTGAAAATGTAAAGGTGACAGTTAAAAGGGCTTGAATAAATATGATAACTTAGAGTACCTAACTCAGATAATGAAGTCAGATCATAAGAACACTTGAACTGCGTGTTGCATTGGTATTAAATTCCTGCTTTCTAAAATTAGGGAAAAGAAATCCAAACCAAAAAAGCACAATTCTGGAATTTTCCAATCTTGGATGATTGATGGAGATTAAGGTGAAATTTAAGATAAATGGAAAGGCCTTGAGACATTTTTAGCATTTCTATCTATTAAAGAAGTTTGGGCAATAGATGACAATTTTTACAATAAAGTAGAAAGACCATAGCTAAGTGAATGGCTTGGGTCATCCCTATTAAGCCAAGGAACATAATTGTAGAAACCTGAATTTTTCTTAAGAATTTATTTAATTAACAAATCAACATATACTACATTATGATGTTTCGGATGTTATTATGCAAAATATGAAATGTCAGGGAGAAACATGCAAAAAGTGTATGGATGATCTCATTTTATTGGGTGACAAAAAATTTTATTTGATTGCTCTATGAGGTAGGGGGGGGGGGGGGGGGGGGGGGGGGGGGGGGGGGGGGGGTGTCACCTAAAATTAGAGGTATATAAACCCACTCTCATCTTCTCTCCTAAGTTCCCCAACCCCAACTCACAGTCAAATCTCAGCTCAAACCAAAGAGAGAGAAAAATGGAGAGAAGAAAGAAGGAGAAGAGAAAAAAGAGTTCTCAAGGTAAAATCCCGAAACTCTAATTAGTCAAACTTCTCATCTAAGACTCATGAGATCTTACATCTTTATAAAGAATTAATTCACTAAGATCATAGATAAGAAACATGTTTAAAATTGGGTTTAATTAATAGAATAAAAGAGAGAAAATTGTTGTTTTTAGGCAAGGCACGCCTTTGGCCAGCCGTCGTGGCCATCGCCAGCATCGACCCACGGTCAGGGGACCACAAGGGCGTCGTTGCGCTGCCATGAACCCATCTGAAACTGGGTTCACAATTTCAGGTGCAGCTACCGTATGTTGCCCAAGGAAGGAGGAAAAAAGGGAAAATTAAATTCGCCCCCCCTGAGACCTAGAATATTTACTTTTAGGTGCCTAAAATTTACATGACTCCCAAAAACCTTGCAAAAATTATAGAGCAAGTCCTATAAGTTCTAAAATACATTATAAATATTCTTCAAAATCTAGAAAAACTACTAAAAATCCTATGAGATATTATAAACATGTTTTAAGAGTAATTACACTAAATCGCATAGATTTTGGGTTGGAAATTTTGTTGTAAGATGGAGATGAATTATAAATTATAAATTTATCACTTGTAATGGTCATTTTTTGTTTATAGGAAGACTTGTGGAGTATAAAGCAACTCTTAGAGCTACCAAGAGAACTTTTGACATTCCAAAATGATAGTAAGTGAGAGATTTATGCTTTGTCGTTTAAAATACTTTAAACTTGTTTTAGTTATTCTTTTACGAATTGAGTTATATATTCATATGGTTTATTGCTTTGCAATATTTATGAACCGCTTATGTTATGAAAATAATGGACAATATATAAGGTTTGCTTGACATGTTTCTAATGTTATTTTGCTGGAATTGATTTTTAGCATCATATGGATATGGTTTACATGGCTTGTGTTAATTTGAGTTGTATACTCATAGGTCAGGTGATTGAATTTGGAATATGTTTGAAATACACCTAAGTTGTTACGCCCGAAAAGTGTCAGTGTTATTATTTGATAATCTTGGTTAGGCCCATGATTATATAATTTTCACTTGCACACAACTTATTTGCGTTTAGATCAATGATATTAGCATACCAATAAAATTAAGCAAGTCACGTTGTATCATGAAAGTCTTCTTGGAGAAGAGGGTTAATTGTACAGTGTTTGGTCAAATATTACTAGCTGCAGGAAAATACAGTAGTTACCATATATCAACCATAGGGTAAGGTACTGACCCATTGAGTCGTGATCTTGTTTAATTTTTTACATGCACATTTTATTGTATGATTGCTATATTCTTGTAGTATTATTTGTTTTCCGCTCTTCATAGATTATGGAAAGTTCTAATTATTGTTATTAATCATGATGTTTTATTCTATTATTTTTAAGCCATAAATGACTTAGCATGATTCTCTTCTTACTGGGTTGTTAGCTCATCCCATTACTTACAACCTTTACAGATCTGTTTGGTTCAGACACGGGAGAACTCACTTTAGAGACTTTGTGATGCAAGTTATAATTAGAGATCAAGGTCAGAGTCATCTCTAGTAATAGTAGTAGTAATGGGAAAATGTGTAAGTTATATTAGTATGAGTGCAGTGAAACCCCCAGTATGAATAAATGTGCAATATTTTTAAATATGTGACTTACAGACTTTATGTATCAAACCTTGCATAATAAGTTATCGCTTGTATATATAGTATTTTGTGTCCATTGATTAAGCATGTTAGGCCTTGCAATTCTCCTTTGGTAAACAAAGGACTGTGACCAACTGTACTCGCTCTAATGCCTGGGCGTCACAATAAATGTGTTGGATCCTATGAAGCATGGACATGAATACAAGATACGGGTAGTAAGACACGATATGGACATGGGGATCGGCTAATTTTTAAAAACTAGGACACTGGTCTATATAAATGGGGATATTGTTTTTGTGTGTCCATATAAATAGATACGCATGTAATATACAATGCATAAATATACACATGGTAAAAATATGCTATCATATATGTACAAATATAAATAATAATTAAATTATACTTGTCTTTGTGCCTTAATGTTCATTACATGTAGCATGAAATTTTAAGGGTGTGAAAATTAAATGCCACTTTAAATGTTTAAATTATTTTCAAGTCATATAAATCAATAACTATGTGAATGATTATTATTGAGAAACTAAACAAGTTATATAAATGCAATGCATTTACAAGTAATAAAGCCATAAACTTTTCATTGAAAATTATTTTTTGTTTGATTTTGTAGTCATGGTTTCGTCAAATATAGTCTCCGACAGATCTTGAATACATTGCAAATTTTAAGATACATTCAAGAAGTATCTGACACGTATTGGTCAAGTATCAGTCAAGTATTTGTCAAGTATCAGGTTCTCAAATTACCGAAAAAGTTTCGGACACGGGTATGTCTCAATCAACAAAGTATCCCTGCTACATGGGTCAAATCACAAGAAAGTTGGACACACACAGCATTGGAATCACAGGTGTGAGCATGTTGCCCTGGATGTGTGATAAAAGCTCATAGAATTGAAACGAGTGAATTCTAATAAGTCCACAATAACAAAACGAGTGAACTTAATAAGTCTACGGTGATGTCTTGAGATGGAGTTCTTATGTTATGGAGGCCGTACAAAACCTAAGGGTGAAAAGGCTCAATTCTTTCAAGGTGTAAAGAAAGGGGAGGATTTAAAAACTTCAGGAAAATAAAAGGGGGTCAAAGATTGCTCATAAGCATAATGTTGCTTCTATAGGAATTAGTTGATCAAGAATATTGATCTAACAAGATTGTAAATTCAATTTGTGCATGATGTTTTTGTTAATTTCACCTAAGTGGGATCATGTTTTCCAGTCCTCATCATTTCAGCATTTGTATGCTGGGATATTATATCAATTAATTTAATCCAATAAAAGAAATAAGTAACCCGCGTATTGTTACAATCTTCAGGAAAAACAGACAGTAGTTTTCTTTGGAAGGTAGATGGCCAGTATTCACCCAGAAAATAATGCACAAGGGAAAAAAAAACCAAGTACATATTCCAAATAAATAAGCAGAGTACATATAGACAATAAAGTAGTTACTGATACACCGTAAATGGAAACTAAAACTTCAGCGCTACAACATTATTCAGCAAACACAAGAGCCTAGCTTACTTGAACAATACTACTACAAGTTTAAACACGTATACAAACTTTTCTAATATGATCTACAAATGAGCAAAATGTCTTACTCTTCTTTGCACTACAACATGTTGATAGAATGATGCAATCAGCTGCAAATAAAGAAAACTAATGAGTATAATAATAATTAACGAATATACCATCACAAATGATATAGTTGCACAATAATTCTAATTTGCAGAATTTGATCAAAAGAATGTTATATCTGCCTAAGACGAAGAATTTAATCAACAAAGAACTGATTTGTTCCTTTCCAGTTGTCCTCATTAATTTTAATTTCTACTACTTTCTATCCCATCATGCCGTACATTTGTCCTCATTTCAATCTGACCTCTTTGTCTAGGCTCCTCCCAGTCTAGGAAGTTTTGGATAGTTCGCATGAGTTTAAACCAGCCTTGAAGCTTCAACAGCAAGGAATCTGACAACAACCCAAAGAGTTGGCATTAGTTTGACTACTGATCATAGAAGCTAGGTCATTTCTTTTGTGGAGTTCCTTCGACTTTGGTTGTGCCCAGCGGCCGACACCATTTTTACGGGAAAAAGCATAGATGATGTTGAAATGGTGATGTCTCTATTTTCCAACAAACACTTCCAGTTTCACCCATTTCCCTCCTCTCTTAAGGAACATTTTTTTTTAAATGGATATCTATATTAGAGGGGCATTAATGGAATTATTCTTTTGTGTATATGGCAGAGAGGGGTGAGATAATTAACTATTTCCCAAAGCTTCCAATCGAGACATGGTATTAGAGAGTGTTGGCACTAAACCTCACCTACGACTGTGTCTTCACCTCATCCCATTTAATCGCGTTTGTGATGCAATTACAGCCACATTCTTGCCCCATTACAACCACATTCTTGTCATCCTTCCCCAAACGCAATCAATATTATGTCACCAAGCAATCACAATCACACATGTCATCCATCATTGCCAATGTCACAACCTCAATCCCAATTCACACGGCATGTGGAATCGCTACTTTTCGCTATATAAAAGCTCCAATAATATTCTTTTATCACCGAAAAGCAAAGCAAGTATGCGAGCCGGTCCCGAGGAAGAATCTTCTTCATGCACCTAAACCAAATATAGGTTCGAGGAGATCAACTACGATGATCGAAGACAAAAGGAGACAACAATTGCAACCACTATAGTAATCTGACAATAATATCAGTGTACTCTCAGCAACATCCTTCCTTCCCCATTCAGTTTTGCCACAATATTGTTCAATTTCAACAAATATCGTAAACCATTGTTATGAGATCTCAAAAATATCTAGCTCTTCCCAAGTAAGATATAAAATCTCTGTTAAAGTGCAGTATTAAAATTAGGATAATAGAATACTAATTGTATTATAAGTAGGGGTTTCCTTATTATGTAATTGTAATGGATATATATTCGGATATTGCCCTCATCAACAACATATACAATTCAGTTGCAACTGATTTAACAAGTTATCTGAGTATTAGGTTTAAGGAATTTTTCCTTTTGTTTCCGTAGTTTGAATCTTCTTTGCAATCTTTGTTCTTAGTCTTAGTTCTTTAGTTTTTCTTCGTTCTTCAACAATTTTTGTTCTTCAGCAATTTCATTTCCTATTCTTTTTAGTCTGAAATTCTGGAATTATGTAAACCTAGAAATTCTATTAATCTGACAGCGCAAATTCTTTTGATAAAAATCAGTGAATCTGAGGCCAATTTTGGTGATCTTCGAGTCAAATCCAAGTTTTTGGACGTTCTGAATGTAATGGTGGAAGTGAATTTGGCAGATGTTACTGTTTTGAGTATATTTTGTACAAATTTGTGTAGGAATCGAGGCCCAATTTTAACTCACATGAAATTTTGTTTGGTATTTTGGTTTTAAGATCTATTGTTTGAAATTTAGTGCACCTAGTCACACAGCAGAAGAGTAAGATCCATTAGTGAGTTCGCTTGGAAGATTTGCTTTTGTTCTGAGTTTTGGTTCAGATTTTTGGTATGGACACCTGCAGTTAGGTTTCAGTTTCTGTTTGGTTTGTTTCATCTCGCACTTCAGTTCAGATTTGTCTCCTCTAACTTTCTGGATCACTTAAGGAATCTCGCAGTAGTTTGGAGCTCGTATCTATAGAAGTGTCCACTAGTTTGAAATTTAGCATTCCAGAACTCTAAACTACTGCGCCTAAATAGATCTGAACTCCAAAATACTGCGAGACTTGGGAGATTCTTTAAGTGATCCAGAAAGATGAAGGAGATTAGTTTGGAAACTGAATTATTTTAAGAGTTCTCGACTAGATATTACATAAACACTGATTGTTGTAAGTCAATTTATTTCTAATTCTAGAATTGTTCATTGGAATGTTGCAGCCTGAATTTTAAGGTATTCGAAAAATGCTTCTAAATAAGGTCTGATTTACTATGATTGTGGATATTCTCGTGAAGTTGGGTTCACGGATATTGATTGGCTTTGATTTCCATTAGACATTTCCGATGGGATACCCTGAAAAAGTAAGTGCAGAGTGTTGTTACTAGATCAAGTGCAGGTTGCAATATCGAGCAATGGTCATTAGTCTATTACCACCTGTGAGATGATATAGATACAACATTTACTTGGGGGACTAGGTTTTCGGTCATCATTAACTATGCAGCTATATTGAGATGATACACGAAACTATCCGCATAGCCTCCAATTAGCGTACCAAACATATTAAGGTGGACAGTTAAAACAGAAGATTATTGAGCCTAAACATGTAAAATCTGCCAATCAATTGGCGGATTTATTAACCAAGCCTCTTGAGAGTTCACGAATTAGATATATTTCAAATTTATATGTTCCAGGTTCAGGGGGAGTGTTCGAGAAGGGGAACTAATGTAATTTTGCTTGTGTATTGCTTTATATGTGTGTATATGCATGGGGAGAGGGGAGAGCTCACTAACTCTCTCTCAAAACTTCTCAATAAACCATCATCAATACAATCGAGAATATCTAAATCTCCACCATATCTGCACCTATCTAGGAGAATAAGGAAACAAATATTTAACTATCAAATAGATCGAGATAAAGATAATGATTTCAACTATAGGATCCAAGCCGGCTGGTTGAAATGGATGAGCGAAACTGGAGTTTTATGTGATCGTAATATTCCGTTATGGCTGAAGGAAAAGTTTTATCGGACTGCTATTAGGTTAGCTTTGTTATACGGCACAGATGCTGGGCTATAAAGAGATATCATGCCCAGAAGATGAGTGTAGCAGAGATGTGCATGCTTCGTTGGATGTATGGTAACACGAGGAGAGATAAGGTGAGAAATGAGGATATTCGTACCAAGATAGGCGTAACCTCTATAGAAGAGAAGATGAGAGAAAACCGCCTACGATGGTTTGGTCAAGTGCGACGTAGACCTATAAATGCGCCAGTCCGGCGAGTAAAGCGTATCAAATTAAAGCAAGTCAAAAAAGCGTAGGGGAGACCGAAGAAAACATGGATGGAGGTAATACGACAAGATATAGAGGCTAAAGGTCTTAGTGAAGGCATATTGCTTGATAGGAATGAGTGGAGAAAGCTGATCCATGTGCCCGATTCAGTGTAGTTCTCTTTTGATTCATGTAGCCTACCCCAAATACTTGGGACAAATGGCTTAGTTGTTGTTGATAGATCGAGATAAAGAGATATAGAGATATGGAGAGAGGTTTTTATCACAAGAAGTTTCTAAAATTTAAAAATATTTAGTACACCTATTATGGTTGTAAGCTATAGATGTGGGCTAGATTGATATTTGTATAGCAAATAATACAGTTTTGTTATTATCATGTATAGGAAGGAACATCTTCCATTTGGCTCGTGGACTTATCCACACCTATTATCACCCCCCACCCCCACCCCCCTCTTCTGAGCCCCCTCCCCCTCCCATTTAGGACAATTTGGAGTGTGTCCGCTGGTCTTTAGGATTAAGGCAACCCCCACAATTGTCCATAGTTTTCTCGGTCAGCATTTGGACACTAGTTAAGAGAGGGTGCCATCAAGTTTGCATTCGATCATAAAACTTTGTCGATCTTTCATGATGTCTTGCTCCATATTGGACCGGATTTTGATTACAAGATGATGATAGTATCGGGTTTAGACATTTGAATAGTGGATTGAATGGATAGTCTCATAGACCGGTGGATTTTGATATTATCCAAGTTCAGATAGTGTCCCCCAGATTCTGGTATCTCGAAATATATTGCGGATTGGAAGGGATGCAAAGAGAAGTCATATTTTTGGAATTGGACACATATCAGGCCTTCATATCTGCCCCATTTACAGCCTTGTTCTCCAATTCTCTTCTACCTCCTCTCCACCATTGGATTGTGGATAACATTTCATGACATTTACTATTGAAGATACTTTTCCGCCATAATGAAATAAGCATGTTATGTTTATTGGAAGTTTACTCTCGCAAAATATGCACACTTATTACAATTTGAGATAACTGATGTAATATGTTGCAAGGAACTTGTTCTATGATTGGAACAAATATACCTAAAACTTCTGCCAGGGATGACCATGATTTGCAGTGAGTCTTCCTAACCAACAATTATACATATTCAGACTATATGATATCATGCGTTTAAGATTTGTACGTTAAAACTAACCAGAACAACACTGACATTTATAGATATATAAGACACCGCAAACAATTCAAATGGAATACTCATATGGTTACACAAGTGATCCTAAAGTAGAATAAGTCCAGCTTCAAACAATGGAGAAAATGCTATGAGCAAATTGTTCCCTGCATAAGTAACAGAGTTAGCAATTTCTCCATTGTTCCCTGCATAAGTAACAGAGGAGTGTGTACCCGCACAATACAGTCATTTATCATTTGTCATTCCCATGCATTCATGTATGGCAAGAAATCATTGACTACTTCAGAACTAGAAGAATAAGCAATATGGTTGCTTCCAGATTGTCTTTAGAAACCAAAATCTAACTACTACCATTAAAAAACATAAATAATTATGTAATAGAAGGAAGTTACACAAACCTGTGAGCTTTTAACAAGCTCAATGGAAAAATTAAATGATGGACTCAAGGGGCTGCTTGAACCTAGCCCGTAACCAATTGCATAACTCCAGTTCTTTAAGTCCTTCAAGCACATTGGATATTTGCTTTCATCTAATAAATTCAAGCAACAAGTAATTCTGAATCTAGTCCACTATTCAAGTCAAACATATATTCTGTATACAAAAAAAATTATGAACAAACAAAAATCTAATCTAAAAAAACATCAAATTATGGCTCAAATAACATCTTTAGAGGTCCACAGTCACAAAGAAAGAGGATCAGGTATATACATGATCGCAAGGAATAAAAATACTGATGTAGGTGACAGCTATATACATTGGGCTATTCAGTATAGGGGATCCTCTCACATCAATGCAAATAAGTATAAACTAACATTGTCAAGTTGTTAATTTACTGTCTAAATTTATCAAACAGTAAACTTTCGAGGACATTGAAGATCCTAAGACGCGTGCTTCTGTGGTTCTGAGTTTTTCTTGTTATTTTCTGTTATTTTCTTCTTCTTCTTCTTTTTCTTTTTCTTCTTCTTTTTCTTTTTCTTTTTCTTTATTTTTTCACTAATTAAGATGGTTCTTACAACAGTTGAGCATATCCTGAGGCATCTAGTTTATGTTCTCGAACTAGTCATACTTCTCCTTGTTATCTAGCTAAATTGAGCTATATATACTACATAGGCATGAGGAATTAGAAAAAAGAAAAATATCAATTTGAAGAAAAAGCTACATATGAATCCAATATAAATTTTGCAAAAATCTCTTAGTGTACCAAGATTCCTGCAGAGGTCCAGTTATACTACAGGTATGACCAATCAAGGTAAATTGAAATGGTTAGAAGCTAGAGCACATCCACCTGTGGATCTCCAACAGGCGAAGTTAGTCAGGTGGTACATAAAGATTCCGTAAAAAATATTAATATCAAAGAGATCTCCGTTATGTAGCTCAGACACTTCTACTATGGAGTCATGCCTATGTTGGGCATGCCAACACCTGTGTTGGACATTGACATCCATGCCAGACATTGACACCCGTCTCACAAACCGACACTACTTGGACACTCGAACACTTTCTAAACATGTCCTCAATTACATATTACATTTTTTTAAATTAAGGATGTCTTGCCACACACTTCTTCAACAAATGTTGTTTCTCATGCATTTCTTTGCTTCCATTACATGTTTGAGATATTTATCTACCTTCATATATATATATATATATATATATATATATATATATATATATATGAGACTGTATTGGAAAAACTATATTGAAAAACCATGTCAAAATTCTTGATTTGAATAAAAATGTGATAAGTTTAGATATGTTTCGATATAAGTAAGATACATTGAGCTACTATATGGAAACTTAAAGAGCCAATGTACATTCCTTTTGTTAAGTCATAATAATGCATGTAGGTTAAACTTTTAAGTAATCATCGCATGTTATTATATAAGTAGAGACTTTGGATGCACAGACATGTCTATGTATGTATATATGCACTGCCAGCTATTATTTTTATATATTTCTCTGTCATGTCGGCATATCCCGTGTCTTGCTTTTTAAGAAATTGTCATGTTCTGTCTCTGTGTCATACCAGTGTCTCATTTCCGTGTCCATGCTTCTTACGCAAGATCTGACTCATATATGGAGAAAAAAGAGGGATGGTTCTTTCTGTTTTCTTCCTTCTATGTTTTAGTTACTATACTTGAATCACCATTAAGGCGGGGATTGGTCCTCACAAAACAAAAGTAGTTAAGGACACTCTCAAGGAAATCATATAATGTGGATCGCAAAAATCTTCTATCAACATGCAACAAGTTGTGCTAACCTTACTGGACACAACAAGTACTAGAATACAAAACTTCTGCTACATTTGACAATGTTATCTAATATAATTGTAAGCCACAACATCTAGAAGCATGTTATCTCAAACCTTCGAGATTGGTTATGGGCAATTTACAGCAACAACAAAACTTTTATCCCGAATATTTGGGGTTGGCTACATGAATATTTTTCGTTCATTCACCTCTATTAAGCGTCATCTCAATAACATGAAGCATTAACATATTCTTCTTAACTGGCTCCATCCAAGTTCACTTAGGTCTCCCTCTAGTCCTCATTGCCCCATTATATGATCCTATTATTTTTCCTAATTGGTACACTTATTGGCCTACGCTGCACATGAGCAAAAATCTCAATCGATTCTCTCTCATTTTATCCTCAATAACAAAATCTAACTTCATGCAATTATCTCTTAGTGTACTGTCACTCATCCATCTCAGTGTTCCCATTTTTTCTACACTCATATTTTTAGATATTGTTTCTTAAATTGCCCAATAAGCTTGATCACACAATAGTTTAAGCTTACATATCTCCTTTATTTTTATACAAGTACAAAAGTGCTAATCCTTCATCCATATGGAATCTTTTGATATCTATAATTTTAGATAACTTAACCATATTAAGCCCCTTATCTCCTAATCTCCTAGACCTTCCAAACTTTGATAAGAAAATTATCCGGTCCTACCGCTCTCCCAGTTTTTATCTTCTTTGGGGCATCCTTAACTTTGCTAGGTTTAATTTTCTAAATATACCTATAGTTCCTAGCACTGATAAGACTATTTCATTCTATATTACGTTTGGTATCTTAAGATATACCCCCCCCCCCCACAAATCTTCCATATTACCTCGAACCATCTTAAGATACCCCTCTCTATTAGTTGAAGGACGCAAAAGGGTCCCTCTTTTGTTGTTAAGTTCAATTAAAACTTTCTAAGATCCCAACATTACACATCTTTATCTTCTTACTCTCTCTCGTCTCTTTATTTTTCTCTCCTCTTTTCTTCAACCTCACCAAACTCACCAAATCCTTCACCAAACCCCATCCCCCCTCCCCCACCTCAACCAAAACCCCAAACCCATTTCTCTCTCCACCCAACTCTCCTCTTCTCCCTTATCTTCCAATCCAAGCTCTGATCCGGTTGCGTTCTCGGTGCTCGCTAAGATGTTTGGAAGGGAGAGACACTCAGTTTCAGTAAGATTTGAATTACAGTTAGGTTTTTTCTTGTCTCAGATCCTAGCTTAGTTTTCTTGGTTTAAAAAAAATTATTGGTTGGAGATTTTTTTGTTTGATTAGTAAGCGATGGGCTATAGAATTTAGAAAAAGAAATAAAAGAAAACAAAAAAGAGTGGCAAAAAATAAAGAAGCAACATCAAAAAGAGAAGAAGAACAAAAGAAAAGGAAAAAAGGGAACTTGGGGCCCACATGTTGGGTACGTTTGTAATCTTCTTCCCAAAATATTCGAAATCTAATAGTAGCTAAGAGCGGTGGTAACTTGTTTGAGATTATTTGGGAGTATACTAGGAATACAAATTATTTGAAGGGTAAAATTCTAGGTATAGAATATTTTTGGGGTATATGTCTAAAAAAACACATTATGTTTTCTTATGTGATTCTCATCAAACAATTTATAAAAATAACTTCATCTTTTCTTAATTTCATCATTTTTATTACTAATATTCTTTCACCTTCACTCTTAATGCAACTAATATTACCTAAATCTCTACTCTCTCTCATATTTGAAAGCTTGTATTATTTTTTTATTTTTTTCAAACAGTGTAATATATATACTAGTATACCGAGCGCATTCTTTACACATTAAAAAAACAAATAAAAAATTAATAACAAAACATGACTATGGAGGCACTATATAGTTCTCCTTATTAATTATATCAAATAATCATAACTATTAAATGTGAAAACATTATGCTATATCTTTTACTAAAAATTTGTGATTTAACTAATTAATTGGCTAAAAAAGGAATGTCAATGTCAAATTAATTTTATCTAAGTTTAAGCATAATATATGGCTTATCTAAAAGAGAGATAAAATTTAAGAAGTTACTAAAAAATGATATTTACCATGTGCTTATCCAAGGAGATTAGATATAGGAAAGATTATTGATAACATGATATTTTCATATGTTTTTCTAAAATATTAATATTCTATTGTTAATGTCTATAAATTTACTATTTTACTTTGTGAACTTTTTAAGAAGAGACAGCATTGAATTATTTATATATACTTTGTTGTAGTAGTATAAATAATATGCAAATGTTGCCAATGGTTTCATAAATGAAAAATTGATAACACTAATGGATGAGTCTAATGACTTCCTTTTGAAGTTTGAAATTAGTATGAAATTTTGAAATTAGTTTACTTCATTTCACTGTGGGTATTTCTATAAAAAAAACTTCATTTATTGGAATATTAGATTAAGCTCTTTATATTGACATTTTTTAATAGTTATTTTGAATAATTTAAATTTATCTAATTATTATCTAATAGCTTGAACTCCATCCGGGAGCAAGTAGTTTCAAATAAAGATAGAGGAGATATTTACTTTGAGAAACTTTAGAAGCGTGAGAGAGAGAGAGAGAGAGATTGATTGTCCAGTTTCAATTGGGAATATAAAATAAACAGAAATAAGTATTCAATTTGAGAGATTTTAGATAAGAAAAGGGGGGAGAGAGAGTAGTTATATTTGGCTAGAATCAAATATAAGAGTAATTAGCTACCTAGTGTATAGCAATAAGGATAAAAAATAGAGATAGATATTTACTTTTAGCGATCTTAGATGCGATATTAATCTTTTTCTTTTCAAATTACTTAAATAGCCTTCTTCTAAAGTTATATCTTTAAAGTTTTATTATAACAATGAAAAATATTTTAAATTGGGTAAAAATTGACAAACAGAATAGTTTTGGCATATTCTAACTAATGCTTCTTTTAGTAGTATCGAGACACTAGTTTCGGGGAGGTGCCCATGCATGTTAAGGTTTTTTTAGAATTAAAGTTAGTCCTCATTTAATATTATTTGTAATTTAAAACTTGATCTCCATCCATCATCGCGAGTGGTAGAGATATAGCTCTTTTCAATATAATAAAGTTGTTTTCATTAAAAAATGATTCAAAAATGAAAGATACAGACAAATTTTAAATTGAAAAAAAACAAAGAATAAATAAGAAAAATCCCTGAAAAAGGAAAAAAACTTTTAAAAAATCAAATAAAAAAATGAAAATATGGAATAAAAAGAAAAATCTGAAAAAACAGAAAAGAAAATCCACAAAGAAAAAAAATGAAAGAATAAGGAAAATGCAAAAGAAAAAAACTGGAAAAAAGTAGAAGAGAAAAAAATAAAAAGTAGATCAAAAAAATATAGAAAGAAAAACTAGAAAAAGAAACAATGAATCAGAAAAAAAAAAAAAAATGTAGAAACAAAGGAAAGAGTAATAAAAAATAAATGAAAGTATCTTCAAAATAAAAAAATTAAAAAACAAATAAGGAAAAAAGTTAAGTAGAAAGAATAAGTAAAAAAAGTAAAAGAATATATAAAAAATAATCCAAAAAGAAAACCAATTACAAAAAAGTAGAACAAAACAGTAAGAACACATGAAATAGAAGAAAAAGAAAACGAAGAATATTTTAAAAGATGTTAATAAGAAAAAGATAAGAAAGAATTAGAGAAAGAAAAGTATTTGTAAATCATGAAAGTAAAGAATAGAAAACAAGTAAAAATAGAATTATTGAAAAAAATAAGAATAAGGAAAAAGTAGAACAAAATCAGAAAAAAAAAGTTTAAAATATAAGAAAAGAAGAAATAGAAAAAGAGAAAAAATGGAGGAAAAAGTTCAACTTAAAAATAAAAATTATATACAGAAAGGTAATTAAAAGAAAAAAGAATAGACCTAGAATACATAAAGAATATATGTACAGATATCCAAACGAAAAATAAGAACCTAAAAAATTGAAAATATATATATAAACAAAACAACAGAAAGAATCAGGAAAAAAACAGAAAAGATTAGGGAAAATGAAAAGAAAGAATAAGAATAAAATCAAAGAAATAAAAATATTATGGAAAATCAAAAAGTAAAGAATTGTGAAAAAACAACAGAAGAAAGAAAAAGAAATTAAAGAATAAAAACAAAGAAAAGAAAATATTCAGACAAAAATCAAGAAAGAATTAAAAGTAGAATAAAATTCAGGAAAAGAAAATTGAGGATGTAAGAAAGTAAAAAATCTAAAAACAGAAAACGGAATATATAGAGAATAACTAAAAATAAAGAAAAGAAGAAGTTTTTGATAGAAAAGAAAAGAAAGGACTGAAAAAAAAAGTAGAACAAAGTATGGGGAAAAAGAAAAGATGAAAAGGAGAAAAAAGAAAACAAAGAGTAGAAATAACTAAGAAACAAATGAAAACAAGAAAGTCTAGGAAGAAAAGAAGGAAGACACCAAAAAATAAATAAAAGGTAAATAGAAAGAATCAAAAAATTCATTAAAAAATAAAAAATTTGACATTAAGGCAAAACAAACCTTTATTGGATAAAAAAGGAGAACAAAAGGAGGATAAAACCAAAGAAAAATCGGACAAAAAAAGCAGAACAAAATCGTAAAACAAGAAAAATATATGAAAAGAAACCAAAGAATGGCGGTGAAAAAAAATTATGAAGAAAAAGGAAAAAAGGGCAAAAACGAATAAAAGAGTAAGCAAAACAGATAAAAGAAGAAAAGAAAAAACAAGGAAGAAAGAAAAAGTAGAACTAAATAAAAGCATAAAAGACTGGGGAAAAAGAAGGATCAACAAAAGAAAACATAAAAACTTGTGGGAAAGAAAAGAGAAATTTTGTAAAAAGAGGGGGGAAATGAAATGATTAATCAGTAGGACGAAAGAAAAAGGGGGAAAATATAGCACAAAAACTAGAACAAAATAACTTACAAAGTAAAATGTCAAATAAAAATGAAAATATCCTATAGAAAAAAGAAAAACAATCACAAAAAGAAAGAAAAAAATCTAAAAAAAAGAAACAAAAGATTAACAAAAAAGGAAAGAAAAAATTAATAGAGAAGTAAAGAAGGAATTAAAAATATATAACCAGAAAAGAAAAGGAAAGAAAAAAGGAAAAAAAAGTAGTGAAACAAGGAAAATCTATAAGGAAAAGAACAAAGGAACTCAAAAAAAAAAAAAGAAATATAGAAAAAATAATGAATCGAAAGTGAAGAAAAGAAGAATCCTTTGAAAAAAAAGGTACTGGAAGAGTTGAAAAAAAGGTAGAATAGAAACAGTCGATTAAAAGAAAGATAAAATCAGATGAAAAGATAAAAATGTAGACCAAGATAAATACAAGTAAGGTTAATTAGTCGGAAAAAGAAGAAGAAAAAGAAAGAAACAATCAGAAAAAACAAAAGAAAATTCAAAGAAGAATAAAAGTATAAAAAAAGATAATAGTGGGACACGAAAGAAAGGAAAAATCAGAGAGAGAGAGAGAGAGAGAGAGAGAGCATAGACACACAAAAAAAAGAAGAAAAGGAACATCAGGGGAAAAAAAGTTTATAGATAGAGAGAGTTTCTCTTATTTGAGAGTTGCAACCAAGATAAAAGAAAAAGAAAGAATAAAGAAAGTTTTCGTGATGTGAGAGTTCCAATTATATTAGGAGAATAAGAAATTAAAATAAAACTGTAATTATCAAAATACAAAAAGATAGGGGAAAAAATAGGAAGACAAGGGGAGGGGGTCAGGAAACGTGCAAGTCTTTATACTATTTATTTTCAAGAGTTGTGTGCATACGTGCATCCTGCCTCTAACTTCTTATATAAAATTCTCACATGTTTCACATTTAGCCTCACAACTGCTTTCTTAACTTCCTTCCTTGCTAACTTCTATTTCTTTATATTTACCTCGTTTCTATACTTTTTTAAATCCTCATAAAATACCTTCCTCGCTTAACTGCCTTCTGAACTTCTTCATTCAGCACCAACTTTCTTTATTTAGTAATCCATTATTCTTAGACTCCAAGAATTTCTCTAACCGCCTTCTTAATACCGCCTACGATGGTTTGGTCATGTGCGACGTAGACCTACAGATGCGCCAGTCCGACGAGTAGAGCATATCAATTTAGGGCGAGTTAAAAGAGCGCCGGGGAGACCGAAGAAAACATGGATGGAGGTAATACGACAAGATATAGAGGCTAAAGGTCTTAGTGAAGGCATATTGCTCGATAGGAATGAGTGGAGAAAATTGATCCATGTGCCCGATCCGGTGTAATTCTCTTTTGGTTCATGTAGCCTACCCCAAATACTTGGGACAAATGGCCTAGTTGTTGTTGTTGCCTTCTTAATACAAATAGACATATTGTTCCACATGATGTTAGTTTCTTCATCCACATTCCAAGTAGCTTCTTTGATCATTCTACCATCTTGTTCTTAGCCTCCTATTCGCTAGTTCTTCTCTTCCACTTCTCAATGCAAACATCTAATTTCATCAATCTATGTTGTGTGGACAAGCCTTTCTTAGTGTAACTTTGCAATTTATGCATACTAATCGGTCTATTTAGGGGAAAATTTATTAACTACTATTTGATCCATTCTACAAGATATCAAATGTTCATCTCTCATTTTAAAAGCTGTAATTGCGACTATAAGTTCATGAGATGCCGCCAAAATTCAGAATTATATCTCCTAGATCATTTTTAACTCCATATCTATGACCTTCATGCACCATCTCATATCCATTATTCTCTTTATCAACATGTCCATTTAGATCACCACTTATAAATAATTTCTCTCCTGCCGGGATTTCCTGAATGAATTAATTCATCTTCTCTCAAAATTCTCTTTAATGTTCTAAGGTGCATAAGGCAATAACAATGCTGATAATAATCTCTTCTCCTAATACAAATTTGATAGGCAAAAAAAAAATCTATCCCAACCCCTTTTACATCTACTTACATGCTCAAGTGGCACACTCATTGCTATCCCTCCTGATGACACCTAACTGGCACATTTATTAGTCTCCATTGCACATGCCCAAAGTTCTTCCACATTTTATCCTCTATTGAAGGTAACTTCTTGTAGATGCACTCATTTCTTATTCTATCTTTCAACATATTGTCACTCATATATCTCAACTTCAATATTTTAGTTAAACTTACTTTATGGATATGAGATTTCTTAATTTCTGTCCCATGGCCCAGCCATCTTATAAAACTTTCCTTCATTTTCATCGGTTTTCTAAGACAACATAATATAGCTGTAAGCCGCACATTATTTAATCTAATCTAATTTAAACTTATCTCATTTTGCTTTCCAATATGAAAAGGGATTTAGACAAATAATGGAGTTTAGTACAAACAACAAAAGTAAGCCAACATAACTTTTAACGAAAACTATAGTATATATCATATATTAGACAGAAACTTTACAGTGAGAAAAGTGCTCCAAATAAATAATCAAGTTGAGTTCAACTCACTAGGTGGTTTGTACTGTACTCCTGCACTTATTCTTCCTATCCTTCCAACTAGCCATGCAGATACTGGAGTCTGACTAGACACTGCAGAACAACCATTGCAAGAATAATCGAGTGACTTTGAAAGTAATTCAATATGAAAAATGACAAGCTGCGGTGGAATAAATTGCAAATCACAGACAAGTCTACACAAGAATTTATCCTATAATAATGCTATAACTTTCAACAGCTGATGTGGTCAGAGATAATAAGAACAGTTTAAAGATGATACAACTTGTAGATGTAACTCTTCCAGCAGTAAAAATCATTTTATTCAAGTGCTGCCATTCACTAATGTAACCATATGACCATATCAGATATACGAAACAAACTTCAATTTGCACTACAAAAGAAACATCACATCAACAATCCAAAAGTGTCTCCCCATCTTGTATAAGCCCATAAACCAATATTATCAACATATATGGCTAGAAAACAAATGCTATGTGCTGCAAATTTCGAACAAAAGAGAGAAGAAAATAATATGTTGGACCCGAATCTACCCCCACTGATTTCATTTTCTATAATACTAAACACATGCCTTAAAAATGATATTCTGGCATTCTTAAATGATTTACTCGCCAACTTGCGTTTCCATCTTCAGCACTAAATTGTCTCTCGCAGAACTTATCTATATATGATATATTGCTATAGCAAAAGGAAAAATAATTATTGCTAAAAAAACAATTAAAGAAAATCATATGTGAAGTCCCACTTGCCTATATCTAAGATAAAGATTTATTTATTCTCCCTTGTTCATCTAGCTCTGTAACTCAACCAAATTAATCATATTAACTCCATTGCCCCCATGCATCCCTAACTATGTCAACCTCCATCGCTAGAATTTCAAATTCTTGCGAGAACATACAAAATGCTTAGTCGAACAAATCAAGGTTTGAAGTTTGGTCAAGACTACAAGATTTTGATCATCGGTTATAGCAGAGCTGATACAAAACTTGGCTCAGAGACTATCTTGGTGACTTCCTACAAAATGATGAGGCCACATTTAGATGCAAGTGAAAATTGCCTAGAACCGACACTTCCCATCAGCCACTGGTTGTCGCACATCAATTAATTCTAAAAGCCCTACAAATTGTGGAAGATTGTGGCTTATTATAGGGCTAGATTTGGGGAATGAAGAAGAATTTGTGTGAGGCAAATATGATGCTTGCTGTGTGCATGTGAATGCTAGCCTAGGATACAAGGTCCTGTATGTGGAACACTAGCCACTTGGAATGATGATTTCAACATTCAGGAACTATTAACTTCTTAGATGCAAATTCCCAAAAACTCTTTGCCAAAGGATACTACTCTTTAGTTTTCTCGCGATTAATGAGACTAGTAGAAACTAGAAAGAGGGCAAGTAACATTCTCTTTGGACGATCAGAGGAAAGAGACATACAATGAGATAGTTTATCTGGAAAGGGCAAACCTCTTTCAAATACATATATATTAAAGAAGAAAATGACAAACAGAGGATGTTGTCAAGGAGAGGTACACCTTGGTAAATTTTATAATCAAACTAATATATACACATGTATACAATAATACAACTCTTACATGATCCTATAAAGTTCACTGCACTTTCTAGATATATTCCGTTTTGACTAAAGTGTCCAAAGAAGTTGGCGTACCATGTTCCTAGAGTGGTAGTGTTCTATGAACCCTTTTAATTTTGCGCACCAAAAGGACCAGCATTCCTAATAACCTTGAAACAAGTAGGCCACGTGTGCTGACCATGGAGGCTTAGGCATGTGAGAGAAGAGGGGGGGGGGGGGGTTAAAAGATTCTTTTATAGTTTATTTTACTTTCCTTTTATATTTTAAAATTTTTGAGAATATTGAAATTGAATTCTAATCCAAACCAAGATAACCAAAATGACCAATGCAAATACTTGGAAAGAAGTAAAACATAATGGAGGCAAGTATTAGAACTTTGGAACAAACGCTTCCACTTAAAGTAGGGCTACCCATAACCCATGACATCTCTCGATGCCCAAGTGACGCAGATATGGAAGCAAACAACCCGGCTAGATCTCGTTCTAGGACCAACGAACCCTGAAAGATAATTCCAGATAGGCAAAGCACTCGAATCCATGAGCAAATCACTCGAATCCATGAGCAAAAGATAAATAACTTGAATCCACAAGCAATTGATGGAGAAAAGACTCAATTTTATTGACTTCAAAAGTTCAATACTAAAAACAAAGATATAATGGCCTTGCATAGGCAAATAAAGAAGAAAACTACTCTAACTAGAAAATTTAATTAAATAAAAGAAAAATAAAATCAATCGGAGTTCAATTCAAACTTGAAAATTAAATCTTGTTCAGAGTCGGATACTGCTGATATGCCCAGGCCTATCGACAGCAAAAGAGGCTTGTTGACAGACTGTATAATCCCAACTCTCGGGAAGGCCTGTCGAAGTCAGTCTGTCAACAGGGTTGAGGCCGCTGTCGATAGTTGAACTTCAGGTTGTTGGCAGCTGATGGATGTCGTCGACAGCTCTGCTGCTATTCTACCTTGATCTCATACATCAATCCCTCCTCCTTCAGAAGAACTCGTCCTCGAGTTATAGTCTGGATATAGTTGCTTGGTAGGGTGATGTTCATAGAGATCTGTTGCATTGAATGTCTTAGACAATGCCATATCTCTTTTCTCAAAGAGTTTCTCCCGTCTTTTCTTGTCAGATATCATTTTATATCTTGCATTAATTTTTCTCCAAGGTAGGCTTGCTTTTGAAATATAATGTTGGATATCTCTCATGAGTGGTGATCTTTTTAGAAGCTCATCGTGCATAACTCCTTTAAGCTCTTCCAGCAATAATCTCATCTTCTCAGAAATTTCAATGGGTGGAGTAACTTCTTCCTTGACCGCTAAAGCAAATTTCTACTTTGTTTCCTTTGATTCCACCAAAAACTCGTCTCGATTGCATATGGATATGAATTTTGGCTTTTTTCCTTTTGTAGACTTTGGAATCGGTCGGGTCCCATGAAAATTCTTGTACCTTTCCAATTAAATATATAAATATTCTCTTCACTTCTGTGGATAGCATCAACATCGTGTTGCCATGGTCCCCCAAAAGAATACGATATTTGTCAATATCCACCAGATCACAAGCAAAAGAATCTTGATAAAATTTGCCAATTAAAATAGGAACATGACATAGATATGTTACCTTGATGGAGGGGCCCTTCTTGATCCAACCAATGGTGTAAGGATGAGGGTGTGATTCCGTCTCTAGTTTCAAATAGACCACGAGTGCTATAGAGACGATATTCTCGTAACTTCTGTTGTCAATAATAAGGTTGCATACTTTACTCTTGACCGAATACCTTGAAGAAAAGATTTCATGTCATGTCGCTGCGTAGTGTCATGTGCCTTCTGGTTGCACAGTAATTTCTAAACAACACAAGCTACAGAGTCTCCCTGCTCTTCGGCAAAGTAAATCATTTAGCTCCAAAATCTCGACCTCTTCCTCTCTGTCATCTTCATAATTCGCCATATTGACTTACTTTCTCTTAGGGCATTCATTGGACCTATGCTCAGGCTCCCACACCTATAACACTTGCCAACTCTAGGCCTAGCGTAGGGATTCTCCTTACTCTTTGCAGCTGTGTCGTTGTTGATAGTGTTGATGTAGAGGTGTTGGTCGTTTGACGGGCTGGTGATTGATCAATCGTTGTGGAACTCAGCTGAATTCCTGTGTCACTCAATTGATGCTAGAGTCCTACTTTACAATCTCTCGATCTTTAATGCTTTGTTGTGGGCTTCATCAATGGAAAATACATCATGAAGGATCACATGTTCTTAAATAGGGTACTTTAGGCCACTAATATATTTTGTCGCTTGTTGCTCCTCCATCATAGCAAAATCACAGGGTGATGCTAGGCGATAGAATTCCTCTGTATATGCCGTGACAGTCCTCATACCTTACTGACAATGTTCAAATTGATTTAAAAAAATTTGTTGATAGTCGGTGAAAGGAATGTACCTTGAAGTAGTTGCTTCATGCGCCTCCACATCATCACGGGAACGGTTCGAAGACTCGGCCAAGTCGGATACGACTTGGCCGAGTCGTATCCGTCTCGGCACTCACCGTGACGAGTCCGAGACCCGATTCGAAGGATCCACTCAGAAATGATCAAATCGGTCTTGACTCGGAATTGACTCGGCCAAATCGGCCGAGTCACAATACGACTCGAACTGACTTGGCCGATTCGGCCAAGTCAGCTCCGAGTCAAGGCCAATTCAATTAAAAAAACCAAACATATCTGGAATATAGGGCTCCCCCTCCTTCGCCACCTGCCTGCTTACTGTCGCCGCCTGCGTCGCCGCCGCCTGCTCTGCTCGATCTCTCCCCCGCCTTCGCCGCCTACTCCTGCCCGCCGCCGCCGCCAGAGAAAGGGGGGAAAGAGAGACAGAGCGAAGAAGAGGGAGAGAGAGAGGGGAGGAAGAGGGAGACGGGGGAGAGGGAGAGGGAGAGACGAGAGAGAGGAGAGAGCCAGAGGGGAGAGAGTAGAGAGAGAAGGGAGAGGGAGAGAGATAGAGAGAGAGGAGGGAGAGAGATCTCACCCGATCTCCCTCTCCTTTATCCTTTTCTCTTTTTTTTTTGTTTTTTTAATTTGAGTTTTTATATTTACCCCCTCAAATCTTTTATATTTCTGAATTTATCCCAAATCATCATATTTCCCCAATTACCCTCTCAAAATAAATTTGTTTTGGACATGTGATATATGAATTTTGATGTCTACATTTTTTACTATTTGTCATTTTTTTAATAATTTTTTGATCTTCTATGTAGCGTTTTGCGCGACGTCCGAGTCCGATCCGAGTCGCTAAGACCGATCCATCTCGGTGCCAACCGAGTCGGCGGCCGAGACCGCAACTTTGAACCATGATCACGGGTGGCTTGCCTTGTTGTCTCTTTGTGATTTACAATTGATCCCACCAAGCGGCCGATCCTCCCTTGAGCTTGTACGTCACAAACTTAAATTGTTTTTCTATGGGAACACAAGTCATGTCAAAGAACTTATCTACTTCATAAATCCAATTCAAGAAGGATTCAATATTAAGGTTCTCACTAAAAAAAGAATCTCAACTTTCATCTTATACTCATTAAGGCCTTCTCTATCATGATTAGGATAAGAAAACCTAGCTCTTCTGTTAGGGTTAAAAAATCCATCTCTCTGGATTAGGATTAGCGAATCTTTCTCGTCTTCCATAGGCCATCCATGCATCTCCATATTCACCTTCAAGGTCACCGTATTGATAGATGGAATTGCCTAATTCTTTCTCGTCAAAAAATTCATCAAATTGGGAATTTCACAGAGGATACCTCGATGGTGGTTGATATAAGGGCGGTTGATAAGGGGTGGTTCTATCGGAGGTGACTGATTTGGTGGTGGCTGAAGAAGAGGTGGTTGTACTGGAGGTGATTATTGTGGTGGATTTAATGGTGGGAATAGAGGAAGATTAGTTGATGAATGATCAAGTCCATTTTGGTACGTACCATCAGTCAGACCTTGATCATCGATCTTGAGGGACAATCTCTTGAGCTCTTGGATCACATTGTCCAAAGTTATTTGAGAGCTCTGATCTCCCTTTTAACAATGCTCATCCTTGTGAAAATACATTGCAATCCGTCTCCAACCATCACCAGAAAGTAATCGAAACTCTGATACCACTTGACGCAGACACAAGCGAATAACGACGGTTAGATCTCATTCTAGCGCCAACGAACTATGAAAGATAGTTCCAGGTAAGAAAAATACTCGAATTCACGAGCAAAGCACTCAAATCCTTGAGCAAAGGATAAACAACTCGAATTCACGAGCAATTGAAAGAGAAAAGACTCAATGTATTGATTTTCAAAAGTTCAATACTAAAAACAAAGATACAATGGCCTTATATAGGCAAATAAAGAAGAATATTACTCTAATTAGGAAACATAATTAAAGAAAAGAAAAATAAAACCAATCAAAGTTCAATTCAAACTTGAAAACTAAATCTTGTTCAGAGTCGGAACTGCTGATACACCCAGGCCTGTCGACAGCAAAAAGGACATGATGACAAACTGTATAGTCCCTACTCTCAGGAAAGCATGTCGAAGTCAGTCTGTCGACAGGGTTGAGGCCGTCGTCAACAGCTGAACTTTAGGTTGTCGACAACTAATGGATGTTATTAACAGCTTTGTTGTTGTTCTGCCTTGATCACCTACATCACCATGGCAAAAAGCATGTGTCTAGACTTCTCTTTTAGCATCACTTCTAAGAAACATGTACATGGACACATGACACAGACATGGCAACACAACAATTGGTTATAACTCAGGATGCGCACACTTCAACATAACTATAGCTTACGTATAATGATGATGATCATGATAATGGCAATGATAATAATAAGAAAGAGTTGCATAAATTAATATATGTATGGACATATAAGCTTACATATATGCTAGAAATTAACCGAGCAACATTACTATACATTTATATAAAGAACAGGCATGCTCTTCAACTTTTTGTAGAATAGCTTATTATATTGAAACAAAAATAAACTAAGTATAATTTTATACAAGTCGCTATTTTGATAACAGTTTCAACTAAAATATAGCATTAAGAATAAATGAAAGCAAACACATATTTAAGCTAACATGTACCTAGCATAAAGTACGCGCTGACAACGTACATGTGTCCGAAAAATGATCAAGAAGTGTCTAGATTATGAAATACATTATAAACTTGAGGACACATTTGATAAGCATCCCACACATCCCCAAGGAGTGTCCTAGAAGTGTCAGTGTTCGGAGACATGTTTGACATAGGTACAACTTTATGGTAGAAGTGTCGATGTCACATAGCTTGCCTCATGCCTTCAATACAAGATACAGAACAAGTCTTAAGTTTTTTGCTCAGAACATGATGTCAAGCAAGATTGAAGATGATTAATTTATCTTATTGCTTCACTATCATCAAATTGTTTTGAAAAGCCTACATATACAGGTGAAAGTGAGAGTTTCCAAATTTTACAAGCTTCTAGTGGAACTATCCATAACTTTGACATCTTTTTTGCCCCGGGCAACAGCATGGCAGTATCATAAAAATTTCGGCACAACTTAGTGCTTAGTACAAACTTCAAGTTTGTTGCAAGTGCTAGAAGAAATATGTCGAGAGTTGATTTACTTCAAAAATGCTTCAAAGAGTTACAGAGGCCTATCAAATATGAAATTTTGTATCATGTAGAAAAGAATTTTCATTGCATATAGGAATCTTGTTAAATGCAGTTTCTGTTGAGAAAAACAATTAAGTATACATTTCTCACATACAAGGAAATGGCATAAATGTAGTCCCGAGGGATAGATTTTCTGATCCATATCTAAATCCCATAGAACCATAATCCTTGGAGTCTACCCTGAAAATATAATCAGACATAAAATGTAATTAATATTTGAACCAGCATAGAAGTTTAAAGATCAAGATATTATTCTTGAAAAAAAAATAGTTGGAAAAGCAATCACTTGAGTAAGAAAAGCTAAAGGTGTGTTGCTTCCAATTCTTGTGAGGGAATGAATGGAAAGGAAATCAAGAAACTGTGTACCTTTCTTGTCTACTTAAAGGATTTTGAAGAGGATAACAGGAAGAAAAGATTCCAGGTTACTGTAGAACTTTTCATGTTTGACTATGCGGAAGCGAAAGAAAAAGGTGATTATTTGTGCTTTCTTTTCCGGTATTTTTTCCCCTCAACTTTCTATGCAGGAAAACAGCCTGTCTAATTTTTTTTCAATTTAAAGAAGAATACAAAACCATCTAAAAGATAAGGTAAAGAACCTGATAAAGGTAGCATGAGAATGTGATGTGAATCATATTGATCTACAATGATATAAATCTGTCTTCCCTTGAAAGTAGCAGTACAGAAGGAGCAGTCAACAACTGGGGAGTTTGGATTCCAGAGAGTTACTTTAGCTGTATATATGGATGATGGGGATGATTTAGAAATGGGGTAATTTTTGGATACTTGCCTTGAACAAGTCTATTTCAATTCCTTGTTGACATATGATTTCTTACACCATTTGGAATCAGTAGACTAACGGGCGTAAGGCCAAAAAGCGATCTTATACAACATACTTGCTAAACACTAAAAGTAACAATGTATTAGCTTATGCCTCTTGCACAAGATAACTCTCTTGTACTTTCTCTCTTTGAAGCTTTACCGTAGTTCCCAGTGACTGCTTATACCCAGAATTTGGTACTCTTTTACCTGGTTGGCATTGTACCTCGGAGGTACAAACTTGCTTATACCCAAAAATTGGGTATAGCCTCATACCATTTCCAAAAGGTAACATTATTTTTTTAATTTATTTTATTGTAGGTATTGTTGCATCTTGTAGATTTGTGTGGTGTGACAACCCTATGAAGGTTTCAGAAGGTCCTAGTTGGTGACACATATTATCCAAAATCACTTTCTTGTGCTTGGGTATGAAATTTTACATAGGAATATGAAGTTTTTATAGGCAAGAGACAGCACGTGTTACTTCGTGTCTAGAGGTTGTTGCTTTGATAAGAGAATTTTTTTTTTTAAACGCATTATCTATGTTTCTGTCTCTTCCAACCTGACTCGACATTGAGCAATCTTGCTTTTAAATTAGCTATTCACCCGCTAGCACCAGTAAATGATAGTTAATAACTTAATATTAGGTTGAAGGAGGCCTGGACTGTTCTTCAAAGTTGACCAGTGTGTGATCAAGGGGTAATTGTGTGTGTTTGTGTGTGTGTGTGTGTGTGTGTGTGTGTGTGTGTGTGTGTGTGTGTGTGTGACTTGGATTTATTATAACAATGGCTCAATAAACCAATCCTATTATGACTTCGATTTCTTTTTTACTTGAGATTCTCTATTTCTCAATCAAAGGTGAGGAAACATTATGATAATCTGATGGTCTATAATGTCTCTTTGCGGAAACGCTATTAGTGTTTTTATAGGTAGTATAGGTATCACACACACCCGAGGGACTAGTTGGTGCTCTAAAAGGCATGGTTCCCTTGTTAACAAAAAGGAAAAGAATAAAAAATAGACAACTTGCTGAGAATAGGCCAGTTTATTATTATATGAAAACATATATATTTGCATATATACAAGAGAGCATTTGTAGAACAGAGATCGAATCATATTGGAAATGCTTCTCAAGGAATGTGTGTACTGTGCACTGTCAGTTTATACCTTGAAAATAAATAATGGAGTTACGGTGTGAAATATCATTTAAAATGTACATTTTTGGTGCCAAATGAGTATCAAATTATTAAAGCTTAGCCACTAACTTTATCACAGGATGCAGAAGCTGCAAAGCAAGAAATTCTCTAAGAATGACCTGGTTAACAAAGCTTGCACGTGGAAAATATATAATGACTATTGAACAAAAATTTGCACCTGGAATTTAAATTAGAATTATCTAGGGTTTCTGGAGAGAATAAGTCTAAGTTGTAGAAATATTACCAACATAGCAGGAGAAACAGATCTTGCTTGCATTAGTCCTTCCATATTTGAAAAAAAAAACATTTACTATCTCTTATATTTGCAATAATCAATTTAGTTTCTGATATGTCAGGAGTTACTACTACCATGGTCAGCACATGTTCTTAGGAAGTAAAGAGCCATACAATCAGCAAACTGTCTTATGACAGAGCAATCTAGAAAACTGACATTAGGGGTTATGAGTATCTCCCATATTTTAACTTGAAAAAGATGAAGGAAAAAGCTATATTTTCAGTTGGCAAATTAGCTCTGTGCTTAGTGTTTATATTAATATACATGATCACTGTCAGGGAAAAAAATCCAATTTTTCCCAAATCTATGATTATTGCAGATTAGCTTTAAACTATATTGTAATTGCACTGATTAAATGATTTAGCAGCTTTTAATAAAGGTAGAAGTTTTCAAGTTGTTTACTTTGACATACTCAAAAAAGGGAAAGAATAAATAACAACATAATGTTTGAAACACAGTTAGTAAAATAGTTAATAAGATTTAGCATAGAGTTCAGCAGTAAAACAGAGCAGGAGAATTTATGTTATCCTACGGCATGAGCTCATGCATATGAATGTACAAAGGGATGAGATCATCTAATATGATCATACCACACAACAAACCAAATAAGAACCATACCTGAATTTATGAGTAGGCTATATATATTATAAAAATGCATGTATGCCACTGTCGTTGTGCACTCAAAACAGAATGTAAATGTTAGTTCAATGCAAAAATAAAGGGAACCATAAATGATAACGTCCAAAATGATCTGTGCCAGAGAACATCTACCTCTTATATCATGATGTGAAATAACACCATACAAAGAAGAAACATTTGCTATTAATTCTCATTCGAATAGGAACATCGTCGGATCATGTATAATTTTTCATCATGTTGATAAGTTTCCCAACTTTGGAGTAAATTGCATAAAGACTATTCTTCACCATAATGATAATTTCTCGATTTGGAACAAATTGTATATGCAATAATATAACATTCCATACTAAATTTTCACTTGCAGATAATTTTAACACAACAGAGTCGAGTCGAGTCATATATGTCAACTTCTGCACTTCTGATAAAACTGACTTTTAACAAGTGCTGTCCCTCTGATAGATTTAACTGCAATTAGGAAAAGAACATACCGATTATGCATCAGCAATGGGAATATACCAAACGCTCCAAGCCTGTACTTGGGATAGTATGCACATGATCTCAAACGCAAATTGCTAATAAACAAAACATAATGGAGTTAGCAGTGGCCACATTCCACCTTTTCTCAAAAAAAAAAAAAAGAAAAAGAAAAAGAAAGAAGAAGAAGAAAGAAAGAAAGGAAAAATGGAGGTAGCAGTGAAAAACTAGAATATATCAAGTGAAAAGTGAAAAATGATAGCCAAACAAACTGAGAGGTAGAATAAACCAAGTAACTTGATTCTTACGGTTTAGAAGTAGCTACGAAAAGGTCCAAAAATGTATGTGGATCATCCAGGTCCCTATGACAATGAAAAGCAATAATGAGAACAACACTGATGTCATTTCCCAATGAGAAGCAAAAGTTTGTTTGCTACAAGGAGGCATGTAGAAAAAGCAAATAATAATTTGAAAACAACCTCTGCCAGCGAAATAATGCATTCCTTCGACGTCTATGTCATACTTCTTATCAAGGGGACCAGATACCTAAATAGATTAAGGAACACACCTTTTGCACTTCGTAAGAGGAAATGTTATTTCTATAAATAAAAATGGAACAAAAAGTGAGAATCTGACTCAAATCTCCTATCTCCGGAGTTATTTACTTAACCATAACATGAACTTAGATGTTAACTTTTTAGCACTGAGAGCAAAGGAGCATTAGAAACAGCTAGGAACATAGAAGATAAAGAAAAGTAAAAGAAAGATTACAAATTATGAACTGCATTCCCTCTTTTAATGTGTAAATTATAAAACTCAATCCTAAATTTCAAAAGGAAGTATAACAACAGCTCCTGAGTTGATTATTATCGAGATCATATTCAACCAGTATAGGTATATGGTTTTCAGATTGAGACATTCTGGATTAGGTTTAGATTGGATGCATCCCCGCGTTTTACACTATCCTTGAATGTTTGGGGTTTGTTTAGGTTTAATTGTGCCTGATTGAGCCCTATTAGTTCCCTATCCAAGTTAACAGTTACAAAGAACAGCCCTGATTTTGGAGATGCATCCAATATACGATTTTAGACTTTGGATATAGTAGTTCTTAACAATCAATTGTTCGGTTTAACAAGTTTGTTAATATGGTAAAAATAGATGAAATTGGAAGATTTAAATAGACCAGTGAACTAATTATGGAAGAACCCGCATAAGAGTGCAAGTAAATTTATTCAGATACTGTTGCTATCATGTCTACATGAGGATCTTCCAAGGGCTTCAGCATGATCCTTGTGCTGAAATGCCTCGCTTGCTCAAAATAGTCCTCGAAAAGGCAATGCAAGGCAAGCTTCCCAAATAGCAAGTCATAAGCCGGAACCAACATCCTGCATAGCAAACAGCAACGTCAAGTAAACTATTTCCATATAAGCTCCACAACGGCACAGATAATTTTAGTTAGTGTGTGAAAAGTTCCTCTAACAATTATAAGATCAGATTTCTGTACTCTTTCCTGTAGCATAAAATTACTAGCACATTCATAGATTAAACATTGAATAAAAAACCCTAGGAGGGTTGAAACTTATCAAACAGACCAAATCCCAAATTGGGCTAGAACGAAACCTCTAAGAAAAGATGGTATTGAGAGAAGAGTGTAATTTATAGGTTACTTTTTGGTGCATCTTCTTCTATCATAAGATAACGAGCTATATCACATTCATGCAAAAAAAAAAAAAAAACTAAAATACCCTCAAAAAAAAAAAAGAATTAACTGAAACACAAAAGAGGGTTGAAATTTAACAAAAACGCAAAAATCTCAAATTGGGCTAGTGCGAAAACTCTCATAAAAGAGAAAAGTGATAATTTCTGAGTTAAATTTTGGCGCATTCTCTTCTGTCATAAGATTACAAGCCCATTCGTGCAAAAAAATAACTAAACACCAAAAGAGGGTTGGAATTTAACAAAAATCCCAAAAATCCCAAATTTGGTAACTGTGAATTTCTCAGAAAAAGAATTAATGACAGTTCATTAGGTAACATGCTGGTGCATTTCTTCTAAATAAAGGCTACAAGCACATTCACAGATAAAATTAGCTAGAACAGCAAAGAGGGTTGAAATGTAACAAAACGCCAAAATCCGAAATTGGGCTCGTGAAAAACTATCAGAAAAAGAGAATCGATAGAAGGTGAAAGCTGATTAGATTACATTTTGGTGCATTTTTTTTTGCACAAGATTCCAAGCACATTCATAGATAAAATTAATTAGAACACCAAATAGGGTTGAAATTGATCAAAAAGTTAAAAATCCCAAATTGGGCTAAAGGAAAATTCGCAAGAAGACGAGAGAATTAGCCAAAAAGCGACCTGGTTCGAGCGGCGAGAGGAGGGAAATCGAAGATGGGGGGCACGAGAACCATCGGCGGCGGTGGTTCCTTGTTCATCAAGTCTCCGATCAAGTTCCCCATCTCTCTCTCTCTCTCTCTCTCTCTCTCTCTCTCTCTCTGTGATTCTTGTTATTCTTTGTTCTCTCTCTCCATTGAGTATTGAGTTTGATCCCGCTTCTTTCTCCTCAACAAGGCGACCAGTTCTCTAGCACTTGCCCTTTTCAAATTAGCGACAAGCGTCCAGCATGCAAATCGGTGGGCACTAATGGACTCCCGCCCGAAACAGACACGGTCCGATTTGGGGTCATCGTAAAAGGTGAGACCAGCCCAACCTGAGGCATCGTAAGCAGTGTGGATTGTTGAGTTTTGCGACTTTTGTCAGGGCCAAGTTCATTTTTAATGTATTTTTGTACGATTTTTCCCCCATTTTATGCAAACTTCAATCATTGAGGGGAAAAAAATCGTGCTAAAATACATTATAAATAAGAAATTTTTTGTTACAATCACTTACTTCACTTCAAATTTTTTTTCGCTGCAGTCTCATTCATGCTAGCATAAACTGAATGTTCCCAACCGCTGCTTCTTTATATATTTTTATTTCTTCTTTTACCCTTCCTGATCACCTCCAACGTTGCTCTCCTCTCAACTTTGACCTCGACGCAGAGTTATTCGCGGGTCGACTTTTTATAAATTTTGTTTGTTCATGCTAGCAATGAGTTTTGTTTATGTTTGGATCTGAAAAACATTAAAAATCATTCAATGTCAGTGGACAGGGATCTGCTGATGATAGTGATGCTGATATGAGGATTGTGACTCATGATCGCAGTCCTCTATGAGGACTGACTCAGAAATATGCCATTTTGTAAGGACTGCGATTAATATCGCAATCTTAATAAAGAGGACTGCGACCATTATCGCAATCCTCACAAAAATTCAAAAATAAGGCATTTTGTAAGAACTGTGACCAGTCAGTACTCTTTTAGGACTGCGATAATGATCGCAGTCCTCTAAAGACTAAAATATATAACATTTTTGTGAATACTGCGCATAGTCGCAATCCTAGTAAAAAGTCATGTGATCATGGTCGCGATATTATAAATACTTAAAAACAAGACATTATTGTGAGGACTGCGATCAAGATCGCTGTCCTCATAAATAGTGCATTTTTATGACGATTGTGACCTGTTAGGCTTATTTGGATTAGAGTTTAAATTGATTTGGATCTACACAAGTCTAATTAGGTTTATGTACTCGTCTCTATAAGCCTATGTTGTTTAACTCAATAAAGAATTGATCAAGCCTAATGGTTTGAGTTTAAACTCGTTTCAATTACACTTAGCCATTGATGTAAATAAATTTATAATGTGGATCTCATCTACATGTGTGGAACACGTGATATTAATCAACAGCCTAGATCTATGAGGAATTGAATTAGGATTGCCATGAGCTTATAAATATCATGGATTGGATTCTCTCTCCACTACTATGACCTAATCTCTCTCTTGTAGGCATCTCATTTTCTCTAAGGATCACGAAGAGAACTTAGCGGCTTGAGAGAAGAATCTCCTCTGTCAACTCCGACGTCCTCGAGATCGTGCTACCTTTGGCATCCTTTTCATTATGGAATCACGTATGTGTAAATCCTCCTTCCCTTTGATCTTGATAAAAAGACTATTGCATGTAAGGGATCTTGTTTGGAATAATTATTAGATCAGCAATTGATATCTGACTCTCCTCTTTATTGGATCTATCCGGATCTACAGAAATTTTTTGATCTAGATCTATTAAAATCATGAAAGATCTCTTTATTTAATTCAATGAAAAAATATTTTTGTGTCTCAAATAATTGAATTAAATTGAAAAAATTAATTGAATTATGTATATTTTTTTTGAGATTTTTGTGTGTTATTTAATATAAAAAAATGGCTTGCGCCCCATGCAAGGGGCTGCATACGGCCTCTTGGCATGCGCGTGTGCGCATCATATGCATGTGCGTGTATAAAGGCATGCATTTATATAGGCTCGCACACATGCATGCATAAAGGCATGCATGCGTGTGTGCATGTGCGCACGCATGCACACCCTGTTGCCGCGCGAACATGGCAGCAGTCAAAAATGGAAAAAACACTTAAAAAGAAATGTTGTTGGCCCAAAGTCCCATCACTCTAGTTTTGATGATGATCAACTCATGTAGTTATAGTACTAATGATCTTGTGTTATTTAGTCTCAGATTTGTGATCAAGATCTTAGTAGGTGTGTAGCTTCAATAAAGGATTTAAAGTCAAGTTTTAGCTAACACGGTTTGATTCAAGAGCCTATGCATCAAGACCACATCAAGTACTCAAGAGGAGTCTAGCTCTTTGGATCAAGTTTGGACCAAGTCAAGAAGATGAGAAGACTTCAAGTGAAGACCTTCAAGATCGAGACTTGTGTCTAGGTTTGTTTTATTAAGATTTTATTTTTAGTTAAAATGTAAAGGATAGAATAGTTGGTGGATTGCTCAAGTATACCATACACACACACACACTCTTGATTTAGATGAGTTTTCATAAAAGAGTTTTTATTTTGGAAAAATGCAAAAGAGTTTTCATTTTGAAAAATACCGTTTGGTTTTTGGACTTCATATATTCATGTGTTTTAACCATAACCATTTTAGTGTTTATTGTCAAAAACATAGATATTTCACATGTATGTGTAGTGGATCATATTCATACACTCTATACTTTAAAAGTGTTGAAAATATCTTGTTTTGTATTTGGAGAAGTTTTGAAAAATTAAGTTTTGAAAAACCAATTTGGAAAAATACCGTTTTTGTTTTTAGCCAAAATTTCTAAGTTACAAAAATAGTTCAAAATGTTTGTAACATGTCTTGATTTTACTCAAATATGTTTGTTTATCAAAGTAACCTATTTTTGTAGATTTTTCGTGAATTTATGGGATTTTATTTTAGTCAAAATACCAAGTTTTTAATCCCTATAATAACCCTGTCCTGGATTCTGCCGGTCGACCGGACCGATCGACCGAGCTAGAAGTCGGTCGATCGACTCGGTCGACCGACGTGCACAAATGTGCACGCCAGTTTTGGCTGGAGGGCCGGTCGACAGACAGAAGCCAGGAAGTAGCTGGGGGCGTGTCATAGCCGTGGCGGGCAGCAAAGGGGATGGCGCAAGGGTTGGCGGGGGGCGTGACCAGGCCGGGTGGGCCATGCCAGGCTCGTGACTAGGCCGGGCCATTTTACCCAGACACGGGTCTGGCCCATGGGGAACCGGACCCGGCCGGGGTTTGGCCCAGATACCACCCGGGCCGTGCCCATGCGGGTTGCCGGGCCGACCTGGCTCAGTTGACACTCCTAGTTCACTGATTTGAGGTTGGTAAAAAACAATGTAGATGGGTCTGGGTTTTAGAAATCCGAAAACACATTTGGCTGTCCAAAATTTTCACCCCAATAAATGATGCAGGCCCCTACTAATAATGGCATTGGGCCTAGCCTTTTCTCTCTTATAGAATTCCACCCAAATTGGGCAGAAATGGGCTGGAAAACTAATCATGAGGGCCTCATCAAATAACTTTCCCATGGTAAGTTGTTTTGTGGGGCCCACCGCAGGTTTCTCAAATTTGAGGCCACATCCAAATAGGCCCTACATCCAAATATGCTGACATGACCTCAGTTTCCAGCCCCTCTTTTCGTTGTGAAATAAGCACATCAATTGGAAAACATCTCTGGGCCCACTAAAGAAATCCAAAAGCTAACATTTTCTTAAGTGCTGTTTGGTTCTCAAAAAATGGGAAAGACAAGCACTGGTCATGGACCCAAAGGGGTGAAATCCTAGTTCTTGTTTGTTTGCAGTTTCTATGGAGTTGAGAAAAAGATGTGGGCCCCATCAAAATCAAGGTCCCAGCCCATCTACAGTAGTGCTTCCGGTTTCTCTCACTTACGAGAGAAAAGCGACAGCAAATCTGACAATGGGACTGTAGCGCACAACTTTTCCTGGAAAAGCTGCAAGTATGGGGCCTACCTCAAATTTTACCCCAAAATTTGTTCTTCCAAGGAGGCCTTTACAAGAAAATGATAGCCAAATTAGCGGTCAACAGACCACATGACCTAGCTCCTGACATGGCAGTTGAGTTAGATCTAAAATTATAATTTATTAAAGAAATAAAGGCAAACCTGCTTCTTTCGACCCCATCGCTGCCCTTTTCTCCCAACCATGTGAAATAGAACTCAAATTTCCTTTCAAACCCAAACGCTCGAGCCTCTCTGTCTCTCATTCTCTCCCCCCATTAGATATGCTACCTTCGGCTAGACCTTGTCCTCTTCATTATCAGTAATAACAAGAAATTTTGACGGAGTCCGCCGTCGCTGATGCCAACATCTTAACAACAGTAAAAAATTTATAGATTGGTGGATCTCAATCTCAAAATGTTTAGGAGTTAAATTTTATAGTTTGGTGGATCCTAATCTCAAAATGTTTAGGAGTTACAGGAGTACATAAGTACTATAAATTTAGGTCACTGTATATAATACATGATAACAGGTACAGGATTCCCGTAAACGTGATAATCACGGTTAAGCAGTAACTTGTCTAGTGGCAGGCGAAAAGTTATATCAAACAGGGGTCCGGTGATAGCATGCAGGAGTCAGGTGTTAAGTAATAGAATAGTGGATATCACTATCATATATTTTAATACAGAAAAACAGTACCGATACGGAGATCGGTACGATATAAGAAAACGGTACTAATATAGGGGATCGGTACGAGCACAGAAAAACGATGCAATTTTAGAAAACAGTACAAGTAATGGTTTCAAACTCTTCACAATCATTAAGGAAAGAATAATAGTTGAATTAACAAATAGACAAGTGGGCATGCAAGCAAGCGTACACTCAAGTGAAGCTAAATAAGCGAGAGTAAGGCTAATGAACAACGCTAAACACTATCATGCACGGTGTAGTTATCGCTTGCAGCGAAACCACAGTAACGTATAGGAATCGCTCGCGACATAACTACACTCGGACGGAGTTAGCGATAGAGCGCTGAGTGCTAAGCTCACTTACCAGGTGGAACACGAGAGTCCAGAGGCTGAACGCAATCCGAAGGTTGGGTATAGAAAGCCCGGAGGCTGAATGCAACCTGGAGGCTAGGTATAGTACTTGCACGAGATGTTAGTACCACATGAGCACACATATCAACGTTATAATAACTAAACTACCATAGAGTGGAGAAGCCCGAAGGTCAATAGGGCCCGGAGGCCGATTAGACTGCCCGAAGGCTAACGACCACGAAGGGTCGGCCACACATGGTATCAAAATAGTAAAGAACACATCGCAGGCAGTATATACGTATAGGAAGTACACTACACTAATACAAGCATTCGTCACAGGTACAGATACATGTCCACAAAATATACATACCTACACTGATACAACACATATCCACATATACAAATACAACCCAACACAACAATTTACATAAATTTCCAAAATCATAATTCACCCGTCAAAGTGGGAAAACCCAGAAAAGGTGAGAACACTCGCCTAAAAATATCCGAAAATCGCTGTGAAATCCTGGAGTCCAAAACACGTACGCAAAACTTCAAAATATTATATATATAGAGAGAGAAAGAGATAAGAGAGAGAAAGATAGAGCTAGAGAGAGAAAGAGAAAGCTAGAGAGAGAAAGAGAATTAGAGGAAGAGAGAGGCTGGCCAGCCTCTGGCTGCCGGCAGCGGCCCTGGCCGCCGACGGTCGAATAGAGAGAAGAGAGGAGAGGAAAGATAGTCAAAGGGAGAGAGAGGAGTAGGGGGCTGCTGCCCCCCTTTCACCTCTTGTTACAGCCTGTGCCAGGCGGTGGCAAGGCCAGCCTTGGCCACTTGGCCAGGGGTGCTAGGAGGCGGCGCCGCCAGCAGGGGTAGCCGCGCTTGCCACCCAAGGAGGGGAGAGGGGAGAAGGTGGGCGGAGGTGTTGATGATGATGATGGTGGTGGTGGAGTATTTGGGTGGAGAAGTTAAATTTGGAGAGGGGAATGGAGAAATTGGAGGAGATGGGAAGAGGAGAAGTAGTGGGGGGTTATGGTGGTGGAGTATGGGTGGTGGATGTGGTGGAGATGGGTTGATGGTGGTGTGATTGAAGGAAGAAGAAGGAGGAGGAGATGATGGAGTTTGGTGTTGGTGGTGGTGATTGAAGAGGCGGTGGCCGCCGGAGTGGTCACCGCCGACCTAAGTCACCGGAGGGGCGCCGGAGTTAGGGGGCTGGTGATGGCATGGCCCAAGTGGAGAAGAGGGGGGAGAGGAAGGAGAGAAGGAAGAAAAGAAAAGGAAAAAAAGATAAGGAAAGAGAAAGAAAAAGGAAGAAGTGAGTGAAGTGAGGGGAGTTAATGAAGGGGTGTGGGTGATGGGGATGGCGTAGTGGCACACGTGGGTTGGGGAGAAAAAGAAAAGAAGAAAGAAAAGGAAGAAAGAAATGAAAGATCCCTTAAAATAATAATATTTTAATAATGTCGGGAAATATCGACTGTTCTAGAAAATCCCAAAAATACCCAGAGGTAGAAAATATCATCCTGAGGAATAATACTAAATCAATTTGTAGAAATAAAATCCCGTTTTCAAATTAAAAATCCTAAAATTTACCGGCTATACTGGTCTCGACACCAAAATCGGTCAAATTTCGATAAATTCAGAAAAATTCCTAAAAACGCATTAAGGTAGAAAATGTGATTCTAAAAATAATGTGAAAGTCGTTTTTAGAAATCAACTCCGTTTGTAAATTAAAAGCCGAGAATCGATCAGCGGCATTGGTCGACACGGTTTTGAAAATTTACAATTTAACCCATAAAAATTTCAAAAAATCATAGGAAATCTAAAATATTAGAAAACAATGTTGAAACTGAAACCGATCAAATTTGACTACCAAAAAGACCAAATTGAAGAATACACTAGGATCAGGTCCCCGGTTCAGACTAGGGCTGACTCTAAGTCTATGAATCCGGATCCAATGCAAAACAATCACATAAATAATCACAAAATAAAAATGATTACGGAAAGTAAATCAAAAAATATGATCAAAAAATCTGAATACGTAACTAAGTACATATTCCGGGAATAGGGTGTACAATAATTATAATTTTCCCATGCAAATATAAATTCATATTTCACCCCAACCTCTTTTAACTCGAATTTCACCAACCTGTCATGACATAACTTTAACTAACAAAATTTTAACCAATTAAGTATGTCGGGTTGGTCTTATCTAACTCAAAAGATGCCCCAATCCCAATATTATGGACAAAGTCAAAATAATCATCTCTACTTTTCACCGAGTCAGTGGGGATACTACTCCCCCGGGTCATATAGTTAATCACCTTACCGACATTCAGCTTTATATGCTCGTTGTCAAGATCGCGCTGTAGAAGAAAAATTCGACTTCAATAAGATGCTAGAAGAAGTTGAGCGGGGACTTAAAAAGCTGGAAGACTCACGATCCCGTCAAAAGTTCAAACTTCAAGATCCATACTCAATTTGTCAAGTCCCACCACAACAAGTAGAACCTACAGACTTGAATAAGAGTATGTAATTCATGATTCAGTCTCAAAATGATCCCCTCGTTAGGTTAGAATCACAAATGGATCGTTTGAAAAACATAATGAATGAGCAAATTCTCAAACTTTCAACCATCCTTGACATTTCATACCAAATTGATAGGAACCAAGAATCATGGTGTCTTGAAAATTTTGATAAAGATTCAATTTCATCGCACCAACTTAAAATTGACCAATCCCAACCCTTAGACAAATTGGTAAGTTTTCACTTCAATGAGACTGAACTTGATTGTGAATGTGAACCCGATCCCAACTTTGTGATTTAGTTTCAAACTTCAAATCTATATTAACTCTGGTGTCCTTATCCAATTTGGACCTAATTTTCGAGCCAACATTAATTCCTGTACTCATAGATCATGAAATTGAATCACTTATTTTGGATAGTCACATTCCATTGATGGATCATGAATGTGAACTTAAATTTTTTGATTTGGAACCAACTATTCAAAACTGACTCTCGAACCTGAATTTTGATTTTTGAGTTAGTATTGGTTCTCAAACCTATCATTCTTAAGTCCAAATCAATCACTTCATTAAGTCACATTCTATTATTGGATCAAGAAGTAGACTTTTATGATTCCGAGACGATATTCCAAAATTGGTCATATAACCAGGATGATAATCCGGAGCAAGCCGATGATCAATCGTTTGAAATCATAATCCAAGAATCTCTGATTGACCAAAACTTTGAAAATCTCTTCGAAGACGAACTCATGCGTTTAGATGAATCGATTAGGGATGCTTTGGTCAACTACACACCTCCTAAAAAAAATTAGTGATCCAAGTTTTGAGGTGATGTTCGAGAATGAGCTCAAAGTTTTGGGCATTCATATTATAGACGCTCCAATTGAGATGTACCGCTGATCAAGTTGAGATGAGCAGAAGTGGAAAAAAGAGAAGGAAGAGGTCGAGGAAGATGAAAAACAAATTGGAGATGATGAAACAAAAGATAACAAAAAGATTGATCTCTCCAATTTCATCATTGAAGAGAACCCATTGGAATGATGGGAAGCAAGCTCAGGGAATAGACCTAGAAAGGTCAAAGGGAGCGTGAAATTGTATATATTTGTTGTATTTTATTTTGTGCGTCTTTTTATTTTTTTTTACTAACAGAGTCAATTGTAGTAAGTTTTGTATGTACCTCTTTTTACATTTTATTTCATGCATATATGCATCCATTCATACATTGAGGACAATGCATGAGATAGGTGTGCGAGAGGGTTCACTAACATACTAAAATAGGTTTTTATGGGTTTTTACTAACAAATTTTTTTCCTTGTAGAATCTTTTTGAAAAAGGAAAAAAAGTATTTTGACTTATTTTGTAAGTAATTAAGTTAACTTTAAGGAATAAGAAAATCATAAAATTATTTGTTTGATTTCTAGGATTAGGAGGAAAAATTAAAAAAATAATTTAGTCTTGATTTTTACTTTGACAAAATATGCATAATTTACACACTTGTACACTTAGGATTCGAAACAATGACTCTTGTGCCTTACACACACACACACATATGTATATGTATGTATATATATATATATGAACAATAAACAAATCTAATTATCAATTAGCTAGATGCTTTGGCCTAAAAAAGTCATAGTATTTACGCGAAAGGTAATTAGGTAAGTTTGAAAAAAAATTAGATAAATATAATATATGTATTAGCACATCTATAATTAATTAGTTAGGTATTAGGGCCTTAAGAAGCTTTGATATTTACATAAAAGAAAATTAGATGAGCTATACATATTAAAAAAGAAGAACTTAAAGGGCAATGAAGTGGTAATACTTTGAATCTTCTTTGCTAAAAAAAGGGCATAAGAATTGGAGTTGAAGAAACAGAGTCAAAATTCACGATAACAAAAGTGCACGTGAGTTAGGATAAATAATAAACTAAGTGAGAATTTAGTTTGAATTCTAACTTAGATTCATAATAAATACTTGTATATGGACTAAGTATAATAATAAATAATTAGATAATCTGAAGACTTATATATTACTTGATTTCTGCAAAAATATTTCAAATATTTTCTCAATTTCAAAAATAAAATTTCAAAAATACTAACATTTTGATTTCTTTCTTTTATAGATTTTGTGGGTGCAATTCACTGAAAATTCTCACGAGACAAAACTCATCATCTAGGAGAACCTAGAGGTCTAACAACTTGTTACACACTCTTGTGCCTTATATATATTATATATATATAATATATATATGAAAAATAAATAAATCTAATTATTGATTAGCTAGGTGCTTTGGCCTAAGAAAGCTTTGGTATTTACGTGACAGGTAATTAGGTAAGCTTGAAAAAAATTAGAAAAATATAATATATATATATTAACACATCTAATAATCAATTAGTTAGGTATTGGGACCTTAAGAATCCTTTATATTGACACGAAAGAAAATTAAATGAGCTATACATATTAAAAGAAAGAAGTGTTAAGGGGTTACGAAGTGGTAATACTTCGAATCTTCTTACTAAAAAAATTAAAAAAGTCATTAGAGTTGGATTTAAAGAAACCGAGTCAAAATTTACGGTCACAAAAATCCATATGAGTTAGGATAAATAATAAATTAAGTGATAAATTTAGTTTGAATCCTAACCTAAATTGATAATAAATACTTGCACGAGATCTAAGTATGAGAATGAATAATTAGACAATCCTAAGACTTATAGATTACTTGATTTCTGTAAAAATATTTTAAATATTTTCTCAATTTAAAAATGAGTTTTCAAAAATACTAACATTTTGTTTTTCTTTGTTTTATGGATTTTGTGGGTGCAATTCACTGAAAACCCTCGCGAGACAAAGCTCATCCTCCAGGGTAACCTTGAGGTTTGGAGGCTTGTTGCACACTCTTATGTCTTATGTGTGTGTGTGTGTGTCTATATATATGTGTGTGTGTGTGTGTCTATATGTGTGTGTGTGTGTGTGTGTGTGTGTGTGTGTGTGTGTGTGTGTGTGTGTGTATACACGTGTATATATACATGTGTATGTATGTGTATATATACATGTGTGTGTATGTATATATATGTACGTGGTGTGTGTGTGTGTATGTATATATATACATGTGTATGTATATATATACATGTATGTATGTATGTATACATATACGTTTATATATATACATACATACACATGTATATATATACGTACATATACATGCATATATACGTACATATACATGCATATATATATATATATATATATATATATATATATATATGCGCGCGCATATATATACATACATACATACACATACATACATATATATATATACACACACATATATACATACATACATACACACACACACACACATACATATATATACAGACACACACACACATAATAAACAAATCTAATTATTGATTAGCTAGCTTTGGCCTAAGAAAACCTTAGTATTTACGTGAAAGGTAATTGGTATGTTTGAAAAAAATTAAATAAATATAATATAGCTCATCTAATAATCAATTAGTCAGGTACTAGGGTCTCAAGAAGTCTTGACATTTACATAAAAAAATTAGATGAGCTATACTTATTTTAAAAAAAAGTGTTTAAAGGGCAACGAAGTGGTAATACTTCGAATCTTCTTTACTAAAAAAATTTTAAAAAATGCATAAGAGTTCGAGTTGGAAAAATCGAGTCAAAATTCATAATCACAAAGATGCATATGAGTTGGGTAAAATAATAAACTAAGTGATAAATTTAGTTTGAATCCTAATCTAGATTGATAATAAATACTTGCATAAGGACTAAGTATAATAATGAATAATTAGATAATCCGAATACTTATAAATTACTTGATTTCTACGAAAATATTTCAAATTTTTTTAATTTCAAAATAAGTTTTCAAAAATACTAACATTTTATTTTTTCTTTCTTTTATGGATTTTATGGGTGCAATTCACTGAAAACCCTCACGAGATAAAACTCGTTCTCTAGGGTAACCTAGAGGCTTAACGGCTTGTTGTACTTACTAAGTGCAAGCATGATTCCTAAGAAGTGAGTTAGGTTAGATTAGTTTAGTTTTTCTTTTATTTATTTTGTTCAAAGGCGGACAAAAGATAAGTACGGGGGTGTGATTACTCATCAATTTTGCATATGTTACACCACATTCTCATATTTATTTTAAATAAAATCCTGCTATTTAATCCTCTTTTTGTTAAGAGAGAAAAAGTCAAAAGAGTCTAACTAAATTCAGATTTTAAAGCAATCATAATTAATTTTGGAATTCTAAATTAATTCAGACTTGATTTCAGATTTTACACCTTATAATATTCTGATATAACTTTCGCTACAGAAATTCAAATCTGATGATTCAAAATGTTACAGAAAGAGAACTTAAAGAACTACAATTGTTATGTTGACTACTCTATCTAATTCAACAATTTAAGGAGTCATGTTCAGCAATAAACATGCTAACTTACTGCAAATTAGTTCAGAATTGAATTCCTCATATTGAATTAGCATTGAATTAAAACTCCTAATGTGTATCTTATTGTGATTGGCTCTGAGGCCTATTTAAAGAGCTGAAATCTCTCATAATCAATTATCTTAAAATCAGAGATCATAACTTAGTATTTTTCTTTAGTTTCTTCTCCAAATTTCTTTTATAATTTTTAGGGTTTAGTTTAGTTCAAGTTTGTAAAGAAGGAGGAGGCTTTTGTAATTGAAGATGACAACATTAATAACAAGCTTTTTCTATTCTTTTTTTCCAACTTCTATTTTACTGTTATTTATTTTGTTTCTTTATTTACTTGCTTTCTCTTCTTTTCTATCATGCTTTATTTAGTTTTTATCATGCATAGCTAAATTAGTTCATGGCTTGCTAATCTCTACCCACCACTCCTTCTAGTTTGTATTAGATCACCGATTGAATCATGCATGTTTAACCCTAGGATTAGTAAAAGTTCTTGAGGGCACATGACGATAGCTAATTAAATCTATATATGTTAATACTTTTCAATAGTTTTTCTTATCCTATGCTTGATAGCTTTGATAGGTAGTTTAATATTGAATTCTTAGTCTTCTTATTCTATGCTTAGAAGGCTTTGATAGTTTAATGTTAGGTCTTGATTAGTGATTATTTCAAATAGGGTTTAGTTGTTATCTTATATATCTTGCTTGAATTAAATACAATTCTTAGGTATAATTTTTATGATCTAAAGTAAACAATATTTAAGCATAGGTTAGTAAGTTAGCGGTGGTAAATGATTAATAAGCCTTGTTTTCTTTAATTTTTGAAAAAAATCCTAATCTCTAAATCAAATCTTATCTTCATCTTATTTCCTTCTCTAACACTTAACATGTAATTGTTTTTCTATTTTAAAATGAAGAAGAACTATTAACTTATTTAGTATTTAAAAAGATATCAAAATGTTTTCATCGCATCTCTCCCTGAGGATCGACCCGCATAGCCATTGCTATCGTGGTTAAATTGCAAGAATTCAGAGGGCAGCATAAATCAGATAAACACTTCCTTGAACTCTGTATTTTGTTAATCAACAAAGATGGAGAAGAATGAGGAGAATAAAGTGGAGTGTATACCTTTTCTTCATCATGCTGAATTTGTTTTTCTTTTTTCCATGTTCACACAAACAGATTTGCCTTTGAATCATTTGTACTCCAATTCCATCGAACTTTATATCTCTGCTAATAACAAGCCTCTTCATGATGGGAATGTATAATTTGTATATCTTGGAGCGTTCACTATATCCCCCCACGAAGATGCACTTTTCAGATTTGTCATCCAACTTCTTCCTTCTCTCATCTGGAATATGGGAGTAAGCAATGCTGTCAAAAACTCTCAAATGTGTCACGCTTGGTTTATATCCACTCCAAACTTTTTGAGGAGTTTGATCTTACAATTTTGATGATTCCCAGTTTACAAGATAGATAGTACATGTCACGGATTCTGCCCAAAAATCATTTGGAACACCTTTTGCCTTCAACATCTTCGAGCCAATTCCATAATTATTCGATTTTTTCTCTCGACAACGTTATTTTGTTAAGGAGTATATCGAGCTGTGAGTTGATGCCGAATGATATTTTCTTCAAGAAAGCTTTAAATTCATAATCAACATATTCACCTCTGCGACCAGTATGTAGAATCTTCAATGGGAAGCCACTTTTTCTTTCAATCAAAACCTTGAAGCTTTTAAAATATTCATAAACTTTTGATTTTTCTTTGAGAAAGAACCATGTCTTCCTACTATAATCTTCAATAAATGTGAGAAAATACCGATTACCTCCAATTAAAGTAGTGTGCATTGTACCACAAAGATCCAAATGAACAAGCTCTAAAGGATGTGATGTTCTCCATGATCTTCCGACTGGGAAAGAATTTTTGTGATGCTTGCCAAGTGTGCATCCTTCACATACTTTCTCTTAAAGTCTAATAGGCGACATGCCTTCAACGATGTTCTTCCTACATATATGAGAGAGGGTCTTGAAATTCAAATGCCCGAAATTAAAATGTCATAGCCATAATTTGTCTTGGATAGTAGTATGCATGCATGAACTAATTTGAGAATTATGCTTCAAAAGAAACATCTTACTTTGTGTCATTTCACTTTTGCAATAAGAGCATCGTGCTTGTCCTTAATCTCGTACATATCTTCATTAAATGGATATGAAATCCTCGAAGTAGAAGTTGGCCGACACTAAGAAGATTATGTTTAAGGCCAAAAGCATAGAAAACACTAGAAATGCTCTTTGCTCCTTTCTTTCTTTGCACAAGAATATCTCCCTTTTCTTTCACGGAAAGTCTCTTGTCATCACCGATCCGAACTTCGCTTGTAACAGATTCATCAAGGTCCATGAACACATTCTTATTTTCGGTCATATGATTGCTACATCCGCTGTCGATGTACCACACTTCATCGTGTGCAATTTTTTCAACACTACATGCGAGAAAGAGAGTATCATCCTCACTCTTCTTTTCTCCCTCGCGCATGAAGCTTGATTCTTTCTTCTTTTTATCTTTAGTTTTCTTTCTACAAAATTTAACTGTGTGAACATATTTTTGACAATAAAAGTATTGGGTATTCTCAAAAGAAGATCTTCCTCTTCGTCTTCCTCTGTAAGAAAAAGAAGATGCATGGACTTTATCACTTGCTTGATGTCATCCGTCGTCGCCTCTACCTATGGTAAGACTTTTCCTCTTTCATGATTAAAATCACTTTCTCTCCTTCCTTTGAAGCCATCTCGAAAAGACATATGTGCTTGAAAGACTTGCTCAAGAGGAGTAGAATTATATTGCTTCATCCGGAGTTCATGAGATTGAAGTGATCGCAATAAACTCTCCATAGATAGTGTAGACAAATCTTTGAATTCTTCAATGGCTATACGGTAGGCAAATTTTTGAGTCAAACTTCATAGAATCTTCTCAGCGATTCTTTGATCTTCAATCTTCTCACCATTCACTTTCAATTGGTTAGCAATAGAAACAATCCGATTAAAATAATCTTCAATAGATTTAGAGTCCTTCATTGAGTGTATCAAATTCGCTATGAAGAATTTGTGGTCTTACCATCCTCGCATTGTCATCTCTCTTGTATGAAGAATGAAGTGTATCACATGCTTCTTTCACCAAAGTCATCGTTGAGATTCTCTCGAATATGACCTCATCCACTGCTTGGTAGATGAAAAATAATGCCTTTTTGTCCTTCTTGCGATTCTCCTTCAATTCTTGAAGTTGCTGTGGGGTGAGATTTGCAACATTAGTTGGTTCTGCAACTCTTCTTTCGACGATGTCTCAAAGTTCTTGAGACTGGTACAACACCTTCATTTGAATGCACCATTAGTTGTAATTCTTGTTGGTGAAACGAGAAAGTTAAGGCTGCAACATATTGTTATTGGAAGCCATGGTGCTCTGTGATTGGTAGTGAAAAGTACATTTTTATCATTACATTTACCATCACATTTTCATATTTATTCATATAATCATGCACAATTTACTAATATTTTATTATTTATTGTGTGCAGGCCTTGAGAAATAAAAATAAAGGAATAAAGCCTCAAAAGAAGCCCAAAAGCCCATGTTTAAAGCCCAATGTAAAAGTTGCAATTATCAATTATCAAAATTGCAATTACTAAGGGCAATAGTTGCAAATTCTAAAAGAAGAGGGAAGGATAGACTTCTATTCAACCCTAAATACTTGCAGGATGAGGATAAAAGCCAAAGAAGGAGAATTCAAGATCGCAAATTCGTTGATAAAAGATTTGGATTTAGGGTAACTTGCTTCCCAAGTTATCCCAAAAATCCAAAATAAAGAGTCGAGATTCAACTTCCAGAAGGAAACGCCTAGATGGACGGACCAGAGGATGCCACGCGCGAAAGCGCGTGGCCAGCCGACTTAACTTGGCCGCGGAAACGCGGCCCAAGCCGCGTTTCCGCGGCAATCCTGTCGAATCCGGCCAGCTGGTTTCGTGGAGGAGTCGTTCTGGGACTCTACTTCCTTCTGCACCTATAAATACCCCTGCAGTGCAACCGAGAACGTCGTCCAGCGCAGTACAGGGCCAAAAGTTAGGGTTTTTAGGCTTTCTTCTAGTTTGTAGTAGGTTTCTATTTTCGTTTTCTTTTGTAATTTTTGTAACTGAGAGGAGAGGATGCTTTCATGGAGGAAGGAGTTCATACTTGTACTGAGGTGACATCGGTGTAAGTCTTACTTTTCCTCCATTGTTAATAAAATCTGCTCAAAGTTTGTCTTTGTCTATTCTTGTTTTATTTCTTTTATTCATGTTTTATCCTTGTTTTATTTTTCTATTCTTGTTTAATTGTTTCTCTCTCTGATGACTTGCAAACCGTGAGAACTGGTCGCTTCGAGACTGCCTAGCCGAAGAAGTGCCCTTGATGGCCTATGGAGATGAACAAGCCTTCTCTTTAGTTTGTCTTTTCTTTTCATAGTGTAGATCGCGAAGGTGGAATATCCTATACGCCATACTTGAATGCCTTCCAAGACAAGGTAAGTCGTTGCAAACGGATCAAAGGTAAGCAGGGCAGAAGAGGTAGGTACGTGTTATAGTTTTCTTTCTTTTATTTATTTAGTATAGATCACCACATCTTCCACATCTTTTCAAATTCCTTCCCTACTCATTGTAAATACCATTGTAACAAATAAAATAAATAAAAAAGAGATAACTTACTTAAACACTTCCATCGCTAGTCCCTCCCTGAGGATCACGACCCGCATAGCCATTGCTACGCGGATTAGAATTGAGCACCTTGCACATCTTGTTCTAAATATAAAATTCTTTATTTTGTGTGCAAGGAAAATCTCAATCAAAATTTGGCGCCGTTGCCGGGGAGGGACGGTAAGTTTTTCTCTAAAAAAAAGAATTATTAACTAATTCTTTTATTCTTTCTGTTTGCAGGTTTGGAGAACAGGAAACAGCAGCAAGGACATATAGCAACTTTGTGCCTCTGCCCTCGAAGGCAGAGCAGCAGAGCCTACTACCTTGCCGCGCAAACGCGGCAATAGCCGCGCATCCGCAGCAGTAGTAGATAACTACTTACTGAATTTTCTGCAGGTTGCTGAATCTAAAATTTGATTTGTCAGCTCTGTTATATTTGTTCTGTGATAAACCTGTATACTGCTAATTAATCAACAGTAAAATACTTGTTGAAAAAGATAAAAAAATTGATTAGACGTTTGCATTTTAGGCACGTGTCTTTTCAATTCATTTATTTTTACTGTTGAAGAGTGCTGGAGCAAGGTACGTTCACATTGCATGTAGAATAGGACTCATCTCTTGGTTGATTTTCATTGCTTTGAGTGAATCTTATTTACATATTTTGTACACTTGCACAAACTTATCTTAAGGGCACTAACTCATAACAAGATAAGGTGGGGATTTAATCACCCTTCCTTGGCCCAAAAATCATATTCCAAGCACTCACTAACCCAAGCCTAACTAAAAATAAGTAGACGTTGGCCCTAGGGACATCTCGGACTCAATTAGGAGATTATCCAAAGGGGAAACGGTGTTGGAATTTGACTCCTGCCAAATCGGTGTCTAGGAAGGAGATTGAGGGCCGAAAGCCCGAAGATTGGTGGTTATTTAATTAAGGAACGTCTTTGACGGAAAACCTCCCACCAATCTTGTCCTGACCTGGCTGATTAACTTGTGGTCAAAGTCTACACCCTATCTCCTGTGGACAGTCTAACCAGTTAGGAGTCGTCTAGGTCATAGGTCTACCCTAACTTAGGTTAGAATTTTTTTTTTGTTTGCTTATTTGTTTGTTTTCTTTTTCTTTGTTTGTGTTTGTGTGATATGGCCTATAACAATAATTTTTTTCAATTTTAATGAGGATCCATATTACACACCAACTTCTTTTTCGGATATTACCAACCCGACATATCATAATTTTGACCAATCTAGTGTGCCGGAATGGTCTTATCCGAATAAATATAACCCATACCCCCATCTTATGACCATAATTTTCATACAACTTTCGACTCTTCACAGAGTTCATGGGGTTTCGCTTCCCCGAGTCCAATTTTCAACCAACTTGTCCTCCGTATCCACCTTGTCCACAATATTCCAAGATTCATACTCAGATCCACCCATTCAGAATAGAAAACCATCTATCCGGGAAATGATGAGTATGTAGGAGTCCAAGCAACAATCACCATCAATCTTAGACATGATGATGCGTAAGTCCACCGACTCACAACTTCATCACGATTACACTTCCTCTTTTCAAGTCCAATCACAAAATGATGCACCAATTGACTATGAAAAGATGCTTAAAACCATGACTCAGGCTAGATTAGCTCGTGATCATGAAATAGATATGATGGTTCAATCTTTACGTTCTCACCGTCCGGCCAATTCTGCTTTCGCTGACCACTCTCTTAGAGCCGAAGAGTCACGTTGCTTTGGACAACAAGATTCTAATTCAGTACCATCATTTGAGCTTGCCGAAACTCCAATTGATAGTTTGGCAAGTATTCCTTTCCTGAAATAGAACTTGAGCATGAATATGATCCTGATCTCCCACTTGGTGATTCAATTTTACTTCCTGATTTAATAATGACTCCGGTGTCTCCACCTGATTTTACTTTTCCCGAGTCAACATTGGATCCTGTACCAATTCATCATGAATTGAATCACCCATTTTTGATGATCATATTGAACTTGACCAATTTTGCAATTTTGAAAGTCCCATGGATAAATTGGCAAGTTCTCATTTTTATGATATTGAGCTCAATGAGATATGTGACCTAGATTCTCAAATCTGTGATCAAGTTCAAATTCCCGATTCATTATTGACTCCTGTTTTGTTACCCGACTTAGGTAATCTTTTAGAGTCAGTTTTGATTCCCACACCTATCATTCCTGAACTTGAATCACCAACATTGAGTCACATTCCATTTTGGGAAACTGATTGTGGACTTGAGTTTCAGCTTATTGATTTGGACCCACTTCCTGAACCTAGCCCGACTCCTGAACCCTTACTTGATTTAAGTTTCTTTCCTGAGTCGGTATTCGTTCCCATACTTACGACGTCCAAGTCAATCATTCCATCTTTTCACACTCCATTTTGGGACAAGGCGGTTGACACAATTAACTTTGAATATAATTATGAATTATGGAAATTTGATGGGGTGAAATTGCTAAAAAATGATCATACAAACATTTTAGTGGGTTATACAAGGGAAATTTCTGGTAGGTTCCTCCAAATACTACTTTATCTTGATTGGGTAGCAACGCTTGGCCCAATTAGACCACCACCGGAACCACCACCTTAAGGTAACTTCTGCCTTCCCTTCTTCTTTTTCATGCATACATGCATACATTCATACATTGAGGACAATGCATGAGATAAGTGTGGGGGGAGGCTTTACTAACATACTAACATAGGTAGAAACTAACAAAAAATTTTGCTAAAAAAAAATTTTTTTGCTAAAAAAAAATTTTTAAAAAAAAAGGACAATATTTTGACTTATCTTTTGAAAGAAATCTAAGTTAGTCTTAAGAATTAGGAAAATCATGATTAGGATTTCTAAAAACTTGGTCAAAATAAATAAATTGTTGAATTTTTAGGTATAGGAGGAGAAATTGAATAAGTAGTTAGTCTTAATTTTTACCTTAATGAAATGTGCATACCTAATGCATATCTAGGATTCTAAGACAAAGACCCTTGTGCCTCATAAAAAAATTTAAAAATAAAAAATAAAAAAATCACCAATTAAGCTGGATACATGTGCCTCAAGATGCATAAGTATTCACGCCAAAAGGTGGGTTCTAAATAAAATAAAGTCCTTAGTTTTGTGGTCTAGTTCACTCGAATTTGAGTCCGCGGGGTGTTTTCTCACCTGGTGCCCTAAAACCGACCAGTTTGGAAGTCATCGACTTTAAGTTCGCTACATGGGTGGACTAGAAAGCCTAAGAAAACTAAGAAAAATTACTCATATAGTATTAACACATTTAATAGTCAATTAGTTAGGTATGAGGGCCTCAAGAAGCCTTCATGCTTACACGAAAGAAAATTAGATGAGTTATACATATTAAAAAAAAAAGAAAAAAATAATAATAATAAAAAGGCATGAGAGTCCAAGTTAAGGAATTCCTAGTAAAAATTCACAAGGATGCATATGACTTTTGGTAACGAAAAAGACTATAAAAAAATTCAATTTTGATCCTTACCTAAAATGGATAACAATTTACTTTATGAAGACTAAGGGCGTGTTTGTTTCGCCGCAAAACGCCGCAAAACGCAAGTCGTAAAACTTCTTTTCCATTTTCCGTTGTTTGTTTCGCTGAAAAATAAGTTGCAAAATGCAACTCTTCTTTCCCACTTGCAGTTGCTACAGTTAAATTTGTGGTCATGTAAATCTCACTTTTACACTCATATTTTCTCACTTGCAGTTGCTACAGTTAATTTTGTGGTCATGTAACTCTCACTTGTAGTACACTTACAGTTCAAAACAGTTACTTGATAATTAATGTATAATTTAATATTATTAAATATTTAATATTTTAAATAGTGTTCAATTTCTTATTTAATTATTTAATTATTTTATATTTTTTATCTTTAAATTTTTTATTGTTTTTAATATTATTTTAATATTTAATATTTACTATTTTAATTTAATATTCTTATTTAATATTTTATTTAATACTTTAATATTTTATTAATACTTATTCCATTTTTTATTATTTTATTTAGAGTTAATATTTTATTAATATAACAATATTATACTTTACTATACATTTAATTATTTATTTTAAATATAAAAAATTACTTTATTAATATCATAATATATTTTATTATTATATTATATTTTATTATGTTAATATTGTAATAATAATTCAGTATAATAAAACTATAATGATAATTTATTATTAAATTATAATTAAATTTTACTTTGTTAATTTTATATTTCTATACTATTACAATAATATTATAATAAAATTTATATTATAATAATTTTCAAGTATTTTTAATATTATAATATTATAACTATATTTTATTATTTTTGTAAGATTTTTTAATATTTATATTTTATTAGTATTCTTAAAATTTTATTAATGTTCTTTAGATTTTCTTAAAATTTTGTATTATTTATTTAGTTAATATTTTAGTAATATTTTACTATTTATGCTAATATTTTATTAATATTATTGTTATAAATAAAATATTAAGATTATTAATTTTTTATCTCAAATTTATTAATACAATTTAATTTGCAATAGTATATTAATTTAATAGTATTTATAATATTTAAATCACTGCTACAGTTAATTTTGTGGTCAACTTTTTCACTTACACTTTTACATTACCAACCAAACACCGTAAAATACAATATACTTTATCATTTACACTTTCACTTTATCAACTAAACACCGTAAAACGCAATATACTTTTCTATTTACACTTCACTTTATCAACCAAACACCGTAAAACACAATATATTTTCTCTGCTACAGTTCACTTTTTCCATTCTCATTTTACGACTTACGACTTGCGTCGTTTTGTAACGAAACAAACAGGTCCTAAGTTTAAGAATGAATAAAAATGATAATCCTAAAACTTATAGACTACTTAGTCTCTTCAAATATATTTCGAATATTTTTCTTTTTTATGGATTTTGTGGGTGTAATCCGCTGAAAACCCTCACGAGACAATACTCGTTCTTTAGGGTAACCTAGAGGTTTAACGGCTTGTTGCACGTGCTAAGTGCAATCGTGATTCCTACGAAAGTGAGTTAGCTAGTTTAGTTTTTCTTTTCTTTTTAATTTTTACTCGAGGACGAGCAAAAAGATAAGTGTGGGGGTGTGATTGGTAGTGAAAAGTACATTTTTATCATTACATTTACCATCACATTTTCATATTTATTCATATAATCATGCACAATTTACTAATATTTTATTATTTATTGTGTGCAGGCCTTGAGAAATAAAAATAAAGGAATAAAGCCTCAAAAGAAGCCCAAAAGCCCATGTTTAAAGCCCAATGTAAAAGTTACAATTATCAATTATCAAAATTGCAATTACTAAGGGCAATAGTTGCAAATTCTAAAAGAAGAGGGAAGGATAGACTTCTATTCAACCCTAAATACTTGCAGGATGAGGATAAAAGCCAAAGAAGGAGAATTCAAGATCGCAAATCGTTGATAAAAGATTTGAATTTAGGGTAACTTGCTTCCCAAGTTATCCGAAAATCCAAAATAAAGAGTCGAGATTCAACTTCCAGAAGGAAACGCCTAGATGGACGGACCAGAGGATGCCACGCGCGAAAGCGCGTGGCCAGCCGACTTAACTTGGTCGCGGAAACGCGGCCCAAGCCGCGTTTCCGCGGCAATCCTGTCGAATTTGGCCAGCTGGTTTCGTGGAGGAGTCGTTCTGGGACTCTATTTCCTTCTGCACCTATAAATACCCCTGCAGTGCAATCGAGAACGTCGTCCAGCACAGTACAGGGCCAAAAGTTAGAGTTTTTAGGCTTTCTTCTAGTTTGTAGTAGGTTTCTATTTTCGTTTTCTTTTGTAATTTTTGTAACTGAGAGGAGAGGATGCTTTCATGGAGGAAGGAGTTCATACTTGTACTGAGGTGACATCGGTGTAAGTCTTACTTTTCTTCCATTGTTAATAAAATCTGCTCAAAGTTTGTCTTTGTCTATTCTTGTTTTATTTCTTTTATTCATGTTTTATCCTTATTTTATTTTTCTATTCTTGTTTAATTGTTTCTCTCTCTGATGACTTGCAAACCGTGAGAACTGGTCGCTTCGAGACTGCCTAGCCGAAGAAGTGCCCTTGATGGCCTATGGAGATGAACAAGCCTTCTCTTTAGTTTGTCTTTTCTTTTCATTGTGTAGATCGCGAAGGTGGAAGATCCTATATGCCATACTTGAATGCCTTTCAAGACAAGGTAAGTCGTTGCAAACGGATCAAATGTAAGCAGGGCAGAAGAGGTAGGTACATGTTATAGTTTTCTTTCTTTTATTTCTTTAGTATAGATCACCACATCTTCCACATCTTCCAAATTCCTTCCCTACTCATTGTAAATATCATTGTAACTAATAAAATAAATAAAAAAAGAGATAACTTACTTAAACGCTTTCATCGCTAGTCCCTCCCTGAGGATCACGACCCGCATAGCCATTGCTACCACGGATTAGAATTGAGCACCTTGCACATCTTGTTCTAAATCTAAAATTCTTTATTTTGTGTGCAAGGAAAATCTCAATCACTTTGATACCACTTTGATTAGGAAACGAGAGTGCAAACAATCAAAGCACAAGAGGAATGTGTACTCTTGATGTCAAATATTATGCAAATGAGGCTACAAAGATATACTAGAAAGAGAGAAGAGTTTCTATTAATTCAACTTGATGAAAACAACTAGTTACATGGCCTTTGTATAGGGCCAAAAGAAAAATATGAAAATCAACAAAATTAAATGCATTTATGCATCATAAATAGATTAGGTTCATCCCCTTGACTACATAACAAAATACGAAGTATTTGTTCATTGCATGGAGAGTATTCTCTAATATATCTGAAACACGAAAAGTTTGCAGTTAGGTTCAATGTAAGCCGAGGAGACAAATGAAATATGAAGGAGTCTAGCTTATATTTCCAACAAAAACAAACAACATTTTTCCGGTGTATGAGTTTGGCAGTGTGACCATTTGCATAAATGCCGTGATGGAGCTTATCTTTACGCAATGTGCTGAGGAAGGGGTTCGGGTGATGCTCAAGCAACTAGTACAAACGCATCGCAGTGCTGGTCAGTAACATAAATTCTTCGCCATATTCAGTAGGCTTCTTCTGGAGCCTAATTTCTTCGGAGCTCTGTTATTTGCACAAGGTTTCCTTTAATGCAATTTCCTTTTAATGCAGTACTCAACTAGGCCAAGTCATGTACATCAAGCTTTTTATCATCTATGTATCTGATACTGTATTGATCTATACTTGTGCAGAAACTCAAGTATGATATAGTTGCTTTTTAGATTATTATCTGGCTAAGCTGTTTATAGATTAGACTGAATGCCTTCTTAAATATCTGTGGTAATGACTTCTAGTTATCTGCTGAGGATTCTGTTATTTGGTTGCTTAATTCAAATGTTTATTCTTCTTTTGTGTTCTCTTTTCTTTCTAAAGAATGTTTGATTTTGAAGCCCTATTCAGAATGAACCATTTTCATGGAGTATATTTGTTTAACCCTTTTCTTCAAAAAAAGGAGATTTAACTTTTTTTCCCCAATTTCATCACAAAAGAACTGGTTGCTTGCTTCATCAAATACTCTGCTAGCGCATAGATAGCCCTTATGTACTCACAGACTCTTGCCGTATTCCATCATATGATATGATATACGGCTATGAAACCTGAAAATTCATTGACTTGTTCTTTTCTTTTTTTAAGGAAAGAAAATTGATCGACTTTGATGCCAAAAAATCTTCATTTGATTAAACATGTGCATTCCCTGGAGCATGGACATATATGTACTGTAGTTAAGTTCATGGATTGGGCATAGGCCATACCTGACAATTTAATGCTATTCAAGGCTTTCTTAATCCATCATAAAAATCAGTTTCTTAATCTTGTCTGATTCGAGTGATTTATGTTTCATTCCTGAATCCTGTGGCTGTTTGTTGCAAGGATTTTGGGGGCAGAAAAAAATGCTGCAAAATTCTCTGTTTGGTAGCTTCAAAGTCCACAAATCCTGTCGTATTGCTGCATTTTCCTGCAAATACTGCGTTAAGCAGGGGCTCCCTGTCCTTAAATCTCTAAGAAATACAAATCAAGCATTCAAATATTATATTTGTAAAAACTTTGAACCTCACTTATATATCCTGCAAAAATGTTAGATTTAAAGGGTCAGGAAGATTTTAAAATAATAAATTAGAATTTTTTTTTCCCCTCACAGATATGATACCTGATATTTTTAGAGTATATGTGGATTAAGCAAAAGAGTAGGAAAAAAAAAAAAGATCAGTAAAAGGATAAATCATCATAGCCTGCAGCTCTATTGAAGCTAGGAAGTGCTCCAAAACATGTTCAAAATTGATCTGATGTTAATTCAGAAATGCACATTGACTAAAGAGAAGAAACAGAGATATAAATTATAGCACTTTTTCAACCCCTGAGTTCTGCTCCTCTTTTGCCCTTGAGTTGCACACTACAAGAGATAGATCAACACAACATCACATCCTTTGTAATCTTTAACATACACAGTCCCATGCTAGAGTAGGGCCAACATTCAAACTACAATGCCGCCTTTCCTTCGAAGATGGGTGCTGGTTCCGAGAAGTACTTCCAGTGACGGTGATCTCCTGTGCGTGCTCCTTCCGGCTTCCTTCAACAGCACAAACAACCTGCTCTTCTCGTCATCTACATCCGTGTTGGCTGTGCCGAGCTTCTCCTCTCTTGTCCGCACGACATGTTCTAATATCTCAATGGCTTCGTCCAACCTGCATTTAGACCAAACCACATATGTTGAAGAAATTGAGCAGCATCAGACCATCAATCTCCAGGCATTTTCCATAAATCCATATTGGATTCATTTTGCAGTAAATGGAATGCCTAGGTGAAGACGTATCTTGCTTTTCTTTTAAAGACCAATCATATTCCATTTTCTGTGCCTTTCTGCTATGATGTTTGTGGTGTCCATAGATGCATATTACACTAGTTGGATACAAGCACATATTTACATATTACACTAGGCATTCAAAAGGGAAAAGAAAATTTTGCTCTAACAATCGAAAGGCATCCAAAAGTAAATCATATCAATTTCTTACAAAGAAGTAAAAATATGATAAGAATCATTTTCTTTATCAGCAAACTAACCAAGAGGGACAAGATATCTGATATCTACAAGATAAGTTTATGCATTTGATGCTACAAATCATTTACGTTTTATATTCTCCTACTATAAGAGAGTGCCTTAATCCTACATGATATCATACACTAGAAGAAATGTATTAGCATTGAGAGAAAGCATTACCTTCCAATAGCATCATAAGTTCCTGCCAGATTGCTGCATACTCCAAGTGTATCAGGATGATAAGGACCGCAATCTTGTTCGAGAATATCCCTGGCCTCTTCAAACAAATCCGCGGCCTCATCAATCGCGTTCAGTTGCAGGCAAGCCAGTCCCATTTGGTTCAAAACAATGCCTAAATAAGCAGGCTTCTTCTCCCCGCACACTCTCAGCTTATCAAGCGCAATTTTGAAAGAGCTATAAGACTCGACATAGTTCTCCGTTATGTAATACAGAACCCCCAACTGAGCCTCGATCCCTGCAACTGCGCTCTGCTGGCCCGGGGAATTGGTATAAATGTTTAGCGCCTTTTTAAGCAATTTAATCGCCTGCTCTGATTCTTCCATGGACTCATATATGGCTGAAATTTCAGTATATCCACTGGCAATCTCCTCAGGTGCAGTCCCCGGGAGTGGCTTCTCGTAAACCCTCAGAGCACTCTCGCAATAAGACTTCGATTCTCTGAACTTACCAATCTTGTTGTACAGATTGGCTAGTCGAACAATGACTGAAGCCACGGTTGCGTGGTTCTCCCCTTTGGTAGCCTTGAAAACAGTAAGAGCTTTCTGATAGGAAAAAAATCGCCTCATCATATCGAGCCAGAGATAAATAGGAGTCTCCAATGCTGCAATTGACTGAAGCCAGCTCAGCTTCCTGGCAATTAGAAGAAGACGACATCCCTATGCTCGCGAAGATCAGATGCTCCAGGGCTGCTTCATGATCGCCCTTTGTTTCGCAAATTAGGCCCAAGAGCCTCCTATCTGCTGTTTCTTCCAAAGTAGCCATGCCTCGTTGTTTCATATGGATCTTTAGAGCCGCAAGGCACAAACTCTCCGCCTCATCGAACTGAAGAGCTTGCATATGGGCTTCGGCTAAGTAGCGGCAAGTATCGCCAACCCTCGAGTCATTTTCGCCCAACGCGTGCTTCTGAAGCTCTAAGCCCAAGGTATAGCAATGGATTGAGTTCTCAAGCTGACCCAACATCGCATATGTGTCACCCAACTGCATGTAGCCGGAAAACTTGGCAAGAGCATGGTCATGGCCTCGTTCAAGAACAGGGATCTCAGCTGCGCGCTCCAACACCGGAATTGCATCATCGTACTGCTCCAACCTGCAAAGAATCGCGGCAGTGACATGCAAACACATCACCAGACCCAAGTTGGGGTTGCCATTGCATCCCTTCTCGAAGGACTTGGCTGCACGCAGCGCGAACTGCAGAGCACGGGGAGGGCTGTCCGCGATCAGATGCCTCGCTTGGTTGAGCAAGAAATGGCCAAGATCCTCACTGTTTTGACCTCGGGGGAATCCTCAGCCCCGTCATTTGAAACATTGTCTTGTTTCTTGGATAAGCTCACTCTAAGGTTTGTTCTTTTGACAAACTTATTATTATCTCCATTCGCGGAGATTTCTTCCCTGGATGACTTCGATGCCTGCAACTGAGACAACCTCGGCGACGACTTGTTTGATGAAAGAGATGATGACTTGGTGAGAGGAGATTGGATTTTGGGCGGCTTGTCGAATTTCATGCTAGTCGATGCGTATCCTTTCTTCTTTGGACAATCCTTAGCTCCACCATTGTTGACCTCTCTGTTCTCGGACTTGAAGCTCTTTTCCGCATTCATGGGAGATCGAGGAGATTTCGACATCTCCTTCATCTTAGCGGAATGTACTCTGTCCATTGTGAGCCCAGAAAATTGAACTGGAGTATGAAGAATCAAATCTCAACTGAGGAATCGAACCTGCGCGTATTGTTAACAATAAGAACACAAACTTTTCTTTCAAAAAAAAATAAAAATAAATAAACAAATAATTTATCAAAATTCTCATAATTGCTTAAATGTCATAACATTATGATCCAACAGAGAGGACAATTAAATCAATGAATTAATAAAACCAATAATTCCATATTAATCAAACAAAAGTTAGCATACAAAATTAAAATGTTCTAATTAAGAACAGACAGATGCATCAATTCAACAAGAACCAACATCAGGAATTTGGTGAAAATCAACAAATCCCAGGTGAATCTCATTGATTTTTCTACTAATTTATTAAATTTCACATTCAAATCAAAAAGAATACCTTAAAATTGTGCAATTTGGGAACAGATTGAATCATGAGAGGGAGAATTGAATTGGTACTCACTGGTTTATGATTTTATAAAGAGGGGAGAAATTAGAAGGTGAAGGGCAAAACCGGGAGACTTGCAGGCTGAGAGGGGGAAGCGAGATGGGCCCCACCACCGCCTGCAACTTCAACTGCCAATTGTTGTTTCTTCCTCTGTTCTGTTCTCGTTGCTCTGTTTCATTTGGCCGATACAAATAAATGCGGATGGCGAATTTGCCTCTTCTATATTGTAATGCCCAGGGCACCCCTATTCTGTTTTAGTCTGAATTTGACAGTTATTGGTAGTTATTATTTTTAAAAAAAACAATTTTTTTACGGGGCGAGGAGGGCGTTGCACGTGCCAAACAAACGTCACCAACCCATATAATGATGCATCCTCTTAGAAATCACTCACAAAATATGTTTTAGAATTTTTATTAATTATGATTCTAAAAGTTAAGGAAAATTTAGACCCAACCACCTACTTTACTTCATAATTAGAAAAAAAAAGCTCAACTTCATAATTTTGTTCGCTACAGCCTCATCCACGTCAGTATAAACTGATTCTCCCGATCACCACTTTTTAATATTTTTTATTTCCTCTTTTACTATTTCTCATCACCCAGATGTTGCTCTCTCCTCAATCTTGACCCCGACATAGAGTCATTCGCGGATCGACGAATGCGATCAGGTCACCGTGAGGGTTAGAAGGGGGTGGGAAGCCCCCTCCTAGGGTCGGGAGCGAAGCCTCTGGATTTTTTTTTTTTGTGGGATCGACCTTTGCGGATTTCGTTTGTTCGTGCTCGTGGTGAATTTTGTTTGTGTTTAGATCTGGAAAGCATTAGCGATCATTCGATGTAATGGATGAGGGTCTGCTGATGATGACGATACTCATATGAGAATTGCGACTCATGATCACAGTCATTTGTGAGGATTGACTTAAATATAAAATATTTTGTGAAGATGGCGATTATGATCGCAATCCTAAAAAAGAGGACTGCATTAATAATCATAATCCTATAAAGACTCGAAAACATGAGATTTTTGTGGGGACTGCGATCATGATCTCAGTCCCCATAAGTAGAGCATTTTGTGATCGCAGTCCTTAGAAATAAAATTGTGATCATTTTATGAGAACTGCGATCATAGCCTTATTCCTCAGAAATAAGGCATTTTTATGAGGACTATGAGTGTTGCGATCATAGTCGTAGTCCTCTATATTGCGTTCATTTTTGTGAGGACTGCGATCATTGTCGTAGTCCTCAGAAATAGAGCATTTTGAAATGGTCTTTCTTTTTTGAAGTGATTACTTAAGGATATTTTGTCTACGTAAGCACACATCCTTCTTCAGAAATAGAGCATTTTGAAACGGTCTATTTTTTGAAGTGATTACTAAGGATATTTTGTCTTTCCCCGCCAATGAGTTTCAACCTTGATACGTAAGTGCACATCCTTACTTTAAAAAAAGAAGAGGCGGTTGAAGCGAATAAAATTATGCGAGTAAGTTTTTTTCTCTCCTAATTATGGTTTAATTCATGGGGCAAAATGAAATCCCCCAAAATTTAATATGCTTCCGCAACGAGACTACTAATTAAATTGAGATCTTGTTTCTACGTGTTTCCTTCTTAATTAGACTATATAAGTTTAATTTGAAACTATATTCTATACCTTTTAGTGATTTATATTGCTTACTTTGTATTGAAAACTCTATATAATTAAAGGTATAAATTATAAAGAAAACTTAAATTCTTATTTGATTTTAATTTGATGTGTTTTATTTCTCAAAATATTTACTCATTAGTTTTGATTTGACATGCATATATCCAATTTAAAATATTTTCTAATTTGTTCTAAAGACTACTAATCAAATGAAATTGTTGGTATGATTGTGAAGAACCTAATTTGCTTTATTTTGATTTTGATTTGATTTTTCTTTCAAAATTTTCTGAATGACTTTTTCTTTACATGTTCCCTTTCTAAGAATATTTTTTAGTTCTTTGAGAATGCTTATTACCATAACCCCCTGATCACTGATGTACGTATCACAATATTACTGTTCGATACGGCGTATAAAGTTGATTTGACCTTTCTGGTAGTTATATTAAGCCAGTTTTAGTTTCAGACATTATTTTCAATATTTTAAAATTTTGAGAATTATTTGAAATTTTTCTGGATTATTTTGAAAAATCTTCGAAGTCGATATCGACCGATACCGATAATCGACTCTACGATTGTTAATTCATAAATAGAATTAAGTTTCTGAAATCTGTTTTCACATGGTATCTTAGAATCATATTTTTCTACGTTAGGGTATTTTGAAAATTTTTCTAAATTTATCAAAAATTGGGCCAAACCGGAGTCGGCGAAACTTTCCAGAATTTTTAACTTGTAAACCAGACTGAATTTCTTAAATCCGATTTTATGATACTCCTCAGCGTAATATTTGCTATTTTATAAAATTTTTGAGGATCGTTTGGAGCTAGTCAAATTTTAACCTATTAAAATAATATTAATTAATTAATTTTTAAAATTACCTTTTTCCTTTCTTCTTTCTTCCTCCCCATGTTTTCTCCACCGCCATACCCATTGCCTCTTCCTTTCTATATTTTTTTGCCTCTCTCATCTCTCTCAATATTACTCTCTCTCTCTCACCTCTATCTCCCTCACTCACTCTCTCTCTCTCTATTCCCTCTCTCTTACTCAATGTATCTCTCTTCTTCACCTCTCTATTCTCAGTCCAGGGAGAACATGCCACAGCCTTGCCGCCGGTAGGCCGGCACGCCACTGGGCGTCACCCCCTTCCCTCTCCTTTTCCTCCCCTCCTTCTTCCTTTCTTTTTCTTCTTCTTTTTCCTATTCTTCTTCTCCTCCTCCTTCTTCATGTTCTTCTTCTTCTTCTCTCTCTCTCTCTCTCCTTCTCTCTATCTCTTTTTCCCCTCCTCTCTTTCTCTGGGCGGCACCGCTGCCAGCGGGGCGGAGCCACCACCGACGGGGCTGGGCTGGCGCAGCCAGCCCCTCCCCATTCTCATCTCGTTCTCTCTTTTTCTCTCTATTGGGTTTAAACCCAATAAACCCAACCTAAACCCAGTAAACCCATTACCCAATAACTCTTAACCACTTAAGTTAAATGGGTTTGGGTTGTGGATCTGAACCCGACCCACTAGCAACCCAAACCCGATTCATTATAAAGGTAACTTTACATAAAAACCCTTTATAAATTATTATATTTACAAATTAGATCTTTATATTTACAAAAGAGTACTTACCTCCATTGTTGAATCGTAGTGAAGACTTACCTTAGAGTAAAGTAAAGCGAAGTAGTAGAAAAAATAAATGAAAACAGAGCTTCGGCTAGATCGAGTACAATGAAAAAGGTTGAAAATTATATTGGCCGTCACTTCAATACAACTATCTCTTGAAGAAGGATTATATCCAGTGTCACTCCATATATAACTCTTCCTCTCCTTCTGTCATGTAACTCTCTCTAGCCTAAGCTATAAATAAACTGAAAATTACATCATAATAAAACAAACTAATCTAAACTAAAACAAAAACTAGCCTAGAAGCTCTCTCTGCAAACTGGTGCTCCTTTGCCTTTAGAAATGCAGGTATTTATAGTCAAAACTGGATAAGAGAGTGAAAGTACACCTAGAGGGGGGTGAATAGTTGTACGGCTAATCTATGAACAATAATACGGAAAATAAAACTTAATTGCAACACACTTAGTGTAACCAACGAGTGTAGCCGAATTCTCGGTAAAGGGCTATGGACTAACTCCTCTTGATTCCTCTGAATAACAGTTGAGGTGCTATATGAAGCTCTCGTGGTTAAACACAAGTGAGGCACACAAATAAACACAACCAAGCATATAAGAGTGATATGACAATATGAATCAATGCAAGGCACAACATAAGAGAGAGAGTTAGAGAAAGTGGATAAATCGGAAACACCAAGATATGTTTCGATGTTCGAGCACACAGCTCTACGTCCCCGCCTTCACACAGAAGGATTTTCACTAACTCATCCACACAAGACTTCCCACACAGGGAACCTCCACTAAGGATTTGGGTAATACAATAATCGGGAGTACACAACTCCTCTCTCAAATACAACACAACCCTACACTTAGAGGCTAGGCACAAAGCCACCAAACACAATCATCTCACACTTGAGGGATTCCAACACAATCTCCACCTCTCACTAGAGGGAGCCAAATACCACTTCCACTATCACCTCACACTTGAGGGATAACAAATCAATCACCTCTCACTAGAGGGATATCACAAAGATGGAAGGTTTACAACTTGGTGATCACAAAGACCACAAACCAATTTTCTAACTAAAATAAAGATCCTATAGATAGGATAGAACGATAAGCTCAAGTGTGAGAAATAAAGAGTTTGAAAATCAAAGTCTCAAAGAAAAACTTTTGGAAAAACTTCTAGAATAGATATGAAATGAAGATCAAAAATCAATCCCAAAGACTTCTCCTTTTCTTGAATTTTCCAACCCTTTAAAACAAATAAAGATAAAAATCTTTTGGCTTAAAAACTTGTATTAAACACTTGAGAATATAAAAAATTTTGGCTCTTAAAATTCTTATTAAAAATTAACTTCAAATGGGGTTTTTATGTCCCCTTTGAAAATATGCCCGTTGGCAGCTGAAAAGGGCCAGAATGCCCTTCCGGTCGACCGGTCGGTCGACCGGCAACGGTCAAAAAAGTGGCCGTTGAGCCCAGCGGTCGACCGCCGGTCGACTGTGCCAGATCTAGAGAGCAATTGCTCTCTGGCCGGTCGACCGCCTGGTCGACCGGGCCAAGGCTTACGATCGACCGCCCGGTCGATCGCCCCCACCTGAGAGTGGGGTGACTTCAGTCGGTTTACCGCACGGTCGACCGGCCAAGCCAACTTGGCCTTTGTGCACGTCTCCTGCACATCGGTCGACCGGTCCGGTCGACCGACTACTGGTCCGGTCGACCGTCCTGGTCGACCGCCAGAGCCTGGCAGGGACAATTTCAGGATTTAAAAACTGGTCTTTTTAACTTCAAATAAATACCATAAAATCACATAAATTTCATAAAAATTAGTTCATGTTATATCTTTGAAATACAAACATGTTTGAGTAAAAATCAAACCATGTTACAAATAATTTGAGCTATTTCTGTGACTTGTAAAATTTGCCTTAATCCAAATTCTGTATTTTCCAAAACTTAGATTTTTGAAATGGAAATCCGATTTTTTCAAAACACATGTAAATACAAAAATATGATACTTAAACAACTTTGAAGCATATAGTATATGGATAGAATCCAATATACATGAAAGAGATATATATCAATGTTTTTGACATTAAATCTGAAAATAAGTTTTTGTTTAAATACAAAACCCAAATACATGAATAGGTTATCAAAATAAGCTTTTCTAAGAATATGAAGTATACATGTATATAGATCAAATCTAATATGCATTAAACCATGTAAACTTGTTTTGATTCTATCTATTCATGAAAACCAAGATCGGTTAAACCGAAAACCAAGACCAATAAACATGAAACTTAAAATAAGTGTGTGTGTTGTGAACTTGAGCATATCACACTATCTAACTTCACAATAGATTTAAACAAACTATATTAAAACAAACCGAAGCCTTCTTGTAGAACGTCGTCTCCAAGTCGACTCGATCCAAACGCGATTCCCGGAGCTTGATTCTAACGAGTGCTAAATATGAACTTTGACGCTCGAGCTCTTGAATCATCATGTGAAAGCCCCAAAACACCTTTGTTGAAGCTAATCACCTACTAATATTTTGGTTAAATATCTGAAACTAAATATCACAAAATTATTAGTAAATTATAACTATATGAGTTAATCATCATCAAAACTAGAGTGAAAGGCCTCTGGGCCAACAGAGAGAGCGTACGAAGATAGGGACAAAATCTCTTACCCAACAAAAATGATCTTTTGATAAGGTTGGAGATAAGATTGAAGATAAAATTTTGTTTTATCCCTTGATTTTTAGTTAGATTGTGTCTTATCTCTTTGATGCTTCTGAATATACAACCCAATCTTTTAGATATCCCTTCGTATATTAATAGAGTTGCTTTTGGACTTCTGGATTTGCCTCTATTTCCTTGATTTTTTCAAGCTAACCAAATTGATTCTTCTAAATCTGATTTTAACTGTATTTATTTGGCTTTATCTTCAGTCAACCAAATAGATCCAATTAAGTCAGAATTTAAATGGCTTTTATTTGGTCTTATCTTCTCTCCCTTCATTAAGACAAACCTGCAAAATAAGACATTAAGATAAAGAATTAGCAGAATTTATTACAGGATAAATGTGGGAATATAATAAAAATAATGCAAAATACGTGTACGATCACTCTACTATGGGCTTAACCCTATCTCCATCGATGATTCTAGGACCACACTCTTAGAAAGACCTTTAGTCAATGGGTCAGTGTTTTCCATCAATTTTGCGAAGGGAAAAACTTATAAAAAAGTGTCGAGGAGCTAAATTACAAGTAATTCTTTGAAGTAAAAAGATTGCATGTAGATTTTCTCTGAGATTTCTGGGAAAGTATGCCGGTAGGAATCTGATCAGCGCGCGATCACTTTATCCCTTTGATGATGCGATCGATCAGATAATCGGATTGCTACCTGATGGGATTCCCTTCTCGCCTGGTTCGAGGAATCGGAGAACAGAAGGTTGGTAGAACCCTCTTATTATTTCTCAAACTGCCTCCACTTGGGAATTCCTTCTCGCCTAGTTCCGGAGATTCCTTAAAAGGGAGGAAGATCTTAGGGTATTAGCACCCTAATTAGAGAAGTAGTTCTCTGAATGCTTGGTAGTAAGAGAGTAGGTCTCTGTCCTTTTTTCCTCTCTTCGGGGGAGTCTCGGTCCGTCCTCTGTACGCCTTTGGTATGATATTTATAGAGAGAGCAGGGGTATAATTGTCCCTTGAAAATCTGGAAACAGATTGAGTCAATCTGTTTTAATCTGGAAAGTAGCCTCGCCTCGAGGCTAGAGATAGCTTTTAAGAAGGTAGGAATAGCAAGTAGTGCTGATCTCTTGATGCGCTCTGCTAAATGAGGGATGCGCCCTTGATTCTTTCCAAATAACTGAAAGATATCTTCTGATCTTCTTACCTGATTGGAAGAGTCAAAAGATTATGGCAAGCAACTGCCAAATTTGATCTCAATTAGATTTGATCTCATCTGGATTTGATCTCATCTGGAGATTTGATTAGTCAAAGGTGACCATAGAAGACCCGCAACGGAGCTGCCGTGTCGAGCTCACAGCGAAGCTGGAAGGAGCATCTGGCGAGGTTAGAAGAAAGCTCTTCAGCGGAGCTGGATAACTTTGTGGCGAGTTACCTTATCAATTACCCTTTTGCGCAGCTGCATGGGACTTCAAGCGAAGCTAACTCTTTGCGGAGTTAACTGAGTATTTCTGTGCGAAGTTGTAAGTTAGCTCGCAACGAGACTATGAAGGAGCTTTCTGCGATGCTAAGCAGATTTGGCTTCTTATGCGAGACTTGTCTCGTAGGCTCGTGCAAGACTAAGTGTTAAGTAACTTAATGTCTTTGGACCTGCCTGGGCCTTCTCACGAGCTTTTCTTAGCTTACTATCTGCTTCGCTGGATCAGTAGAATTCAAGTTATTGATTCGTCCCCTTTGAGATGGGTGAAGAACTGGTCGTCAGCTTGTCTGCCGCTTGTCTTTTATAAATGTCAACAAGTTAGACATTGTTCAGGCTAGTTAGGAATCTTGTCTTTTTTAGAGTGTTAATAAGACCCCTTCAAAGTTTTCGTAAGTCTGCAATGGACTGGTTCAGACTCCAAAATACTTTGAACCGCTTTAATTGATGGTATGTGAAATGCGAACGTCGCCATAGTGGTTAAATTCAGCTTCGCTTTCAATTCTGCTTCCGGATTAGAATAAGTTCGCCGATAAATTGCATAGATTCGCAATTCTGAATAGCTTCGCGTCTGGATAGCTTCGCTTTAACTCGGTGTTTGGAATGACGTTCCTTTCCGAAGGCTAACTGCTTTTCAGCTAGTTACGAGAGGGATTATTCTCTTTCCCGAGGTTCAAATAACCTCTCTTGCTTTTGTTGAGGGAGATTATTCCTTTCCTCGAGGCTAAGCATTTAAATGCTTTAAATTTGTCCGCGCTTCCAAATTTGAAGTAGCAGCGGTGTGATCAGGCCATGAGGCCTATAAATAGGACACTTGAAGTCCTTTTCAGAGAAACCGTCTGTTCATTGCATCCTCTCATTGCCCAGGAAAGGAGACTCAGATCTCTGAAATAATGGGGGCGCCCACCCTGGCCACTAACCAGCTAAGAACTGGTGAGTTTTGGTCACCCAGAGACTTTTACTAATAGAATGGTGACTTTAGGGAGCTTACCTCCCTTAATCTTAGCTTTACCAGCTACTTCAGGGATTGATTTTCCTTGTTCTTCATTCTGTATCTGACTGATGCAGAGAAGGGCTTCAGCCCTATTTTCCAGCTTCTCGGCGAAGCTATCATTCTCGCTTGATTAGAAACAGACTTTCCCATGCAGGGTTCCTGTCTTGATCTATTGAATCTGCCTGTTAGATCCGCCACGTAGGTAAGAATTGAGACTTAGTCTCTTCAAGGTTGAGCCAATCTTGCCATATAGGTGGGGCTAAGACTGTGTCCCTCTGGACCAGTTTGACTTAGCCATATAGGTGAGGCTAGGACTTGGCCCTTTTTGATGCTCCTTCAGTCTAACTGCCTTAGGCGGAGCTAAGACTTGGCTTATGCTGAGCTAGCCTATCATCACTATGCAAGCGAGGTTATCCTCTGCTTGATTGAAGCACCACTGGATCGGATATGAACTACTTCGCGCAAAGAATTTGACTTAGCATTTCATCTTTGCCGTTTCTCTTTGATTTAATGCTAATCTGTTTTCAATTTACATTGCAATGAACTGTGCCCGCCGGTCTTTTGTCTTAATGAAAGAGACCAGAAACTTGCCTCTTTATCTTCCAGTTAAAACTTTAATTCTAAGCAGGAGGAACATACTAGAGCAATTGATGCATGTTCTAAGAAGAGGTTGGCAGTTGCTTATCTGAGATGATCCACTTCGAGAAGGGGCTGGTAGTCGCTTATCCGAGATGATCCACTTCGGGAAGGCGGACGTCACCTGTAAGGTCTCAGATCCATCCTTTGCCAATTTTAATCAAAGAAGATCCAACTTTCTGGTGGCAACCGGTCCTTTGCCAATTTTCAGCAAAGAAGATCCGGCTTCTTAATGACAAAATCTGCCATTATGCGAAGGATTACGGCCTTGTGCAGGAGGAAGGCCTTTCGTCTCCAGTTGATTTGGCTTATCACCTTGGAAGTAGATAGGACAACTTATGTGCCTTTGGAGCAATGATTTGGTTGTATGAAAGATCACCTTGATGTAGTGTCAATTTATCTTCCCTTTTGAATCAATAAAAATATTTATTTTTCACTTATCTGCTCTGTTTCCCTCCTCTTCCTTTTGAATTTTGAAGGTAATTGGAATGGACCGGCGGAGCTAAACTTCCTGCGAAGTTAAAGACAGAATCCCAGCTAAATCAGAAACGAGCTTCCAGCGAAGCTAGTATGAATTTTCTGCAAAATTAGAGCCGAACTTTCAGCGGGGCTAAGGTTCATCTTTCAGTAAAGTTACTCAAACGTCGCATGAGGTCGACGCTAAACTCACGGCAGAGTTAGCCCTTAGCGGGGCTAAAATAATGCTTCTCGAGAAGGCGCTTAGGCGCTATTTCAAATTAATTTGAAATGACTGCCTGGGCTCCTTTCGAGGAGGCGATGTTTAGGCAATCATCTGCCTATAAAAGCCCGATTAGGCTGAAAGAGAAGGCACCACTTCCCTTTGAATTTTCAGAAAACTCCAAATCTCTTCTTCTTCTTTCTTCTTCGTTCAAGCACTTCTTCAGTTCTCCAATAGCTCCCAAAAGACGAGCAGGAAAAGAGGTAGCAACCTCTATGACGGAGGGTCCTTCTCCTCCTCCAGTCATCGAACGACCTATCGCGGGTAGGGATCTTTCCCTTTTATTCATAGATTTTCATCTCTCTCTTAAAGTCAATTCCTAGTTATTCCATGATGAATCTAGAACGATTCATTGTGATCCAGTGATCTCAGGGAGTCCAAGTCCCTTAATTTCCCTTGATTTCTTGATTGGGAATCTAAGGACTGAAGGGCTTCTTCTCTAAGCTTCTATGTGAAGCTAACCCTTCGGCGGTTCACATCCTGCCGAATAATAGGATGCGAAGCAACCTTTGAAGCGCAGCTAAAAAGGACCTTAATGCCCTTAAAATAATGTTTAGGCAACAGTACCCTTCTGACAAAGTTAGCCCCTGGGGCTTTAACACATTCTGTTGTCCGAGGTCAAGCTTCCAGAGCGAAGCTACAAGCTTCCAGAGCGAAGCTAATACTTAGATACTTTTCTCCACCTTGCCTTCATGTGGAGTGCGGAGTTAAGCTGCTGCTGCGAAGCTGGGCTTCGGGGCCAGCTAAAGCTACGCTTGTCTCGCTTGGGGGGCGAAGCTATGCCTTAAAATTTTTTTGGATTTGGCTTTCTCTTGCCAACTGAACTAATTTAGTTTCGTCTTGTCTCTGCAGTGCACTATGCTCCCGGCCCTTTGAACAGTCTTTTCGGAATGGTCAGAAGGCTGGACGGTAATGTTAGCCTGTAGTTCCAAGGGCAGGGTTCATTATTCAGTAAGCAGAGCGCTCCTGGTCGGGATGCACTTATTCATGCTGGGGATCAGCGCACCATGAGGAGCATCTTAACTACTGCTCCCCTTGAAGACTCCGACCGAAGAATCTATCGAAAGCCTGGATTCATGTTTGGAGATACAGCGCCAGACAATGATCATCAGCTGCTAGCCGGAGAGGGACAGTGGATTTTCAAACTGGATGGAGAGAAGTATTATCTTCTATCGAGCAAGCGCCACTTTCCCTTGTTCTTTATTCAATGTGCGACGAGGGCTCAAAAGATGCAGTGGCAAGTAACGCAGACTACTGATTCCGTTCATGTGGGGAAGTTGATAGCTCTGTCTCCTCGTTATACAACGGCGGGTCCTCCTCACTGCATATTGGGTCTCCATCCTGGGAACGTACTTTCAGACATTCCAGTGGCAGAAAATCCCGTGGTGGCTCAGACTTTTGAAAATCAGTTCTTTAAGGCTCATGATAATTATCCAGCCATTGATTTCAAGACCCCTGGGTGGATTCATTCTCCCAAGGCATGGTGGAGGGACTTGACTTTATACGTCCTTGCCCATTTTGAAGAGGAACTAGAGAGGATGGGAGTTTACGAGGCCGTCAGGGCGACCTGTTACAGCATTCAGATGAGCGTAGTGAACTTCTACGCCATCTTTGAGTTGTACTGCCCGGCTACAGGGACCTTCTTCACCCCTGTTGGCGAATTAGGTATGGCTTTGCACGAGATGTAGGAAGTTTCTGCTCTGCCTTTGGGGTCTCTCTCAAATGAAGAATATTTTCCGTGCGATGCGGAATTGGCACTTCTGGAGAAACAAGAGCCCGCCTTATTTGAGACTTACCGGGAGTTGATGTGTCACCCTTATATTTGCTCAAGCATGCATGGGAGCCATAAGGGAGCTTCATGCAGTTTGAAGAGCTGGGAAAATTATTTGTTCTCTGACCTGGAAGGTACTCCCGAAGCGGCTAACTGTGGAGTTGCAGACGAAGACATCTTTCGCAGGATGCAAGAGCACTCTCAAGGGGATTTGATTTTGGCAGAAGATGACGGCCCCTATGAGAAAGGCGATATTCTTCAGAGTTTCCACCACTAGGCTCGTCGACCGACGTCCCAGAAGGCACTTCTAGCTGGCTTTTTAACGGTTTAGTTGAAGAGATGCGTGGTGCCATCTTCGTCTAGCGACGTCATTCATCCAACTGTGTTAATATCGGCTGTTCGTCTAGTCCATGGTCATTCTCTTGGACTTCTTTCAGTAATGGTATGCTGTATTCAAAGAGGCTTTCGTGCATTGACGGAGGCTTCCTGTAGGCCACCAATGACGAAGCGGGGAAAGAGGACTATCTTGCCTTGCGATGGACCAAACCCTAGAATTGGTTTGCCATATACTTATTTGATGGCATGGTTCGCCCTTCACTGCCCCTCTATCATCCAAGCCGGTGAGGAGCCCCCAGAAGGTGTTCAAATGGTGCTTCTCCGTCAATTCGAGGGGTGTTCGTGGTCACGAACTTATGTAGCTGCGGTCCGCAAACTGCTGTGCCGTCATGACGTCTACAGCCTTTTTCAGTGCTTTCCCTATATTCGTGATACAGGCTATGGTGAAGAATTCAAGGATGTAGGGGAAAGGCAGATGTCATTGAGTCAGGGAGTCTTCGAATGGCTGGTTAGCATCCGGTCATCCCACTTGTTGTATAGAAGCGGGGACACCTGTTACCTGGAGCCCTATGTTTCGAGTTGGTTTGCTCGTCAGTTTGAGTATGACCAACTGTACGTAGGTAATCCGAACACCAGTCTGGCCTTCATAGGGAGCCTCATCGATGGAGCTCGTACCTGGCGGTTTTATATTGCTGGCTATACTGAGGCGCAGCTGTGCATGCCGCTGAGGACTCTGAACCTTCTGACGACCCTGGGATTCTGCCAGTGGTATATAACTTTGAACTCCACACTAACTGGGTTTTCTATTAATTCCTTTGGTGTGAAGTTGATCTCTCAGCTGTTGAAGCGGAAGGTCACTGAGAGAAGTGAGGGCAAGAGGGTCCGCGTGCCAGGCCTCAGGGAATTCATTGCTGTTGATGATAGCGAGGCCTCGGACACAGGAAATCCCCGCTTTGAAGGGGATACAGGTGCTGAGGCTCCAGCAGCTGCTTCTGGTGGGGTAGGCACAGTCCCCATGGAAGATGTAGAGGTGGAGGAGTTAGAGGAAGAAGATCCTGATGTCCACTTCAAACGAAAACAGCAAGGCGGATCTCGCAGGAAGAGGGTAGTGAAGAAACCTCGTCGCTACGCTCCTACTGTTATTGCAGAGGATGAATCATCTACAGTGCCTTCTCCTCCTACTCCATTAGTCATTAAGTTGTCGGCTCCTAGGCAGACCGCTGGTAAAGCTGTTCCGGACCCAAGTAAGATCAGCTCTGTTCTTGCAATACACTTTTATATATTTCATACAGCTCATTGTTTACTTCATGACTCAGGAACCGAGGCAGTGAAGGACCCGGGAGCCGAGGTCGCAGGAGAACAGGGGGAGCACTATGATCCCCTGTTCACTTATAGAGAAGGCAATGAGGCTAGCTATTTTACAGTCTCGGAAGAATCTGGCGGTGATGCAGCCGATGTAGGTCCTTCAGGTGCTGGGACCTCAAAAGGAAGCCCCATGGCCTCCAGCTCTATAGGATGGACCATCGAGGGCTCGGCGAGGGAAGGTGGGCTGGCCGTCCGTGTTGACTCTGCCAAAGACTTTCCTATGGAGCCTGAGGGGACTGATGCCGCGGTCGAGGAAGTTCGGAGAGAAACTACGGCCAAGGCGCCTGAGGCGATATCATCTTTTGGTAGTACTTTGACCTTTTGTGAGTAATTCTTTCCTGATATCGATCATACTTTGCTTAAACAGAGTCTTACTACAGGTGTCCCGCCCTTGGGTGCATCAACTTCAAGAGAGCAAACCAATCTTCCTGAGGGAATTAGGGGTGAAGTAAGTACTTTGACTACGACGGACGCTGCTGAGTTGGATGCTTTGTATCACGGCTTGCCTCTTATCACCCTGAACCGGAAAGTGGCTTTAAAGAGACTGAGGGGATAGTGGTTACGGAACCAATTTCACTTCCAACTACATTGGCAAGTGAACTGCCAGTGGTTTCCCCAGCGCTGCCTATCCTGCCAATTGTGAAGCTGAAGGTGATTGCTAGTCCTATTTCTCCAACACTGGTGGTTGAGCCAACTCTCCCAGAAGTCGTCACCAGTCCTACGTCGATTGTGGCTAGTGTACTGGTTTCAATGAGGACTCCTCTGAGATCACCGGTTATTCCTCACATTACTCCAGCCAGTGCTTCTACTATTCCTTCCACAGTTATGTCAATGAAACCGGTGGAAGCTTTGTCTTCAGAGGCTGCTCGTTCACCGGGGATAGCTGAGGCCGAAAATGAATTCGTGGTGGACAGGCTTGAGAGGGATATGGACGAATGGCGCCGTCTTAGCTATTCAGATCTAGAGTCTTCAGTTAACGAACAACTTGCGCACCTTACTGCTCAAATGCATGAAGCCAATCTCGTCGCTCAAGAAGCAGCCAAGGCAATTTCCTCTGACCTGAAAACCTTGGAGATGAGGAGAGTAGAACTTGGGGATGCCATAGATGCTTCTAACAGCGCTTTTCTTGACGCTGAGGATAAGATTGAAAAGGCCAAGGAAATGATCTGGAAGGCTAATCTTCTTTTGTCCAAAGCCAAACCGGTGCTTCTTAAAGAAATTGCTCGGCTAGAGCAGCTTAAGGCTCAAAATGACAAAGTCCTGCGGCAGGAGCTAGCACAGAGGGCAACTTTGGCTGAGGTTGAGGCTCACTTATCCCAAACGGCGAGCTTTAATGAGGCTGAATTGAGGTCGCAAGCACTTATCAGGGCTGCTGGGGAGAGGAAGAATAGGCTGGCTACTCTTAAAGAACGGATCAAGTCTTACGAAGCGCCCTCGTAGCTTGTAATCTGAGCATCCATGTATTCCTCTTTTGAAATCAATAAAAATAATTTTATTTGATTTGTTGTATTTCCAACTTGTTGTATTTTCTGAATTTTCAATCCTTATTTTCAAGTTATTATTACAATCCTCGAAAGGAAGTGGAATAACGGTATAACCAATCTAATCAACGGTGATAAACTGATAGTGTTAGTCACACATTAAAATAAATAGTCCTTACTGGACTAAAAGGTGAGATTTGGCTATCTGTCGGTTCAGAGATCGCAGGGACGTAACCGATTGAGAAGCCACCAAGCTCAAAATTTTGTCATTCAGAGATGACAAACTGGACATGATAACAAAGAAATAGTCCCTACTGGACTGGAAGATGAGACTTGGCTATCTGTCGGTTCAGAGGTAGTAAGGACGTAACCGACTGAGAAGCCACCAAGCTCAGAATTTTGTCATTCAGAGGTGACGAACTGGACATGATAACAAAGGAATAGTCCTTACTGGACTGGAAGATGAGACTTGGCTATCTGTTGGTTCAGAGGTAGCAAGGACGTAACCGATTGAGAAGCTACCAAGCTCGAAATTTTGTCATTCAGAGGTGATGAACTGGACATGATGACAAAGGAATAGTCCCTACTGGACTGGAAGATGAGACTTGGCTATCTGTCGGTTTAGAGGTAGCAAGGACGAACCGATTGAGAAGCCACCAAGCTCAGAATTTTGTCATTCAGAGGTGACGAACTGGACATGATGACAAAGAAATAGTCCCTACTAGACTGAAAAATGAGACTTGGCTATCTGTCGGTTCAGAGGTCGCAGGGACGTAACCGATTGAGAAGCCACCAAGCTCAGAATTTTGTCATTCAGAGGTGACGAACTGGATATGATGACAAATAAATAGTCCCTACTAGACTAAAAGATAAGACTTGGCTATCTGTCGATTCAGAGGTCGCAGGGACGTAACCGATTGAGAAGCCACCAAGCTCGAAATTTTATCATTCAGAGGTGACGAACTGGACATGATGACAAAGAAATAGTCCCTACTGGACTGGAAGGTGAGACTTGGCTATCTGTCAGTTCAGAGGTAGTAAGGACGTAACCGATTGAGAAGCAACCAAGCTTGAAATTTTGTTATTCAGAGGTGACGAACTGGACATGATTACAAAGGAATAGTCCCTACTGGGCTGAAAGATGAGACTTGGCTATCTGTCGGTTCAAAGGTCGCAGGGACGTAACCGATTGAGAAGCCACCAAGCTCGAAATTTTGTCATTCAGAGGTGATGAACTGGACATGATGACAAAGAAATAGTTCCACTGAGAGAAATCAAACTTGATTATTAACTCCATGTGGATTTTGATATCTCTTTCGGATGTTATTTGGAAGAAATTATCAGAGGTATATTGTTAACGTGACAACCAGAAAAGTCTACTGAGGACTGATTATTAGAAACCCGCTGGGGAGTTAGGAAATGAATCCCATGAGAGATTCCATGTCAGAGGTGATCGTTAACGTGACAAAAAGAACTCCGTGAGGATTCGTAAAGCAATTTATCAGAGGTGTAATGTTAACTTAACAAAGATTCATTTACTGTTAGAGGTGCTTGAGCATAACAGTAATTTAAGTAGACCTGTCGTTCTATTGAAGAGAATGACAAGCGGGATTATTTATTGGGGATATTGGCTCTTATCCGTTGGGGAGTAAATTATAGTCTTGCTACCAGAGGTTTAGTGTTAACATGATAGGCTAGACTCGTCATCTTGCAAGGGATATGAATATTTTTATATGTGGTCTCACCATTCCATGGACGGGAATTGGTAAGTGATTTTGGAGAGGGAGTCAAATGGGAATAGGTCCCTTAGGATTTTTAGCAAATCCTCAGCTGTCAACGGATTTGGTATGTCTTTACCAACTACCGTTTCAGTCGGGCTAGCCATGCTATTTCCCTCAGCATGATGAGTTGTCAAGGACTTATGTTGGGCTTAAAGGCCAACATTTTCCTTTATCCTTAACCGTTAAAGGTGTTGGATTATTCGGTTACTATATTCGTAACCTTGATTCTTCTTTAAGACAACTAGTGTACGATCAACTTGATACTGGTTTACGGTCGTATGATCTCATTTAGAGAAAGAGAGGAGTGCTCCTTCTGTATATCTTGGATTTGAAGGTCTTGATTAGAGGTGTAATGTTATCTTGATCATAAGAAGGATCCTATCAAGGATAATACTTCTTTAAGAACTTACCGTTAATCGGCATCATGAGTAAATCACCATCTGAAGTCATAAGGCGATATGCCCCGTTTGAATAGACTATTTCTATTACAAACGATCCTTCCCATTTGGGCTGAAATTTGCCTTTGGTTTTGTGCGTCATGATCATCGGTCGTCTGACGGCTAAAATTAAATCTCCTTTCTGTAAGACTCTTTACTTGACCTTCTTATTGAAAGCTTTTGAGATCCGGGCTTGATACAACTCAATATGTTATTGAGCTTGTAACCGCTTCTCATCTAGGGCTTCGAGCTCTTGAAGACGCAACTGATCATTGTCCTCTGTTGTCATCTTAGTCATTAAAGCGACTCGCAATGATGGCATCTGGATTTCTAGTGGTATGACTGTTTCGCATCCGTAAACCAGAGAAAAAGGTGTATTTCCTGTGGGGGTCCAAACCGTGGTTCGGTAGGCCCAAAGACATTCACTAAGCTTCTCATTCCAGTCGCTTATTTAAGGAAACGAACTTTTTGAGTAGCTTAATGATAGTCTTATTGAATGCTTCCGCCAAGCCATTAGCGGTAGGATTATAAGCAGTTGATGCCACGTTCTGAATCCGGTACTTACCGCAAAACCGGTAGAAGACCTGACTGACAAATTGGGGACCGTTATCATGGATGATCTGCCTAGGGACATCAAATCGATGGATGACATGGTGTTTGATGAAATTAACCACGTTAGAAGTTTTAACTTCAATCAGTGGTATAGCTTCAGCCCACTTTGAAAAGTAATCGGTTATTGCTAGGATAAATCGGTATCCTTTTGTCGAAGAAGGGCTAATTGGTCCTACGATATTGAATCCCCATGCTTCAAATGGCCATGAAGCAATGGTTGGATGGAGCAACTCTGAGGGATGATGTATGAAGTCTGTATGGATTTGGCAGGCTTTACACCTTCATGCATATTGGATGGCATCGGCTATCATGATTGGCCAATAATATCCAAGCCTATGCAATCGGTCTTTAAGTTTTGGACCTGGCTGATGAGCTCCGCATATGCCATCGTGCACTTCTTTAAGCACTTTTTGTGCTTCTAAATTAGAAAGGCAACGAAGGAGGATACCGTCATATGAGCGACGGTAAAGTGTCTTCAAAGTTGGATCATAGTAAAAACGAGGAGACCTTCGTCTGATAGATGTCGCTTCTTTAGGGTCGTCCGGCAGTAAACCATGCAGAGCATAGTCGATGAAGGAAAATCGCCAATCTCTTGGTTCAAGATCCGTAGAGATATTATAGACCTCTCTGGTTCTCAACATATATTTAGAGCAGACAAGGTGTTAAGTCGCCACTGTAAGGTGATACTCGGTGTCGACTAGCAAGGCCAGTGTTGTTGCTAGTGCAGCCAGAGCATCGACCCTAGTATTCTGGGATCGAGAAACGTGACCGATATAAAAGCCATCAAACAAATTAGCCATTTCGATGACTGCATGGTAATAAGGTACCAAATCTTCGTGACGGACCTCATTTCATGAGCGAGCTGAAGGCCAATAAGTAGAGCATTGTATTCTACCACATTGTTGGAGTATGATTCTGTCAGAGAAAATGCTCTAGGAAGGACATAATTTTGTGGGGAGATAAACACAATCCTACACCGGCAATGATCCTGCCTTTAGGGCATTGTATCTCTTGTTCAAGCTCTATGCTACATCCTTACGATCTGCATTAACCCTGACTCGTTTGATATTATAATCATTCTCTTACTCCAGCATCTCATACCACTAGCAGCTCGTACTGAGGGCTCACACCCTCAGCGGGACACATCAGAATTATAGGATGTGGGTACCATAATCTGAACATAAAGCAGCGATCAAATATCTCTAATTTCGGGGTTAATCATGCACATAAGAACTCTACCCCTCTTAAACTAATCATATTAAACAACATTTATATACATATAAAACACACGTATACATATTGATCATAGCAATCAATCCTAACAATCAATCCACTTCCTACGATAATTATTCTAGATCAAATTCACATTTTAAATCCCGAGCTCTGATACCAACTATAACGGTCTCATATTCTAATAAACTCAATTAACATAAATATCTTTATTGATCAACAGATTATACTTATCATTTCTAAGTTCTTAAAAATTTCGGCAGCACCTCCTTTGTAAATGTTGATCTTACCTAATATACAATACAAATCACAAATAGTTTTGGCCAACATTAACCTACTTATTCTCAATCCCAACACATATTAACTGAGCAGACATCCATACAACCATAATAGTATTTCGGCTTGGAATCACCTACTTATCCATGTATAACATTCCAACAATCACAATATAATGAGCTCGAGAGTACCTCTCTCGGCATTTACAGTATCACTTAGAACTATTTTAACTCTAACTAATTATGGTTCACCACAAGCTAACTCATTTCTAGATAAATACATCTAACCAATATAATACATGCTACAGATACATAACGAATATGGCTATGAGCATGCACAATAAAAACTTTATAAATGTTAACACAATCATATCTATAATTCTTTCATTAGTTTGTGAGATTCTCAACACAACACGCATAATCTGAAGTTAGGCCTCCACATCGGCATGACCTAAAAAACACGAAAAAATTCTGTGGGGGTGAGCTCAATAGCTCAGTGAGAAGAATCTTATAAGGAAATCAAGAAAAAAACACTCATTACCATATGAAATATGATTTCACTCCAGAAAAATGAATATAAGTTTGAACATGACCAAATGAATATGAAAATGATAGTAAAATATAAGTTAAATAATCATAATACACTTTCTCATGTTCTTATTTATTTAATCAAAATAGTTCGACCCCCTTATGGTCATTATCCCTTATACTTTTTTAATATTTCAATGCCATATATCCTATGATATACGAGTTCAAAATGTAATGACATTTGTAATTTGTTATTAATTTCTTTATGTGTGCATATGATACCACCTACATGTGTCTCAATTACCACACAGTGATATATAGACTATGATAATATATTAATATCTTATTACGTATCATTGCATCTCAGTACACTCTTAGTGATACAATTATCATATAATCATGTTGTTCATTACACATGGATATACCGATATCACGCAATCTTATTCCTGACTGTATCCATTCGAGCACTCCTCTTCTGACCCTGAACGTATACCAAACAATGCACACATATATCATTTGAGCACTCCCCTTCCGACCTCGAATGTATACCAAACAATACATATGTATATAATTCGAGCACTCTCCTTCCGACCCCGAATGTATACCACATAAAAACAAATGTATATCATTCAAGCACTCCCCTTTCGACCCAGAATATATACCGAGCAAAGACAAACATATATCATTCGAGCACTCCCCTTCTAACCCCGAATGTATACTAAACAAAGACAAACGTATATCATTCGAGCACTCCCCTTCTGACCGCGAATGTACACCAAACAAAAACAAAAACAAAAACAAAAACAAAAATAAACGTATATCATTCGAGCACTCTCCTTCCGACCCTGAATGTATACCACACAAAGTATCACCATTATTCTTCATCGATAGCTCCGCCAATAATTCTGCCGATAACTCCGCCAATAACTCTGTCAAATCATCGACCACCGTCTTCGACTCCTACCGGCTCCCGCACGGCTCTTTCCTTCATGCATGCATAGAAATACACAAGATATGCGTACACAACATCACATACATATCAACCATCAAGATAACACACACAATGTCAATTACATTACGATATTCTTTTTCAAATCACCAATCATATGATCGATATGTCACACACGATAAAGTTTGTGTAAATTTCTAGCGCATACACATATTCAAACATACATATCATATACATCTATATCTATCATTCATGTACTTACATATTCACCACAGATATGTATACATACGTCTATCTTTATATAAAATGTCAAATCATCACTCTTTACTTCTATGCACAATATGGTTCGAATTATTATGTGTTTTATTAACATTAATGTCTAATACCCATTTTATAATACATAAATTATTGAAAAACCAAGAGCTTGATCAACTTATACGTTTATCTAATTATTCTACTGGATTATCCCTTTAAACATATATTAATTTTCTTTATTTTGAGCATCCCATTATCCGTGAGGTATAACAACCTATACGTGTGTGTAAGTTACAAGTTAACACTGTAGTAATCTACAGCTTAGAGTCTAATTCGTTCCCTGGTGCAAATCTTACAAATTTTATTTGTCTCATCAATTATAATTTATATTGCATGCTAATATTAGATTGCCATTGACTCAGACATTATCATTAAATACTCAGTTGGTTGATAATTTGCTTTCGATAAATTTTGATTCTAGTGTTCTGATTAGTAGGGCTCATTCTCGACCCTAACAATGTTTATACATTATAAATGCATACCCGTGTGAGTTCAAGAGTAATCATATATAAATCTATCAGGAGTATGGGCAAACAACTCAGAGATTTCTAACACTAAGATACAAGATAGCGATGCTCACAATAAAAATATTTATCTTTCTATTTTTTATAAAATTTTTAAATACTAAGATGTTTATTGGTGGCAACTATCACTAACTAATAAGTAGCCTTTCTTAATCTTTCTATGCAGGAGATAAATACCATACATTTCGTATTGAGACATAACATTTGTTATTTTTGGTTTGAGGTGAATTACTATATCCAAATGTTTTCACAAAGTATTAAAATGAAAGGGATACCTATCCTACCGTGTATAGTACTCTACGAGAATTTATAATGAGATCTAAAAGTATTAAAATGGTAACTGATTTGTTATGTCTAATAATTGCATGTTCCTAATTTAAAGTTTCTTGTAGATCTATGATAAGACTCGCAATAAGAGGTCGATCCTCGACTGCAAATTTAGAATCATAGCTAAATAACAGTTCTTGAAGGTACCCAGAGTAATTGTCATACCTATATGAAATTTCTTAAATTCGAAGTCCACTTGTCATAACGATAAGCAATTCTGTTGAGTAATCAAGATTCTTTAAGGCCTAAACCAAAGCATCATTATTAAGCACGTGATTATTCCTCTTAACTATAAATTCTTAATCACCCAGTTATCACAATTACTAGTATAACTTCTTAATTAAATTATTAGATAAACAATTCAAATTATTATGAGTATCTTGATCCCATTGCGTGATAAATTATATTTAATGTAAATCTTCTTAAACTGAGAATAACTCACTCCTCTTAGCGTTTTCTTTTTAGTCTAAAATTACATGTTCATAAACTACACATGGTTAGTCTCCCAATAAAAAATAATTCACAATAACATTACAAGTTCAAGGTTTGTAACTCATATCATAATTTCTAGATTCACATGTTACACTATCAAATTCCGGCGAAATTTCTCAGCCTACTCATAGTATTTCGACAGTAACTCTTATTACACACATACAAATGGGACATGACAAGAACCACAAAAAGGTAAACTCTTAAGGCCTTCTATTGGTATAGTGCATGATCATACTGGTTTAGAAAAGTTAGTCAATATGGTTAGAAATGGCTCAACTGTGAAAGTCTTGTACTATACAGAATTATAGACTTGTTGCAGTATTACGACAATAGTTCCTACTTTCATCATTCAAAGGGGATACAACCAGAACTATTAGAAAATAGACTTCTATATATTTCTAGCAGTGTATTATATACTACAAATAGACTGACTTATCAAAGATAACTAGATTGAAATTTACTATTTAAAAGACATACTGCAGCTATGTCCTTCTTAATAGTTGACCGTGTTTTTTATTATAACTTTTATTTTTTGTTATCGGGACAAGACACGACAACCTCCACTAGAAACTACACTTAAATATCTGTCTAATGATATATTATATGAACTAATTTTCTTAAATAAACAATTCTGAAAAGGTAAAAACTTTCCAGCTACTCAAAATTTCTACAACTTTATCTCTTTAACGGTTCACAACTAGCCTGTTTTAGTTCAGTCATAACTCTTGGTACAAACATTCAATAGGGTTACAGTGAGAACCATTGGAAAATAGATTTAATTATCTTTTTAATGACATATTACATGATACTCTTAGATCTTAATACACTGACGAACTAAGTCATTATTTGCAGCTTGCAGGTTTTTGACAGATTCTATATATCCATTAAATTGTGTTCAAACTTTGGGTGTTTATCTCCATTTCTCTAACCTCCTCAGCTGAATTGAAAATATAATTAGTAAGATTTTTATTTAATTAGAACACTTTTTATTTTTCACATAAAAATCATTCCTTTCCTTAATTCCACAAATCTTACCACATCTAGCTTCTTATACTCTAAAATTTCAAAATAGGGTTTAACTCAAACATCATTAACCCTAATTAAATTTCAGATCTACCATCATCATTCTAATTTTAACAATAGAGTAAGTGATCTACAAATTTCTACTCACCAAAAATATTTATTTCACAAAAATTTGTAAGAGAAAAAGAAAGAGAGTAGGCTTAAGGACTCCCTCACCTCCACCTCCTTACCGCCGCCTGGCCGGCCGTCGCCTGGCCGGATGCCGCACGAATCCAAGAGGGGAGGGGGAGGGGGAGGGTGGGGGGGGGGAGGCGGGGGAGGGGGGAGAGGGGGGGTAGAGAGAGAGAGAGAGAGAGAGAGAGAGAGAGAGGAGGGAGGAGATTGGATTTAGGGATTTTAGGGATTTTTGATGGGTTCATATGGTTGGAGATGAGGAATGAAGAGAGTTGATTGAGGGAAATTATTTGTCTCCCAATTTGCATAAAAATTCCTTTCATAATTTTGTATTATACACACTCACAATCTCTCTTCCATCCCATCATGCTACCAATATACACAAATCTCAAGTTAAATCTTGGCCATCCATCATATTCCCTCCTGCACACCTACTCCATTCTACTAAGTCTTCATGAACATACTATTATGATATTTTCTTTGTATTTGGTTGTATATTCTTGTATTTACACAATATACTTATTCACTAATTTATTTCTTGAATTTACATACATAATTTTGTGTATAATTATATATCCACGTATTCATGCAAGGATAACTGTATGTATAAAAAAAATTCGCACACACTTGATGCACACATTCTATACATATATATACAATTCTCCAATTTATCCCACATCCAAAATTTCTCAAAATTTCTAAAAATTCAAAATTACTCAAAATAAATTTAAATTACCTCAGATAATCTTGTATAATCCCATTAATCAAGTATTAGAATATTAAATCTGAGTTTTAATAATCGGGGTGTTACTGTTAAAATCGAAAAAAGTTTTAAGTTCAAGAGCCCCTGGAATTGAGAACATTCGTGTTCGTAGGTAGCGGGTGTGCGCCACCCGAACCCGACGCGGTTTAGCGTGTGTGCGAGCGTCTGGGGAGGTCGCCCATGACCCAATACTCATAACATCATGCCACCTATACACACTGATCTCAAGTAAAATCATGGTCATCCATCATCCTCCCTCATGCACACCTACCCCATTCCACTAAATCTTCATGAATATACTATTATGGTCTTTTCTTTGTATTTGGTTGTATTTTCTTGTATTTACACAATATACTTATTCACTAATTTATTTCTTGAATTTACATATACAATTTTGTGTATAATTATATATACACGTAAGGATGACTGTATATATATAAAAAAAATTCGCACACACTTTGACACACACACATATTCTACACGCGCGCCCGCGCGCACACACACATATATACAATTCTCCAATTTATCCCACATCCAAAATTTCTCAAAATTTCTAAAAAATCAAAATTACTCAAAATAAATTTAAATTACCTCGGATAATCTTCTATAATCCCATTAATCAAGTATTAGAATATTAAATCTGGGTTTTAATAATCGGGGTGTTACTGATAAATCAAAAACAAAGTTTCAAGTTCAAGAGTCTCTGGAATTGAGAACATTCGTGTTCGTAGGTCGCGGGTGCGTGCCACCCAAACCTGGCGCGTTTTAGCATGTGTGCGAGCATGTGGGGAGGTGGCCCATGGCACAATACTCATAACAGTAAGTAAGTGAGGAGTTAGTATATATGCTACTCAATCTCGTATCTCCTATCTAATTTGGCACTAAAATCAAACCAATTGAGAGGGAAACTCAAATTTTTCCTCCACATCTAAAAACACATCCAACAACTTTTTGTGATCCGTGTTCTTGCTCTCGATCGGTTTAGTGGTCTCTAGTGGGTTCAAAGTTGAACTTTTGTGCTAGGATTTCTGTGACCTGATCTTGCAGGGGGCTTTGTGACTTAGTTGGGAGAGGTTTGGATAGGATTTCAGGCATCAAAATTGGATTTTGAGGAGAGGGGTTGATGGGTTTGAGATGGGGTGTGGGCCTCTTTAGTGTTCTGTAAATGTGCAGTCGTGGGTGGTGTTTTAGGAGGCGGCGGCGAGATGGGGTGGAGGCTAACCAAGCTGGTTTTTGATTAATTTGTATGCAAGTTAGTTTTATAATTTTTATAAAAAAAAACTGAGGGGCGGGGCCCATCGAATCTCTCTATCATGCCATTAATCATGATTATCCTTAATAATGACAAATTAAATTGAAAAAGAAAAGACACTACAATCTCGCCTCACACACAAATTTCAAGCCGCTGGCGATTCCGTCGCCTTCTCCCTCTCTCTTTCTTAATTTATTTTTTTATTTGTTTGTTCTTTCACGCGCAGAAGAAAAGGGCATTTTTCCTCCTCCTCATGACGATGATAACGCTCTCCCGATCTCTCATCGCGAGGCCATGGTGGCCCTCATCGGACCGGCCGCCGCGGGCGACCTGATGTTCACTGCCTTCCCCTCCGCCGCCTGCCGCCGCCCTCGCCGCGGCGACCGCCCCGCCGTCCCCAGCTGCCAGCGTCTCGCCCTCGGTCTCGCCTTTCTCGTCACTGCCATCACCACTTTCTTTACCTTCACCGCTCCCCTTTTCTCCTCAAACCCCTCGATCGGTCCTTATGTCCCTTCGAACAATTCTCTTTATCTCTCTTCGCGATCTTCTAATTTACTGAATTCTACTGGCGAGAGCGCTCCTCCGATTAGGAAATCTGACGTCAAGGAGGTGAAATCGAGTGAGAATCGGCCAAAGGCTTGGCCTTTGAAGGAACAGGAGGAGGTTGGTATTGAATAATTGTTGAAGTTTTTGATTGGTTTAAGTTTCTGATAGATTATGGAGTTTTTTTTTTCCCCTTGTTATAGAGATCGGTTTGGAGGTTGCCTCCGGATAAGGCGCTTTTGTATGCTAAAAGCGAGATCGAGAATGCGCCTTTGCTTACGGATGATATTGACCTTCATCCATCGCTGTTTCGAAATCTATCAGTTTTCAAAAGGTAATTTCAAGATTTGATAACTCTGTTCATCAATGTTCTAATGTTAACAATTAAGATTATAAACCTAAAAGATGGAGAAAATACTTAAGATGTTGCTGTGATGGGATCAGTTCTAAAGAAATAAGTTATGACATTAACTTTAGTATTGGAGTTTGAGACACTGCAATTGTTCCTATAATTGCTGAGTTCTTCCCCAACTCAAGTTTCCTTGGAAGTTACTTCCTCTTTTTGTCTGGTTTAATACATGTTACAATCTCTCTCCTTTACTCCATGTCACATGACAATGCTTTAGTTATTTATTATTTTGATCACAAGAATGGTAAATGTTGTCTTTGTAATCATCTCAGGGATGAAACCTTGCAGTTCATTAGTTGACCTTTGGCTCTAATCAGAACAAGTAGGAATATGGAGGTTGCTTTATATTTGTATGATTCATAATATTTTCCCCTAGAGCATATTAGTTGTTTAGATGGTTTGGACATGTGGAATGGAGATTTATGATTGCACAAGGTAGTATTTTTTCGGCTTCGTAGTTGAAGGTATTACTAGAATTAGGAGATCAGGGTAGATGAAATGAATATGGAAATTAATGGAGGAAAAAAGGAAGGATTTTTCACCCGAATACTAGAAACCCCAGAAGTGCACATTGTGTAAGGGAACTTAGACCTTGGAGTTTTTCCTTGGTTGTGTAAGGGAAATTGGACATTGGAGGTTTTCCTTGGTTGCATGACGTTAAAATACATGACCAAAACAGGTATATTTACTGACTTTCTAATTGGTAATTCGGTCTTGTGGAAGTCTCCTTATTTGTCATGAACTGCATGGACTTATTAAGGGTTGATCGCAGGTTATCACCCTAATGTAAAAATCTAGCAACTCTTTGTGATAGTTTCTCAACTTTGAGACATCCTTTATAGCCAAATCTGTTTTAATGACTAAAAGCTTTGAAGATGATAATAATTTTTATATTATTATTTTTCTAATTTGAAATAAAAGTATGAAAGTTAAGTGTATCAACATGTTTAAATGTTTATCATTTCCACAACCATTTAGTAAGCGTTTAACCAAAGATCTACATGATATGTGACTCAAATAAGAGGAAATTGCAGTATTTAAATTAAGTAAGCTGGTTTCAATTATTTTATTTAGTTAGAGGGTTCATTTTGCATATTCTTTTATTAGAGATAGTGTAAGTCTAGGCAAGTCAAAATCTTTTGTGAAAAAATGAAGTGGTTGTTTAATTGATTTGGGAGCCCTGCTGCTTTATAACTAGGATAAGATTAAATCTATTAGGCTGTTACTGATAACACAAACAGTATTGCGTGACCATGGAGTTTTTTTTTTAAATTTTCAGATAATTTTGTAGTATGTTTGTTTAATTCAACTGGCATGGTTTTTTATCTTCTTCTAAAGCCTATTTTGACTGATATTAAATAAAGCAGGAAGGATTAAAAGGAAAATATGTTCAGTTATTTTCTCTCTGTCTTTCTTATTATTCTTTATGCATCTATTTTCTGTTTTTCTTCTCTAAATTTGAATCTACAAGTTCTACCTCTATCATCAATCACAACCCCCACAAAGTAGCATACATCATTTTATACTTTTATCCAAGGTTCTAAATATTGGATATCGGGATCGTATCGGATGGGGGTTTTCATATCGGATATCGGGGAAGATATCCGGGATACGCTCGCATATCGGGCGTTCATATCAGACACTATATATAATGAAATATTAATAACTAAAAGTTAGTTTAGAGTCATAGATATCATCTACCTAATAAAAATGATGTAATATGCTTGCAAAGACAGTAAAAAAAACAATGTACATTTACACGCCGTCGTGCAATAAATAAGTTATTTCGTATCGGGTGATATATCGGGCAATTTATCGCCCAATATCGGGCGATTTATTGGCCGATATTTCAAATATCGGCCGTTTTTTGCTGCAAACGATATGGCGAACGATTTTCCTATATCGTATCGGCAGCAGGCCAAAAAGGAGATGTCGGACGATATCTCGGCCGACTCGGCCGATATTTAAAACATGGCTTTTATCTTTAATCAGTTTCTTTCCATATTTTTTATTGCTAATTTTCTGCACCTTTCTCGTTACTAATCCAAGATTGATTTTAACCCTATATTTTTATTAACATGCATCAAAAGAAATCCTTCTCAAACGTGACCAGATTCCTATAAGGACTAAAACAATTTGCCAAATTATTTGAATTTTTGGGAGCAGTATAGTTCAGTGTGAGACCAACAACATTTGAAAGCTTTCCTTAACTAAGAAATTATACTAGTTTGTGTGACTCATTGGATGGAGCTATAAGCCAAACAAGTCAGAGGTGTCAATCTGTCTAGATCCTGTCCAAACTCAAATCCAAATTGAAGTATATTGGAGTAAGCTTGTTTTTAGTCGACTTTAGGAGGAAATTTTATGATTTCAGAAACAATTTAGAGATCAAGGTTTAGTAGCCTAAATAAAATTTTGCTTGAAATCCAAATAAAATCCTTCTAAAACAAATTGAATAAAAATTTGATAGTTAATAAATTATACATACCATATATGTCTCTCCAAAAAATAAAATATCATATGATTTGTTGTTGTTGTTCTTCTATTATTTTTTATAATTAATTTGATATTTCACAAGAAATTGTAGTCCATGAAAAGGAACGAAAAGGCTTAAGATTTCCTTACTTTACTATTTTAATTTTAAAGAAAAAGGAGAGAAAGAGCAAGATAATACATTTTTTCTTTGTCTCAAATAAATTGCTATTAAAAGTTATACTTTTATTTATTTGTCAGTTAGAAATATATGTGATATAAAAAGTTATTGCAACTCTATATGCGAAAAGTTTATGCAAGTAAATGATCAAGATCTTTAAAAATTAGTAAATGGTCGCAATCATTATAAGTTGTATTTGTAAGGGACTTAGATATTTAAATACTTATTTAAGGATATAACTAAATATTATAAACTAGTTTGTATACTCCAATTCTTTTTTTTTGTTTTCTAATAAATTGTTTATTATTGTAAATAAAGCATTGATGGGGTTGTAGGAATAGATGGTTTACTCTAGATTGAGGTAGCCTCTTATTTATATAAAGAAACATAATAATAAACTACAAGAATACCTTGTTACATACTCTAAAAAAATGTGGTTATTAAATATGATGTATCACAAATTAAGACTTTGATTCTGCATCCTGTTTGATTATACATTTATCTACTCCTAGATAAATTTGGTCACACAACGACTTTAATGATAACAAACAATGTTAAACTTGACAAATTTGATTGTTTTAATATCAAGAGGTGGCATAACCAAATGAATGGCTAATCATCCTAGGTCTTTTCTCTTTCATAGAAGGCACTACACCTTGTAGTGCACCAAAATCTAACTCAACTAATCCATGTTCCTCAGTCGAGGAAGTAGAATTCTTTGTTACCTTAGGAATTAAAGGCGCTAAGGAGTTGCCTTGGATGCTTTTGGAAAGTAATTGCATGAATTTCAAGACTATCTTAGGCGCCTCTAATCTAAGGAATCCTTATGTCGAGATTATAAGGTTTCTTGCTTAACGGATAAACTTCCCCCAAATTGGTCTTGCCACCATAGATTTCAACAAGGTGAACTTACTCTAGTACAAGTTATTAACTAAAGCAGTTAGAAAAGAAAACTAAAATTGTAAAGCTGATAAATAGAGGAATGACAATAAATCTAGGGTAAATCTAATAGAGGGCCAATCAAACTCTAAATCCAATCATAAAAAACCCCTCAAACCTAGGAGCAAGAAACCTGAAGAACAAATTCACTCAACCTAATAATAGGGAATCACACTCCTAAACGTCATCACAATAGGGGGACCTCATAGAAGCCATGGCTAAAATTATAAGGAGTCAAGAGGAAAGTATGTTTTGTCTCATTTGTGGAAATTACAAGTCTGAATATGCCTTTACATAAAGACATAACCATGTAAAGCTTATAAAGAAGCATGATGGTCAAAAACCATAGGTCCATATAGTTAAGACTTGAGAATTCTCATCCAACTTTTGTGTTAGTAATACGCCTAATTTAATCAATTTAACTGCCCACTCTGATGGTTGGTTGTTAGACTCTAGAGCAAATGTGTATGTTTGTCTTGATTTACTACTTTTCAACTCAAGCGGAGGTGTGAATCTTAGGTATGGCTCCACGACAATAGAAGGGACATAGTGCATTGATTTGAAAATGACATGTGGAAATATCCTAACCTTTAAATATGTGTTTATTGATTTATTCGTGCCATATGTGATTAGAAACTTAATTGGTGGACCATTACTTGTTAGGTTGGATTATTGATGTGAATTTTAATGTGTTATCGCAAGCTTACGATATCTAATCGTATTACTTTGCCGGTCAAATCCTCAAGGAGGATGATTATCTCTAGTTTAATAATCTTATTTAGACGGATTGAGAAATAAAGAGAATGGTGTTTGTTGTTTTTAAAGATTTCTAACAATTTGAGAAAGAACAAGCATTTAGGTTTGAATCTACTAGATTAATTACATGAAAACTATCTAGATTTCTCTAAGAACCACTATTATAATTATTAATTTATTTTCTTGAAGCATAGGTTATACACAATTATGTAATAGCCTATCAATTTAGATTAAATCAATAACTATAAAAAATATAAATCAAATTAATTAAATTTAAACATAATAACCCTAGATTTTCAATCTTAAGCAAGATTATTATTTAACAATATATAATCTATCAAAAACTCTGTCAGTGCACCGTTCACTGCCTGTCCCAAGTCAGGATAAATAGGAGGGTTGTGGTAGACCTGTGACAGCCAACGTAAAACATTGTCGCATACTATGAATATGAATTAAAAACTAAATTTTGTTGGGGTATCCCTTACTGAGCGACGCGTTACATCGGAGCCCGGGTGTAGTGAAAAGTGGGCAAGGCTTGCTAGGTTGTCGTCCAGAAACGACGCGCCACATCGGCGCCCGGACGTGATGTCAAATGAATAAGGGTTCTCATACGTTTATGAGCGGGTGAGTGTAAAAAAATAGCTCATGAATATAGGATTAGGTTAGCATCATGGAATATAGGTTCTCTTATAGGTAGATTAGTAGAGTTAGTTGATGTTATGGTTAGATGGAATGTTAGTATTTTATGTGTGCAGGAAACTAAGTGGGTAGGTGAAAAATCTATAATTATAAAGACTTGGGGTTATAAACTTTGGTATACTGGTAGAGATAGAAAGCGTAATGGGGTAGGTGTGATCATAGATAAACAATTGCTTGATTATGTAGTGGAGGTTAAGAGAAAGGGTGATAGGATTTTACTAGTTAAACTTATTTTAGATAGGGAGATTTTTTAATGTTATTAGTATCTATGCACCATAAGTAGGACTTAATGAGTCCAGTAAATGTCAATTTTGGAAGGATTTAGATGAGATTGTACAAGGCATACCCATTAAGAAAAGTTTTTTATAGGCGGTGATCTCTCTGGGCATGTAGGAACTAGTCGTTATGGGTTTGATAGTGTACATGGAGGATTTGATTTTGGGAAAAGAATCAGGTAACTCGATTCTAGATTTTGCTTTGTCATATGATTTGATCTTAGTGAATACTTAGTTTAGGAAGAGAGTCTCACTTGATCACTTTTAGAAGTTGATCAAGTGCGAGCCAAATAAATTTCTTTTTAACTAGAAAAGTAGATAGAGGTTGTATGGATTGTAAGGTAGTACCGGGTGAGAGTATAGTAACCCAATATAGACTCTTAATTTTAGATGTCTAGATTAGAAGGAGATTTAGAAAGATTAAACGTAAGTTAGATTTTAAGATTAAGTGATGGCGGCTAAAAGAAGTAACCTAAGAGTTTTTGTAGATCGAGAGTACATGAAGCAGATTGGAAAGCCCAAGATGATCCCAATGCAACATGGAACAAAATTGTTAGCTGCATTAAAAGAGTAGTTAAAGATGTACTCGGTGAGTCATAAGGTGATGCTCCACCATGTAAGGACATATCATGGTGGAATGAAGAGGTAAAAACTATCATTAAGATCAAACGAGACTCTTATAGAGATTTGAAGAAAAATCGTGATGGAGTGAGTTTTGAGAGGTATAAGCTAGCCAAGGAGGCTAAGAAAGCTGTTCAGAATGCAAGAGCTAAAGTGTACAAAGAAGTGTATGAGAAATTGGACACCAAAGAGGTTGAAAAGGATATATATAGAATTGCTCGAATAAGAGAGAGAAAGACTAGAAACTTATGTACTGTGAGGTGTGTCAAAGATGAGGATCAGAAGGTTTTAGTTCGAGATGAAAAAATCAAAAAAAGATGTAGAGAGTATTTTGATAAATTGTTCAATAATAATTCTACTCAAGACTTGGATGACCTTACCATTCAGTGCCAAGATATGAACCATAATTATATGCACAGAATTAGCGAATCTGAAGTTAAAAAGGCCTTAAAGAGGATGAAGTCAAGAAAGGCTGTTGGCCTGGATGGAATTCCTATTGAGATATGGAGATGCTTAGGAGAGGTGAGCGTGTGATGGCTGACAAACCTCTTTAATAAGATCTGGCTAACTAAAAAGATGCTTAATGAGTGAAGAAAGAGTACCTTAGTACCTCTTTATAAGAACAAGGGTGATATCCAGAGTTGTTCAAACTATCGTGGAATAAAACTTATGTGTCACACCATGAAGCTTTGGGAAAGGATAATTGAACACAGGTTAAGGCAGAATGTTACAATATCAGAGAACTAGTTTGGGTTCATGCCGGGGCGATCGACGACAGAGGCTATTTATTTGCTTCAACTTATAGAGCGATGACGAGAGAGGAAGAGAAATTTGCATATGGTCTTTATTGATTTAGAAAAAGCTTATGATAAGGTACCAAGAGAGGTATTATGGTGGACATTAATGAAAAAGGGAGTCCCTATCAAATATATTGACATAATCAAGGATATGTACGATGGAGTAGAATGTTAGAACTTGTGGAGGCATAACAAGTAATTTTCTATCGTGATTGGATTGCATCAAGGATCTGCATTGAGTCCATTCTTATTTGTCATAGTGATGGATGAGCTTACTAGAGCTATTCAGAATGAGATACCATGATGTTTGCTATTTACTGATAATATTACCTAGTCGATGAGACAAGAGAAGGGATAAATGTCAAATTGGAGTTATGGAGGAAAACTCTAGAATCTCGAGGTTTTAGATTAAGTAGGGCCAAAACAGAGTATATAGAGCGTAAATTCAGTAAACAAGGAATTCGAGATTATAGTATTGTGAGATTAGATAGATAAGAAATACTGATGAACCGTCATTTTAAGTAGTTGGGTTCTATTATCTAAAAGGATGGGGAGATTGATAATGATGTCAACCATAGGATCTAAGCTGGCTGGTTGAAATGGAGGAGCGCAACATGAGTTTTATGTGATGTAACATTCCGTTATGGTTGAAGGGAAAGTTTTATCGGACTGTTATTATGCCAGCTTTGTTATATGGCACAAAATGTTGGGTTATAAAGAGACATCATGCCCATAAGATAAGTGTAGCAGAGATGCACATGTTTCGTTAGATGTATGATAACACACGGAGAAATAATATGAGAAATGAGGATATTTGTACTAAGATAGGTGTAGCCTCTATAGAAGAGAAGATGGGAGAAAATCGCCAATGATGGTTTGGTCATGTGCGACGTAGACCTGCCCGATGCGCTAGTCCGGCGAGTAGAGCGTATTAATTTAGGGTAAATTAAAAGAGCGCAGGGGAGACCGAAGAAAATATGGATGGAGGTAATATGACAAGATATAAAGGCTAAATGTCTTAGTGAAGGCATATTGCTCGATAGGAATGAGTGGAGAAAGCTGATCCATGTGCCCGATCCAGTGTAATTCTCTTTTGGTTCATGTAGCCTACCCCAAATACTTAGGACATATGGCTTAGTTGTATATAATCTATCAAAGTCCTGATTATCTAAGAATTATTTTATTAAACTTAGCATAATTTTGTGTTTATTTTATTGAAACATAAAATAAAGAGATCTAGATGAGTTAACAAGTTACTAATTTAGTTTCATCTAATATAGATACTTTCTAAGATTTATCTACTCATAATTAGATTAAGAACGATATAGATATTATAGCAAAATGAATTCATAAAAGAAGAACAAAAATTGATCCACTAAAATTAAAGACTTTTATTAATTAAAAGAAACTTACACAATGAACCTGAACCTTGAAGAGCAGCTAGAAATTCTAAGAATTTCTACAATTTTTCTATAAAATATTGTATCCCCTAATCCTAGAATTCCCTCTCCTTTTATAGCCGAATGAGAGAGGTACAAAATATCCAAACAAATATGGTGAAAATCTTGCACAATCTTTGACTTGATTTGTTTTAACCACTTGATTCTTCATAATCTTTAATTTTATTTTATTTCATTTGCTTTTAACTGCTTGCTCTTATGTAGATCTGGATTGAGTTGATGTAGTTGGGTTTTGGGCTTATAAAATTTTATTTTTTTGGGCTTCTTTTTTATTCTTTATTCAAAACCTAACTTATACGCAAAAACACTAAAATACCATAATAAAAAGCAGATAAATAGGGTATAAAAGTGTAACAAAATGATGTTAATCAAATACCCCAAACCTATCTTTCCTGTTTTAAATCTTGGCCGAATTGTTCGAGATATCGGCTGATATCTCATTTTTTTGCCTGTTGCCGATATTATACTGGAAAATAATTCGCTCATATCATTTGCAGAAAAAAACGGCCGACATTTGAAATATCGGCTGATAAATCACTCGATTGAGTCAGCACAAAGTCGGCCAATATGGATTTATTTTAATTGGATTCATTTTTTTAACCCATCAGTATTGAACTCAAATCCGACCCGTCACCTGATTATATAAGTGATGTTTGCATCGTTAGGCCTCGATAAAAATCATGCCCTAATTTTATTCCTCCGTGAATTAACGGCGACGACGCTTGATTTTTAGGTAGGTAGATTATACAACTTCAAATTTTATATTTTTTAATTTCATGAAATAACTTGTTTATTGCCCTATCCACGATTATGTGCAAATATACATTATTTATTTACTATTTTTGCATTCATATTACATTATTTTTATTTGATAGATAATATCTATGACACTAAACCAACTTTTGTTTATCAATATTTCATTCTATATAGTGTCTGATATGAATGCGCTCGTATCCCGATATTTTCCCTGATATTCGATTTTGGATGTTAACCTCCCATACAATACGATCCCGATATTCGATATTTAGAACATTGCCTATCTTTTTCTAGTTCTTGAGCAAAACAAATTCTAATTCAAGAATCGCGATTGCGCTAGCATGTGCAACAAGCATTTAAACTTTGATATTATCCTAGTGAACGAGTGCTGTCTTGTGACGGTTTGCAGTGAATTTAGTCACAAAATTTGAAAGAAGGGAAAAGAATAAAAGTAAAATGAAAAAGAAAGAAAAGATAATTTTTTTATTTACAAATATCCATAATTAGTCTTATTAGTAAATAAGCTTCTACATATCCAAGAATTTTTGTTCGTAAGTGTTGTCTCAAATCAGGAAATCATGTCGTCCTATTATAAAGACTCAAATCTTATTTTGCACATCATCTTTCCTATATTTTTTAGATCCTATGTACCTTGTGATTGTGGGATCGTCTTTCATCTCGAGATTTTAATTCTGGCTTGCACCCTTTTTTTTTTGATAAGTTACTTAAGGAAGTGCCTTGTTTAGGCTTTTTAGGATACTCATGTAGCGAGTTTTAAGCCAATGACTCTCAACAGATAGTTTTAGAACACTAGGTGTAGAGACACCCCTAGGACTTACTCGAGTAACCAAGGCCACAAAACAAGACTTATTATATATAGGGTTTTTTTTTATTTTCCATCACCTTTTGACGTGAATGTTAATGCTTCTTGAGGCACCAATACCAGCTGCTCGATAATAAATTTCTTTTTGATTTTTAATGTGTTTTTAAAAGAGTGTTTCAAGTTATTCCTCTTCATCCCAAGACTAAGAACTAGCGTGCCAAGTGCAGGTGTGAGGCATATTCACTTAGACATATTTAAAATGATGTTTATTTTTTGAATTTTATGTCTAATCTAAGACTTTAAGATTTCTCTCGTTTTATCTCTATTTTTAAATGTCGGAATCAATGATACAAATTGCTTATTACTAACTTGACTACAAAAGGAAAAGTCAAAGTGAAACCTCCCCCGTACCTAAATCTCGCATTATCCTCAAGGCAAAGGTCTAAAAAGGTAGAAATACATATATTAAAATAATAGAAGAACAAGAAAGATCCTAAACGAAAAAGACAATTTACAATATTTATAATTTGTATAACTTGTTACCTTAGTTAAGACATTTCAACATGTCTTTTCTAACTGCTTCTTTCATGACCGAGTCAACCTACATATGAGATCCCTAGCAGGTTTGGCTTCCTCTATCAAATTGATTCTATGTTGCATTGTAGTTGGACTATTTTCTTTGATATCAGTCATGGTCCATCTAATGACCTCCCTATACTATCTTAAAACAGACATGAGAGCTTTTTTCTGACTCTTGGTTATATCGATCGCAATGATGATGGGAAGTGTTTCTTTGGCACTTAAGTAGACACACTTAAGATGTTTGGGCAAAGGCTTGAGCTCTAATAAGTGGTTCCTAAATAGATGGACACAATTGGTTTCTAGGCTCAACACTTAATGGCTTGAGACAAGATTTCCATCGTGTGGACGACACATGGTTAGTTGTTTGATCCAACTCTTCAAGTAACATCATCTCCTTAGAAAAAAATTTCTCAAAACCTTGGTCAGTGTAACCAAAGTTTGACTCTATGTATTTATCCTCAAAATGTTTACTAAGCAATCCTTGGATTAGGTTGATATCTATGGGTTGGTTAGATGGATCACTCGTTTGTCTCCATAAATTGAAGATATTTAAATCGACTATCATATTCTCAAATTTGAGTTTTTGTTAGACCGTTATGACAGTTTATCAAAGCATTATATGTGGTTAGGCTATGTAGCATAGACACTCCTATCATGGAGTAGTGTCGTATCTGAAACATGTCCGACACGCATGTCAGACACATGTGTCATGTGTATTTTAAGAATCTGCCACATATTCGCGTGTTGTATCCATTTAAATGTTGTCGTGTCTATGCAACATAGTAGCTAGGAATGGTCTACCTACGATCATAGGAATCTGACCTCGAGGGTTCCTAACATGTTCGGTTTATATAATGATGAAATCTACCGGAAAGATGAGTACACCAGCCTTAATGAGCACGGCGGCTTCTATCTCTCTCCTAGGAATTTTAACTAACCTATCTGCTAATTGAAGGGCCACTTTGGCAGGTTTCAACTCATCTACACCTAATTGTTTGCAAACTAAGTACGAAAGCAAGTTCACATTTGCATCTAAGTCTAGCAGTGCCTTATCGATCACTATGAAATATTAGAACAACCGGGGTCCTTTTGTTTCACAAACTTGGAGTTTGATAGGATCTCATTGATATTGGATGCTAAAATATTTTCTTAGGTACATTAGTTGCTCTCTTCTTAGTGTAAAGATTTTTCAAAAATTTAGCATAGGATGAGACATGTTGGATTGCATCAAGAATGGGATGTTGACTTTGACTTGCTTGAAGACCTCTAAGATCTTCTCCATTTGAGCAGATTATTTCTTTAGTCTATTTGAAAGTACAGCTCTTGACTTGTATGAAGACTCCTTGACATTCGATTCAGATTCAGTTTCCTTAGGCTCGTCTAAGGGGGAAGATGATGGATTAGATTTGGAAGGTTATGTGGTGGATTGATTGGACATGACAACTTGGTTCTTACCTTTCGGATCTCAAGGTGTGGATCGTGTTCACGTGAGCTGAGTTAGTGTGATTTGATTTAGCATCCTTTGGATTTGTGATAGGTTGACTAGGAGAGGTTCCCTTTTCTCTCACCAATCGCACTAGCTACTATCTTTGTTTTTGATCATGATCCATTAGTTATGATGACTTGTTATTGTCTTTGTTTTTATGATTGTTATCAATAAGCCAGTCGAAATAAATTTCAAAGGGACCTACTAATCCCAACTTTTCATATTCTAAAAAAAATCTCCCTTCCATCTTAGTAGTTCTTATTTTAATCTAATTATTTTACTAAACAAAAAGATAAGCTTAAAACACCCACAAATGCTTAACTTTTTGTATTGGTGACTTTAATGCATCAATGCTGAACTTCTTGTCTTGGTGATGCTCCTTATCTCTAAATTCATGATCCATTAATTATGATTTGTTATTATCTCTAGTTTATGATTGTTATCTATAAATCAATCAAAATATATATCTAAAAAGGCCTAACAATCCCAACTTTCCATATTTTCTGAACAGATCCCCATGTTCCATCTTAATAATTATCTTATCTTGATCAAGATAGATTCTGTCTCTTGCTGCTACCTTAACCTGATCTCCTTTTCTCTCGCTAATCATACCTCAGTGTTTGAAAAGCTTTTTGAGGCTCGCCTCAAAAACCTTCGGAGCATTTTTGTTATTTCATTGGGACTAGTTTAAAATCACCATTATAACTCAATAAATCTTAATAAATAATATTCAAGCCTGTTATGTCATCAACTTACCATTATGTGCAAGTATCAGAACTTGCAAATTTATGTAGACTTGCCAAATAGGTATTGTGAATTTATATTTTCTTAGTATTTTATTGACATTCTATATATGACAACTTGTACAGGCATGCTGGTTCACATGGCACCATCACTGAAACTTTTCTGTTCTATGCTGGTCAGTATATAGTATGTCTATATTGTTATAACAGTATATTTATTAGTGAGCTTGAGTGGTTAATGTTGACTTTATCTTGTTATATAATATTCTTTTTCTGTCAATATCTAATATATTTTCTCTTATGGTTACTTGAACCTGATTATCACTTAAATGCTACTTTACTTGTATTCATGCTTATTATTAGAACATTCAATCACCAAACCATTAGTTGTTACTGTCCGTTTCAGTAATTAGGACCATTTCAGTAGTTCCTTAACAATCTTACATGTTTTTTTGAGGAAAAAGAGATGATAATTTTGACATTGCTATGTTTCCAGGAGCTATGAACTGATGGAAAAGATACTTAAAGTTTACATCTATAAGGATGGGAAAGCACCCATTTTCCATAAACCGGAGCTTCATGGTATTTATGCGTCTGAAGGATGGTTTATGAAATTGATGGAGGAGAACCGAAGATTTGCTGTCAACGACCCGAAAAGGGCCCACTTGTTTTATCTTCCATATAGTTCACGCCAGCTTGAACTTGCTCTTTATGTGCCAAATTCACATAATTTGAAGCCTTTATCAATGTTTTTGAAGGATTACGTAAACAGCATTTCTTCTAAATATCCTTTTTGGAATCGAACAAGAGGAGCAGATCATTTCTTAGTTGCTTGCCATGATTGGGTATGCTCTCGGGGTTTGTTGGGAATTTTCACGAGTATCAAATTTTTAATAATGCAAAAACTTCTATCTGTTTTAAAAATATCTGAATGAAACGAAAATGCTGAGGCTTGCAATAATATGAAAGTAATATATGCTTTGTTGGTAACCATCCAATGTTCCTTTCTTCATACTCATTAGACGCATAACTTTGGTAAACATGATAAAAGAAACTGGTAAGGTTTCTGCTTTTGTTAATAACATTTATATAATATTTGCAGGTACCTAAAAAAATTATGGTTAACATCCAATGTTTCTTCTCTGGATGGTAGTAGGCCATCTTGTTCTTATTAGCAATGTTTATATCTATTGAAGGTTAGGTTAGCACATTATTGTATATTGTATTAGTGATATTATTGGTTTCTGAAAATGCAAGAACATACTTAGTCCTTTTCTATTACATATGTAACTTGAATACTGAACAAATATTGGAATCCACTTGAATAACCTGATCTGGTGTCCGGACCCCAGTGGTGTCCAACAGAAATCTTTTCCCCCCAGGGGGTTCCATTTTTTCTCGTCCAACTCTGAAAAGTGATGTGATTGAAATTCACCAGGCAATTATCCTGGAGGATAAGTTCCTGCCAACGTCATTTTGTAAGAAAGTAGTGGTCATGGCTGGTCATGATGGCTTCAGCATAGCTGAAGTCCGATGGTTGGGGCCTTATCAAGTTGTTTCCAGCGGACTCCGGTCAAGTCCGCACCCAGCACGGCGGAGCAGGTTGACTGGACCTTGGCATGCAGGCTGAAGTATTGTTGTGCCTATTTAGTTTCTTCCCAGTTTTCTAACTGCTATTTTATATCTGAAACACCAAGGGTGATGAAATTCAGTTAAAAATGCTACACTTCTATGGACACGATCACCCGGAAGTTTCAATACTTCTGGTGAATGTGTTCAGCTTTTAATTACCTATTACAAAAAATGATTCCAGAAATTTCATCCCACTTTCCATGTTTGATGCCGATATAATAGACTTTGGTTCAGGTCTTGCATCACTATTTTCATTATGGGTTCTTTTGATATCTATATAAATTTGGATTCAGGCCTTGACATAAATGAAAAAGAAAAAGAAAATTCCTTGAAAATGAGTTCTGGTTTTTATGTTTGATTTATGCATGTCGAATGTAGTTTTTGGTGCAGTTCTCTTATCTATACTAGATCTGTACTCTTCTTAATACCATGCATCAGTCATTTCTTCACTTTCCATGAATTTGCCAAACCACACACCCCCCCCCCCCCCACCCCCCCCCCCCCCCCCCCCCCAACCCAAAAAAAAAAAAAAAACCCCAATTCATGAGTCCACTGTTTGCTACTTTTCTTTCTGTTCTTTTTTTTTTTTTTCAAGTATTGCTTCCAGTAAAAGACTTCATTTAGCTAGTATTTTCATTGCCATTTTCCTTCAATTTCTCAGGGTCCTTATACGACAACAGCTCATGAAGAATTGCGCAACAACACTATTAAAGCCTTGTGTAATGCAGATGCTTCAGAAGGAATCTTTGTTCGCGGAAGGGATGTTTCCCTCCCAGAGACAACCATCAGAACCCCAAGCAGGCCTCTCAGATATGTAGGTGGGAGACGAGTCTCTCAGCGACCCATTCTTGCTTTCTTCGCAGGAAACATGCACGGAAAGGTCAGACCCACCCTCATCGAGTACTGGGGTGATAAGGAAGATGACATGAGAATTTATAAGCGTCTCCCAAACCGAGTGTCCAAGAAACTGTCCTATGTTGAGCATATGAGGTCGAGCAAGTACTGCATTTGTCCAGAGGGATATGAAGTCAATAGTCCAAGGATTGTGGAGGCTATCTATTCCGGTTGTGTTCCAGTGATCATAGCAGACAACTTTATTCTTCCTTTTGAGGAAGTTTTGGATTGGAGCTCATTTTCGGTGGTGGTGGCAGAGAAAGATATACCAAATTTGAAGCCTATATTAATGGGAATCTCTCTCAAGAGATATATCTCTTTGCAGACAGCTGTGATGAGGTTGCAGAGGCACTTTCTTTGGCATGCCAGACCTGAGAAGTATGATCTTTTCCATATGATTCTGCATTCAATTTGGTTCAGTAGGCTGAACCAGATCCAAATCCAGCAGTGAATTTGTCGATTATTGTTTGTGAAGGTAAAGGCTGACAATGGTTAGAGATGACAGTAACATCTGAGGGTTGGCGGACGGTGGTTAGAAAGAGCTAAGAATGACTTGTTGACATTTTGGCACAATAGAGGACACTGATGGTTCTCAGTTTTGTCTTGAGTTTTTCACCTTTCAGACCCTTAGTTTATGCAGTTTGATATCCAGTGGTTTGAGTACTGCAATTGTATCTCCAACGTGTGAAAATCCGCCAGAAGGTCTTTTGCCTTGAGGTATTACTTACCAATGCTTTTATTTGGCTTTTGGTTTATATATGAATCAGGAAACGCCCGAGCTGATTCAAGGTTTCAAGTGATGACAATGTTCCCTGGTTTAATCTACATATAATAATAGCATTAGCATATGGTATTTGGTAAATAGTTGACGTTTCAGATTACGCACAATAAGGTTATGCTACTAATGCGGTGTAAAAATGGTTCAAGTTTCTGTTTCATTAAGTTATTGAATTATGTGAATACTCCCTATGCAGCATAAATTTGCATTAGTTGTTTTTATGTCTTGTGACTTGTGAGTCTCCCTTATCTCTTCCTTCCTTTTAGCTTTGATATGTGTTAATTTTCCTGTACCATTTTTTTAATCTACTTTTAATTGTTTCTTCTTAAACAGCTTAATCTACTTATAATGCAGCATAAATTTGCACTAGTTGTTTTTGTCTTGTGACTTGAGTCTCCCTTATCTCTTCCTTCCTTTTATCTTTGATATGTGTTAATTTTCCTGTTCCATTTTGTTAGTTTACTTTTAATTGTTTCATCTTAAACAGTTAACCAAAATAAGTTTTTATGGATATCGGCTGGCAGCTGAAGTTTCAAATTGAAACTGAAATATTAAGTTCTGTTTAACTTGGAATGTGGACTTGTGTGGGTTGAAAGTGTACAGAGTTTTCCAATGTCAACTTATTCAAAAGCCAAATTACTGAATCGTCTATGAATGGAACTCCGTGTCTGTTTATTTTTTTGCTCGTGCGGATAAAGAAATAGATGCTTACTTGATCTCTCATTTCTGCAGGGTGGTTGGCTGAAGGCTTTTGAGCAGTAGCAGATGTAAAGACATGAGAAAAGCTTGCAAATCCTTATAGACAACACATAGATAGTTTGTAAAGTCGTCCTTACATTATTCTATCTTGTAATTCTTTCAGGAACAGTAATTACAGCTCATGACGCCCTACTGAAATAAGATGTAGACTCTGCAGATGCCATTCTTCTCTATTTTGTTTGATGCAGTGGCGTTCACTTACTGTAGATCTGTATCTATTTATTCGGTGGTATCCATGAATTTTGTTGTCCTTGTACAATCAAATTATATCATCTTTGGTCCTTTAATTTAGGAATTTGAACTGACAATGGACTGCATTTGAAACTTTCTTTGCGATGTGGTGGTCACAAGCTCTACCACTGTATAGCAATCTGTTGCTTTTCTTTGATATATTTCTGTAAAGAATTGTGAGGCTGAGAGATGTACACTGACCAGTGATCAAGATGTTGCTATGTTGTTTTATTTTTTTTTTCCCATTAGTTTTTCTTTTCGACCTGAATCTAGAAAAAGAGTAAGTCAAATATCACAGAAGGCACCTGATACCGCCCCGTTTTTATAGCTTATTGAGCATATGTTTTCCACATTGTTCATCTTCTGCTTAGTATGCTTTCAGTGACATGAAGCTTTTCTGATTCTCAGAATCTCCCTATAATTGGAGTCGAGCGTAAAATATCTCGAGTCCTGTTTGAGTTTTCCTATCATCAATGCCAAAAGGGGGGAAGAGTAACAGAGTTGATGATTGTCACCAGCAGTGTACTGCTGTCACAATTGGAACAACATACTGGTATTGGCATTAGCCTACGATTATACATTTTGAAATATGGATGTCTAATGTAATGCTCTTGTGTCTTGAAGCTTCACCTTGATGTCTTGTCACATAACATCGTCATTTGGATGCTCAAACTGCATTTCTGATTCACGCAATTCATATGAACATCAAAACAAATGTTTAAGCTATCCTTCATATGTAGACGAATAAAGGCACATAAATCAACAAATCTCAGTGATAAAAATCAAATCATCGCACCTTCATATGCAGGCGTAAAAAGAGGCTGGAGTGGTGCAAAGACTCGGAGCAAAACAAATTATTACTTTTACACAAAATGCTTCGTGGAGAGTAGAAATGATGATTAGAACCACCATAATTTTCGTTGATCCTTTGATGTCAGAAAGAGTAATTAGAACATATTCATTTTGTTTTTCAAGGAAAAAAAAAAGCCATATGAAAAAATCACTCCCTACATTTTAAGGCATTGGAGACGACCAATAGTAAATTAAACCTAGCGGAAGTTTGGACATACACTTTTTGCTTTATGAAGTTTCTTCATGTTTCTGTCTCCTCCATGGGAAATGATCTTATCAAATCATCCTTTTCATTTTTACTTTGTTTCTCTTGAAATTTCATTATTAAGACGGGAACTAGTTAGACATTTTCAACTTTTATATTACAAATTTGATAAAGATAATAAGGTCATTTATGTATACTTCTTTTGAGGATGGACTTAAATTTGTTGATCTTGTCAATTTCTGCTTATCCATTTAAAATAGTATTGCAAATACAATCCAATTTTCTATAATATATATTTATTTTATGGAAATGATCACTTTACCATTTCTTTTTCATGCACCAACCGCCATACCAAATTAACGTTATAACTGAGTGGTAAATCCAAGATATAGTTGCGGAGTAATTAAGATTATAACTTTTAGCAAAAAATGCAACATGTAGAGAAGAAAATTGCATTTGATTTTTCCAGGTTACATATATCCAGAAGGATTGCATGGATACAGGTATGAATGTTGGATAAAATATGATATGGATGCTCGGATACACAGATTTCAAAAAAAAAAACCTGTTAGAACAGATACTCATCGATACAATGATTAGATGACAGTTTATATACTTTTAGATGTAAGTATAAATTCTTTTCAATTAATTTCGAGCAAGAAGCTTTGATAGGAGCCGGGGATTAGTTGAAAGGATAAAATTGTACAAATTTAGCAGTTTGTGGGTTTAAAATCATGGTTTCATGTGTTTATCTCACTTATATCAAGTTAATTAGATGAAAGACTGATGGATTTACCCCTCAAAACACTATAGAGAATAAAGATATTAAATTTGCAAGGGTATATATATGCAAAGGGTATTTTTGTTATACTGAAAAAGTTGTGACTTTACTATGAGCGCGGCTATTTACACTCGCAAAATTGTTTAACACACCCACTTTTTAAGAATAAAAATTATTGGACAGTTTTAACATTAAATCAAAAGACTAAAATAGACATAGATAAACTTTAGTATTAAAACTAATAAAAATCTTATTCTTAAATATACACAAATAATCGCTGAATACACCCACCCAAATCCGGATGTGGACGTGCACGTTGGTGCGATTTTTTATTTAACTTTAAATCAGAAATATAGTGCTTGCCCTGTGTGTCCCATGCCCGATATGGTCTTGCGGTGGTGCAATTTTTGCTGTTGGATATTGTTGTTGCTGCATGGCATTGAGTCTTCGGGCGAAGTTCCTTGCGCCGATGAACTTGTTTGATCAGCCTCGTGGCGACCAGCTGTGGTGGTATGAGTACATCAGCCGGAGCTCACCGGAGCTGGCAATGCCGGTAGGCAAGAATGATATGTTCCAGTCCTTCCTTTGTTGAGAGTCAGAGAAGGATGTAAGCCTGTTGGAGTTCGCCAAAAGGTCTGCAGGTTTGCGCTTTTCGTCGGGAATTTGGTCGTCGCTGTTGCTGGTCATGCTGGGTGTCGTCATGATCGCTGATTTGATTGCAGCTGGAGCTACCAGTCTGGATGCTCGCTCTTCACCAGAGCAACGATGCCAGAGAGGTGACGAGTGGACATAGAGGTTCCATAGATCAAGTTATATTTCACTCCAGGAAATCCGACTTCAAATGACCATAAGGCCATAATGTTCACGCCTGGCCCGATGATATCAGGCTTCAGGATGTTAGGATTAGTCTGTTCTGGCCCTTTGACGACAAGTACGATGCAACCGAGATATCACGGTTGCTCCAATGACCATACCACCGAAAGAAAGCGATATGTTGGGTGTCGGCATCGATTTGATGAAGGATTTGATTTTCTGTCCATTAGCGTAGCTGACATGAGATGCAGGAAGAGCATGCACATCGACTAGAGTGACATATCTGCCTGCTTCGTGTTTGCGAGAATCATGGCAGCTCCGCCGTATTCCTTGACAATGGCTCCCTTGCTTGTTTGTTTTAGGTTAGAGAAGTACTTGTTTGGTTTGAGAGAGTTGAGAAAGAGGGAGAGGCAATGCGAGCAAGGTGTCCGACGCAAAAAGGCGGAGGTTGAGAGAAAGTTGAGAGAGAGGCAAATGGAGAGTTGAGAGAGAGAAGACTATTCTGTTGGAGGAGGAAGGATAGGATAGAATTGATATTTTAAAAAATCAATTGATTTAAGATGAAAATGATAGTTTAGTAAAAGTTGGTATATGTTTAGAAATTTTTTGTGAGTGTATTAAGTATATTGGTTTGTTAAGCAATTTTATGGGTGTGAATAGACTCCTTTACCCTTTACTACGGATGCAACTAGATGCAACTGCATACTCTTTAATTAAAAGAGTGCGTAAAAAGCATTCTTTTGAGAAAGATGTAGCCGGTGTGCCACTTCTGAGGCCACCTGGGCCATTTGGAATATCGCTTTTCTGACAGGAGTTGTTTGCTTCCTCTGCCGGTGACCGGGTCACGTCGTCAAACTCTATCCTCGTCGGACGAAGATCAGTGAGAGAAAGGAGGGGAGGAAGGAGTTGTCTGTCAATGGGGATTTGAGAGAGGAGGTAAGGGATGGAAGCGGTGTGAAGCCACAGGCCGTCGGAGGCCAGCATGTTGGCTGGATGGAGGACTTTGTGCTGCATTTTCGTCTCACCCAAGAAATGATCTTGGGCCTCATTGAGGGGAGGGGACTTTGTCTCTGGATGGAGGTTGGGCCGACGGCGAGGGAGTCCTCGACGGAGCAGGTGGTGGGACGACCACCGAGCTTCGCGGATGCCGTCAGTATGAGGGCAAGGCAGGAGAGTTTCTCTTCCTCCGAGTGCTGGAACAGGGGATGTGGGGTCTGTGTTCAGGACTCTTTTGAGTTCCCGAGATTTGGGGACTTCGTTGGCAGGGTGCCGTAGGGAGAGAAGGCGGGAGTGAAGGGGGAGTTTCATCCCCCAAGGAGTCACCGGAGGAGTCGGTCTCGTCGTTGGGAAGGTTTTCTCTCCACCTTCAGATGTCGCCAGAGATCACTAACGAGGAGTACGGCTGCAGCAGGAAGGCGGAGGCGGAACAGACGGCCAACTACTCGGCGGAGCTGTCTACGGCATATTTTAAGGTGGTGAAGTCTCCAGAGAGCTCAGTCCTGGCGGAGCAGAGGGCTGAGTACGACTTTCACGCGGTTGCTGCCTCAGATGTTCTGCCGGTCGGCGCTGACAGCTGCACGCGAGGGGCTCGAGGAGCGGGAAATTCGAATTTCGAATTCGCCTCCTGAGCCGACTGTTGTGGGTGAACCGGGTAAGCTGGTAGTGGGTTGCGGGTCTATTAGTGACCCGGTTCGATCCGAATGCCGGTGCTGGTAGGAGGGAGCTTGGGCCCAAGAATGGGGCGGGCCCAAGCGAGGAGTGTGACTTGGGTGGGCCGCTTGGGCTGCTAGTTCCAATGGACCAAACTGGGTATGGGTCGGTTATTGAAGCTGGCCTAATGGCTGAAACGAGCCCAATTGGGGATGGCCTAGAGCTTCAGCCTCAGATTAGTGATACCTGCGGGGTGGGCTGATTGAGGGTAATCTAGGGGGGCAAAGTCCTATTCTGGAGAATTCGGGGGATCCTGTAGCTCCGATAGCAGCCTGCACAAGGAGGGGTTGAGTAAGTATGGAGTGGGCCAGTCTATTCTGGCCTTTCTTATGGGCCTATTGGCCATCTTCTGACGTGGGCTCTGTTTGGGTGGGTGGGGGGCAGTGTCCTCGGAGGAAGATATGTCTTCGGGGTTTCTGACCTTATGCTAAGTAAGATACGAAGCAGGTCTATTGGAGGATTTATAGACGGGAGTGGACCGACTATTGTTGGGCCCATTATTGGGTTGCGTGATAGGCTTTCTAAGCCCAAGAAGAAGGTAAAGCCCAATGCTTAAACGTGGATTTCTTAAAAGTGGGGACTTTGAGGATAAAGGCACAGTGTGGATGGGGGAAGAATCGGTCATGAGGAGAATGAGGGTGGAGGTAGACTCTCCAAACGCAGTTAATCCAGAGCAGGGGACAAAAGGCAAGGCATCTCCAGAAGGGAAGTGTGTTCCCTGCATCCTGTAGGAGCGAGAAACTGTCAACAAGGCCAGCTTCAGTGGATTTGGGGTAGAGGAGCCTCTTTTTGAAGAGTTGATCGAGGCAGTTGAGCCTTCAGCTAAGCATCTATTTGAAGACTTGGCTGAGGATTGGTTGGACATAGAGGCGAACAAGTGAGAGGAGATTAGATCGCGTTTGATCGAAGACTGGAGCCGAAAAGGATTTTTGGGAAAGTGAGCGAGGAAGTTGACTTCTGTGAGAGTTAGAAGAGGGGGAGGAGATGTGAAGATGGAGTAAGGTGGACATTTTGCGTCAGAGGCGTTCTCAACAGATCGGGTTGGGCTGAAGTCAGCATCGCTATTTAGGTCGCGTAGGCGCCTGGATGAAAAACGGGTACGTCGTCAAGACGTCTGGAAGTAAGGTGATCTCTGTTGGAGTTTTCTTTATTTCGGATGGACAATTTTATATTTTTACATCTTTGTTTCCTCCATTTTTTAGGATTGTCTTGTTAAGGACTTTTAGGTGGGGGGGCGGGGGGGGGTGGGGGGCTTTATTGGCCTCACAGTCTTTTCTCAGGGAAAAAAAAAGTAAAAAAATGTTCACTTTTACATTGATCCTACTGGAATATGTTTCTTAAAGAGTGGCTATAAAGATGATCCGTTATGATGGAACTATCAAATCTCAATCTCAGTCGTTTTCAAATTAGAAATAGAAAAATTTACAGGTTTTCAAATTAAGATGTCACAAAAGCATGGCAGATTGAAAACGAATAAGAAATAAAAAGACTTCAGCAAGTAGCAAAAGGTTTGTCATTCACGTTTTTATTTTGAAAGCAAAACGTATTAAGAATCGCGGTCCGTGTTCCATTAAAAAGAATCAGCATGATTAATGCAGTTTTGTCGTTCATCCCAATGTATTTCTCCTTGTTCTTCCCACTCCCCACATGAGTGAAAAAAGATATCGAGTCCCTTAGAAGAAAGTTCCTTTGAGGCGGAACGCTAAAGGATAAAAGGCTTACTGTCTCGTAAAGTTGGAAGCGAGTTTGCAATGAAGGGAGTTTGGCGGTTTGAGGGTTATCAATCTCCGGGATTTCAATAAGGCCTTACTTTCAAAATGATGGTGGAATTTTTTTTTGAAGATTCTACTCGCAAGTGGGCCATGCTTGTTTCCCATAACTATCGCCCCCTCACAGGTTAGTGGTCAGATCGGTGTATCAATTTGGACTTCATCTTTTTTCTGGAAAGGCATGTCCTTAGTTAAAAACATCTTCTTCTCAGGTATTACAAATTAAGTCATCAATGGGAGAAGTACGAGATTTTGGTAAAATAAATGGTGCTCAACTGTCCCCTTGGGGATCCTCTTCCCTTATTTTCATTCACATGTCCTGGACCCAGTAGGACTGGTCCTCTCATATCAGTCGGTAACAAGCTGGAACATACGAGTGCCCCATTTAAGTCATGAACCTGAGGGCAAAGGGATGAGCTGTTACATTGTAATACCCCGTTCCCGGAATACGTACTTAGTTGCGTATTCAGATTTTCGGTCGTATTTTTTCGATTTGTTTCCTGTATTTATTCTGTATTATGAATTCCTTATATGACTGCTTTGTCTTGGATTTGGATTCGTGGATTCGGAGTCAGCCCTAGTCTGAACCGAAGGCCCGATCCTAGAGTATTACCCGATTTAGACATTCTGATAATTAGAATTGACCGATTTTAGTTTTAAATATCATTTCCCAATATTATATATTTTCTATGATTTTCTAGATTTTTTCTGGAATTAAAATGAAAGTCTTCAAAACCGGTGTCGACCAGTGCCGCTGATTGATTCCAGGATTTTTATTTCACAATCAGCTAGGAATTTCTAGAAGTCCTTTAGGCTTTATTCCTTAGAATCATATTTTCTACCTACATTCTTTTTCTGAGGATTTTATGATTTTATGAAAATTCCAACGGAGTCGGTAAATTATTGATTCCAGGATTTTTAGTTTTAAAAATATAAAGTATTTCTTCGAACGGATTTCACTATGATACTTAGTATAATATTCTTGATTTTTGATAATTATTTCGGTCGTTTCCGAGATACTTGAATTTCGGACGATTCCGGCATTTTCCGAAATGTTTTCCGCATCCATGATTTAAACCCGGGAATCAGCCTTTTCAATATTTTCATCTTTCAAGTCAAAGAGAATATCTTCTCATTGTAATTTCTTTTCTTTTTCCTTTTCCTTTTTCCTTCCTCCACAACCACAAGCTTTTCTATTTCCAAAAATCCCACTTCCTCCAAAATTCCAACACCACACACTTCCACCTACTTCCTCCATTAAATGCATCTCTTTTTCTCTCTCTTCCATGGCTTGCCAAGTGTGGCTAGAGGAGACACCTCATCCTCCCTTATTTGCAATTAAGTCCCTCTCTTTTGTTTAATTGCAACTCCTTTACAAAATCTCAAACCTATATAAACTTTCCCTTTACATTTCTATTTTTTCCTTTTCTTTCTTTTCTCCTCTCATTTCTTTCTTCTTCTTCTTCTTCTCCAAGAGAACCGGCCGACCCAACCTCCGCCCAGCCACCTCCGGCCACGTCGCCGGCGTGGACTCCTCCCAACTCCGGCCAAGCTCCACCTCCTCCATCACCAACAACAACAACTTCTCCATCTCCTTCTTCCTCAAGGATCATCACCAACTCTACCTTTCCTCTTCCTCTCCATCATCAATTTGGTGAGTAATCTTCCTCATCTAGACTTGATTTATTCTTAGTATGTTTGTATTTTCATATCTTGTACAAATATGTCTTCAAATCCATGATTAATTAGTCATCAAACCAAAACCCTAGAAATCTGTTCTGTTTGCTGTTTTCCCACGATTAGTCGACTTGACCTAGCCATTAGTCGACTAACCCTTTCATTTGAAACTTAACCATTTTCTGGAAACACAGTTTTAGTCGACTAGACCAAATTACCAGTCGACTAGAGACCCTTAGTCGACTACACCCTTGACCCTAGTCGACTAATTCTGTCTGTTTGTTACAGTTATTTACCTTCTCAAACTTGGATCTTATACTTGGTTTATATGTTGTATATTATACTTCTTGACTTGTATCTTGACTAACATCATCTTCACTTCTCTCTTTCTCTCTCCTCTTCACTCTACATATATATATCATAGTTTATGGCGTGCCCCGGATTTCGTGGATTTCGGATCTTTCGGCGCTTTGAGGTTTAGGCGAGTATTCTCACTCGCTACTTTCTTGTATGCGAGTAGTCTCGCCTCTATTTGAGTTTCCCGTTTCATCGGTCGATAAGTATTTCGCTTCTTATTTCCCTATTCATGTTTGCCCTGCAATTGCTTATATTATGGTAGCTTCATCTTGTACTTGTGCCATGCTATTGATATGCTTACTTCTTTATCATATACTATGCGTGGCAGACCCTTCGTGATCGTTGTATTCTTGGTTTCTGATATGTTATCACTTGCCCTGCTATTATTTCAGATCTGTCAGTTGCATGCTTCCTTTTAACACATGTATATCACCTAACTTCCAGTATGTTATCACCTGACCACCTGACATGCCACTATCTGGCAAGACCATCTTGTTATGTCATGACTTACCCAGACTTATTATCAATCCATTGTTATGCATGTTACTTGATATACATCACCATTTATCATGCTATCTCTTGACACCAAGCATGATACACCGATTCTTATAATTATCACGATAAAGGGAATGTAGTACCTGATTACTGTTATGTACTGATCACTGTTATGTATTCTTGTTATGATATTGCTCATTCCCGAAATCTGATAATTATGTTCATAAGCTATAAAAAGGACAACTTGTATGGGTATGGGAGGAAGTGATGGATGCCGGAATGATATCTTGCTTATAGTATGGGAATATGACATATTGGCGGTACTGTTAGTGGGACTTTGGGCCCACAGATTACTGTTAGGGGGACTTTGGGCCTCCAAAACTGGTCCCAGGTGTATGGGAACTACTATAAGAAGCTCTGTCAGTTCTCCATCTACTTCCGTTAACAACCCTCGACTTGCTTATATATGGATGTATGTGGGTTGGCCGTACACCAGGTCACATACCGAGATATATGGGTCAGACGAGTAATAATAATAATAGGTGTTTCCTGTGACCCCAGTTATGGTTACTGTTATGATTCCTGTTTTGATACCTGTTATGCACTCTTGTCACATCTGTTATGTATTCTTGTTATGACTACTTTGCAACTCTGATTCTATACGCTTAGATATTCGGTGGCATGAGATAACGGTATATAGATGAGGTTTCCTTGTTTGGATTATTCCTTCGATGTACTAGTCTCATGGGACCGTAACCTAAGCGTATACAATCAATTTTGCTTGTGATCGGTTTTACTTCGGATTTCTGTTTTACGATTGTTACGTTATACCCGTTCTTATATATACTTCATTTGTGTTCTAACCCTCCTGTCTTCTGTACTTGACTCTTGTACTCACCCTTGGCTCGCCACCTGGCTTTTGCATCCTACTCGCCTGGGGAGTTTCACTGACTCCCCTGGATTCTCATATCCAGGTTTCGGAGCTTGGAGCGTATGGGTTTCCTGTCGCTGCATCAGAGTGGCGCAGCGGTAGCGTGGACCCCGGTTGACCTTTCAGAGCTCCATCCTTCCAGACCCCCTGTGAGTCTCTCGAGTTTTCCTTTTTAAACTCGTGAGTGCCCTTTTTCTATTCATACTTGTACTTTTCCTTGTACACTTGTATGTGAGCGCCCTTTTATGCTGTTCATATATGTATATCTCTTGTACTCTCGCATTTGCGCATATCTGTGATGTATTATTATTGTAATATTCATCACCTCTGGTGATAACTCTGTGATTGTATATATATATGTGTGTTGGAATGTATAATGCACCATATGCTTCCGTACTCTGATTCTTGTCTGTACAGATGCTTAGCGTATATACGGGAGGGTAGTTCTGACCTACGTATATACGTTGCAGTGACGTCCCCGTATCGCCGGGATCGGGGCGTTACAGGTTGGTATCAGAGCTTAGGCTCTAACCTCCTCAGTACGTCCAGAAGGCAAATCAATGGTAAAGAGATTTGCAACTGGAATACATGAGTCTTGGTTATACATTCCAACTGCAAGTGCAGAGTTATCTATTTCTTGACTATCTTTCCTTTGATTTCAAATCCCTCCTTGACTATCTTTCCTTTGATTCCAAATTCCTCCTATCCTTTCCCTGTTTTGGTTTTATGAAGCCTTATACTATTTTAAGATATGACTAGACTAGAGAGGTAGTGGCTGGTTCAGAATGAAGCTATTATGTGATCTCTTCGGCCAATTCTATGAAGCTTGGTATTCTCCAGAATCGATCTTGATCTGGCTATCTTTCAGAGGACAGCAGTCGGATTCTTAATTATCGGTCTTCTTTATTATGCTCAGGATTTTCGGGGTTTTCTTTATTACACAGCCACGACATCATCAGTATTCATTTATTTCACAGCCACGACATCATCAGTATTATTCAGCATTATTCTAAAGATTTATTACACAGCCACGACATCATCAGCCGGAAATGCAGAGTATGATTATTATTCAGTTGACTTGAGAGCCCTACCTATAGTGCTTCATATCTTAATTGGTATAAATTCCACCCTTGTTCCCTTTGTGTTCAATTCACCCCTTAACGAAATTGCGAGGACGCAATTTTTTGTAAGGTGGGTGGATTGTAATACCCCGTTCCCGGAATACGTACTTAGTTGCGTATTCAGATTTTCGGTCGTATTTTTTCGATTTGTTTCCTGTATTTATTCTGTATTATGATTCCTTATATGACTGCTTTGTCTTGGATTTGGATTCGTGGATTCGGAGTCAGCCCTAGTCTGAACCGAAGGCCCGATCCTAGAGTATTACCCGATTTAGACATTCTGATAATTAGAATTGACCGATTTTAGTTTTAAATATCATTTCCCAATATTATATATTTTCTATGATTTTCTAGATTTTTCTGGAATTAAAATGAAAGTCTTCAAAACCGGTGTCGACCAGTGCCGCTGATCGATTCCAGGATTTTTATTTCACAATCAGCTAGGAATTTCTAGAAGGTCCTTTAGGCTTTATTCCTTAGAATCATATTTTCTACCTACATTCTTTTTCTGAGGATTTTATGATTTTATGAAAATTCCAACGGAGTCGGTAAATTATTGATTCCAGGATTTTTAGTTTTAAAACTATAAAGTATTTCTTCGAACGGATTTCACTATGATACTTAGTATAATATTCTTGATTTTTGATAATTATTTCGGGTCGTTCCGAGATACTTGAATTTCGGACGATTCCGGCATTTTTCGAAATGTTTTCCGCATCCATGATTTAAACCCGGGAATCAGCCTTTTCAATATTTTCATCTTTCAAGTCAAAGAGAAATATCTTCTCATTGTAATTTCTTTTCTTTTTCTTTTCCTTTTCCTTTTTCCTTCCTCCACAACCACAGCTTTTCTATTTTCCAAAAATCCCACTTCCTCCAAAATTCCACACACACACACCACACTACTTCCTCCATTAAATGCATCTCTTTTTCTCTCTCTTCCATGGCTTGCCAAGTGTGGCTAGAGGAGACACCTCATCCTCCCTTATTTGCAATTAAGTCCCTCTCTTTTGTTTAATTGCAACTCCTTTACAAAATCTCAAACCTATATAAACTTTCCCTTACATTTCTATTTTTTCCTTTTCTTTCTTTTCTCCTCTCATTTCTTTCTTCTTCTTCTTCTTCTCCAAGAGAACCGGCCGACCCAACCTCCGGCCAGCCACCTCCGGCCACGTCGCCGGCGTGGACTCCTCCCAACTCCGGCCAAGCTCCACCTCCATCCATCACCAACAACAACAACTTCTCCATCTCCTTCTTCCTCAAGGATCATCACCAACTCTACCTTTCCTCTTCCTCTCCATCATCAATTTGGTGAGTAATCTTCCTCATCTAGACTTGATTTATTCTTAGTATGTTTGTATTTTCATATCTTGTACAAATATGTCTTCAAATCCATGATTAATTAGTCATCAAACCAAAACCCTAGAAATCTGTTCTGTTTGCTGTTTTCCCACGATTAGTCGACTTGACCTAGCCATTAGTCGACTAACCCTTTCATTTGAAACTTAACCATTTTCTGGAAACACAGTTTTAGTCGACTAGACCAAATTACCAGTCGACTAGAGACCCTTAGTCGACTACACCCTTGACCCAAGTCGACTAATTCTGTCTGTTTGTTACAGTTATTTACCTTCTCAAACTTGGATCTTATACTTGGTTTATATGTTGTATATTATACTTCTTGACTTGTATCTTGACTAACATCATCTTCACTTCTCTCTTTCTCTCTCTCTCTCTTCACTCTACATATATATATCATAGTTTATGGCGTGCCCCGGATTTCGTGGATTTCGGATCTTTCGGCGCTTTGAGGTTTAGGCGAGTATTCTCACTCGCTACTTTCTTGTATGCGAGTAGTCTCGCCTCTATTTGAGTTCCCGTTTCATCGGTCGATAAGTATTTCGCTTCTTATTTCCCTATTCATGTTTGCCCTGCAATTGCTTATATTATGGTAGCTTCATCTTGTACTTGTGCCATGCTATTGATATGCTTACTTCTTTATCATATACTATGCGTGGCAGACCCTTCGTGATCGTTGTATTCTTGGTTTCTGATATGTTATCACTTGCCCTGCTATTATTTCAGATCTGTCAGTTGCATGCTTCCTTTTAACACATGTATATCACCTAACTATGTCCAGTATGTTATCACCTGACCACCTGACATGCCACTATCTGGCAAGACCATCTTGTTATGTCATGACTTACCCAGACTTATTATCAATCCATTGTTATGCATGTTACTTGATATACATCACCATTTATCATGCTATCTCTTGACACAAGCATGATACACCGATTCTTATAATTATCACGATAAAGGGAATGTAGTACCTGATTACTGTTATGTACTGATCACTGTTATGTATTCTTGTTATGATATTGCTCATCCCCGAAATCTGATAATTATGTTCATAAGCTATAAAAAGGACAACTTGTATGGGTATGGGAGGAAGTGATGGATGCCGGAATGATATCTTGCTTATAGTATGGGAATATGACATATTGGCGGTACTGTTAGTGGGACTTTGGGCCCACAGATTACTGTTAGGGGGACTTTGGGCCTCCAAAACTGGTCCCAGGTGTATGGGAACTACTATAAGAAGCTCTGTCAGTTCTCCATCTACTTCCGTTAACAACCCTCGACTTGCTTATATATGGATGTATGTGGGTTGGCCGTACACCAGGTCACATACCGAGATATATGGGTCAGACGAGTAATAATAATAATAGGTGTTTCCTATGACCCCAGTTATGGTTACTGTTATGATTCCTGTTTGATACCTGTTATGCACTCTTGTCACATCTGTTATGTATTCTTGTTATGACTACTTTGCAACTCTGATTCTATACGCTTAGATATTCGGTGGCATGAGATAACGGTATATAGATGAGGGTTTCCTTGTTTGGATTATTCCTTCGATGTACTAGTCTCATGGGACCGTAACCTAAGCGTATACAATCAATTTTGCTTGTGATCGGTTTTACTTCGGATTTCCTGTTTTACGATTGTTACGTTATACCCTTTCTTATATATACTTCATTTGTGTTCTAACCCTCCTGTCTTCTGTACTTGACTCTTGTACTCACCCTTGGCTCGCCACCTGGCTTTTGCATCCTAGCTCCTACTGCCTGGGGAGTTTCACTGACTCCCCTGGATTCTCATATCCAGGTTTCGGAGCTTGGAGCGTATGGGTTTCCTGTCGCTGCATCAGAGTGGCGCAGCGGTAGCGTGGACCCCGGTTGACCTTTCAGAGCTCCATCCTTCCAGACCCCCTGTGAGTCTCTCGAGTTTTCCTTTTTAAACTCGTGAGTGCCCTTTTTCTATTCATACTTGTACTTTTCCTTGTCACTTGTATGTGAGCGCCCTTTTATGCTGTTCATATATGTATATCTCTTGTACTCTCGCATTTGCGCGCATATCTGTGATGTATTATTATTGTAATATTCATCACCTCTGGTGATAACTCTGTGATTGTATATATATATATGTGTTGGAATGTATAATGCACCATATGCTTCCGTACTCTGATTCTTGTCTGTACTGATGCTTAGCGTATATACGAGGGAGTAGTTCTGACCTACGTATATACGTTGCAGTGACGTCCCCGTATCGCCGGTCGGGGCGTTACAGGTTGGTATCAGAGCTTAGGCTCTAACCTCCTCAGTACGTCCAGAAGGCAAATCAATGGTAAAGAGATTTGCAACTGGAATACATGAGTCTTGGTTATACATTCCAACTGCAAGTGCAGAGTTATCTATTTCTTGACTATCTTTCCTTTGATTTCAAATCCCTCCTTGACTATCTTTCCTTTGATTCCAAATTCCTCCTATCCTTTCCCTGTTTTGTTTTTATGAAGCCTTATACTATTTTAAGATATGACTAGACTAGAGAGGTAGTGGCTGGTTCAGAATGAAGCTATTATGTGATCTCTTCGGCCAATTCTATGAAGCTTGGTATTCTCCAGAATCGATCTTGATCTGGCTATCTTTCAGAGGACAGCAGTCGGATTCTTAATTATCGGTCTTCTTTATTATGCTCAGGATTTTCGGGGTTTTCTTTATTACACAGCCACGACATCATCAGTATTCATTTATTTCACAGCCACGACATCATCAGTATTATTCAGCATTATTCTAAAGATTTATTACACAGCCACGACATTATCAGCCGGAAATGCAGAGTATGATTATTATTCAGTTGACTTGAGAGCCCTACCTATAGTGCTTCATATCTTAATTGGTATAAATTCCACCCTTGTTCCCTTTGTGTTCAATTCACCCCTTAACGAAATTGCGAGGACGCAATTTTTTGTAAGGTGGGTGGATTGTAATACCCCGTTCCCGGAATACGTACTTAGTTGCGTATTCAGATTTTCGGTCGTATTTTTTCGATTTGTTTCCTGTATTTATTCTGTATTATGAATTCCTTATATGACTGCTTTGTCTTGGATTTGGATTCGTGGATTCGGAGTCAGCCCTAGTCTGAACCGAAGGCCCGATCCTAGAGTATTACCCGATTTAGACATTCTGATAATTAGAATTGACCGATTTTAATTTTAAATATCATTTCCCAATATTATATATTTTCTATGATTTTCTAGATTTTTCTGGAATTAAAATGAAAGTCTTCAAAACCGGTGTCGACCAGTGCCGCTGATCGATTCCAGGATTTTTATTTCACAATCAGCTAGGAATTTCTAGAAGGTCCTTTAGGCTTTATTCCTTAGAATCATATTTTCTACCTACATTCTTTTTCTGAGGATTTTATGATTTTATGAAAATTCCAACGGAGTCGGTAAATTATTGATTCCAGGATTTTTAGTTTTAAAACTATAAAGTATTTCTTCGAACGGATTTCACTATGATACTTAGTATAATATTCTTGATTTTTGATAATTATTTCGGGTCGTTCCGAGATACTTGAATTTCGGACGATTCCGGCATTTTTCGAAATGTTTTCCGCATCCATGATTTAAACCCGGGAATCAGCCTTTTCAATATTTCATCTTTCAAGTCAAAGAGAAATATCTTCTCATTGTAATTTCTTTTCTTTTTCCTTTTCCTTTTTCCTTCCTCCACAACCACAAGCTTTTCTATTTTCCAAAAATCCCACTTCCTCCAAAATTCCAACACCACACACTTCCACCTACTTCCTCCATTAAATGCATCTCTTTTTTCTCTCTCTTCCATGGCTTGCCAAGTGTGGCTAGAGGAGACACCTCATCCTCCCTTATTTGCAATTAAGTCCCTCTTTTTTGTTAATTGCAACTCCTTTACAAAATCTCAAACCTATATAAACTTTCCCTTTACATTTCTATTTTTTCCTTTTCTTTCTTTTCTCCTCTCATTTCTTTCTTCTTCTTCTTCTTCTCCAAGAGAACCGGCCGACCCAACCTCCGGCCAGCCACCTCCGGCCACGTCGCCGGCGTGGACTCCTCCCAACTCCGGCCAAGCTCCACCTCCTCCTCCATCACCAACAACAACAACTTCTCCATCTCCTTCTTCCTCAAGGATCATCACCAACTCTACCTTTCCTCTTCCTCTCCATCATCAATTTGGTGAGTAATCTTCTCATCTAGACTTGATTTATTCTTAGTATGTTTGTATTTTCATATCTTGTACAAATATGTCTTCAAATCCATGATTAATTAGTCATCAAACCAAAACCCTAGAAATCTGTTCTGTTTGCTGTTTTCCCACGATTAGTCGACTTGACCTAGCCATTAGTCGACTAACCCTTTCATTTGAAACTTAACCATTTTCTGGAAACACAGTTTTAGTCGACTAGACCAAATTACCAGTCGACTAGAGACCCTTAGTCGACTACACCCTTGACCCTAGTCGACTAATCTGTCTGTTTGTTACAGTTATTTACCTTCTCAAACTTGGATCTTATACTTGGTTTATATGTTGTATATTATACTTCTTGACTTGTATCTTGACTAACATCATCTTCACTTCTCTCTTTCTCTCTCCTCTTCACTCTACATATATATATCATAGTTTATGGCGTGCCCCGGATTTCGTGGATTTCGGATCTTTCGGCGCTTTGAGGTTTAGGCGAGTATTCTCACTCGCTACTTTCTTGTATGCGAGTAGTCTCGCCTCTATTTGAGTTTCCCGTTTCATCGGTCGATAAGTATTTCGCTTCTTATTTCTCTATTCATGTTTGCCCTGCAATTGCTTATATTATGGTAGCTTCATCTTGTACTTGTGCCATGCTATTGATATGCTTACTTCTTTATCATATACTATGCTATGCGTGGCAGACCCTTCGTGATCATTGTATTCTTGGTTTCTGATATGTTATCACTTGCCCTGCTATTATTTCAGATCTGTCAGTTGCATGCTTCCTTTTAACACATGTATATCACCTAACTTCCAGTATGTTATCACCTGACCACCTGACATGCCACTATCTGGCAAGACCATCTTGTTATGTCATGACTTACCCAGACTTATTATCAATCCATTGTTATGCATGTTACTTGATATACATCACCATTTATCATGCTATCTCTTGACACCAAGCATGATACACCCGATTCTTATAATTATCACGATAAAGGGAATGTAGTACCTGATTACTGTTATGTACTGATCACTGTTATGTATTCTTGTTATGATATTGCTCATTCCCGAAATCTGATAATTATGTTCATAAGCTATAAAAAGGACAACTTGTATGGGTATGGGAGGAAGTGATGGATGCCGGAATGATATCTTGCTTATAGTATGGGAATATGACATATTGGCGGTACTGTTAGTGGGATTTTGGGCCCACAGATTACTGTTAGGGGGACTTTGGGCCTCCAAAACTGGTCCCAGGTGTATGGGAACTACTATAAGAAGCTCTGTCAGTTCTCCATCTACTTCCGTTAACAACCCTCGACTTGCTTATATATGGATGTATGTGGGTTGGCCGTACACCAGGTCACATACCGAGATATATGGGTCACGAGTAATAATAATAATAGGTGTTTCCTGTGACCCCAGTTATGGTTACTGTTATGATTCCTGTTTTGATACCTGTTATGCACTCTTGTCACATCTGTTATGTATTCTTGTTATGACTACTTTGCAACTCTGATTCTATACGCTTAGATATTCGGTGGCATGAGATAACAGTATATAGATGAGGGTTTTCCTTGTTTGGATTATTCCTTCGATGTACTAGTCTCATGGACCGTAACCTAAGCGTATACAATCAATTTTGCTTGTGATCGGTTTTACTTCGGATTTCCTGTTTTAACGATTGTTACGTTATACCCGTTCTTATATATACTTCATTTGTGTTCTAACCCTCCTGTCTTCTGTACTTGACTCTTGTACTCACCCTTGGCTCGCCACCTGGCTTTTGCATCCTACTCGCCTGGGGAGTTTCACTGACTCCCCTGGATTCTCATGTCCAGGTTTCGGAGCTTGGAGCGTATGGGTTTCCTGTCGCTGCATCAGAGTGGCGCAGCGGTAGCGTGGACCCCGGTTGACCTTTCAGAGCTCCATCCTTCCAGACCCCCTGTGAGTCTCTCGAGTTTTCCTTTTTAAACTCGTGAGTGCCCTTTTTCTATTCATACTTGTACTTTTCCTTGTACACTTGTATGTGAGCGCCCTTTTATGCTGTTCATATATGTATATCTCTTGTACTCTCGCATTTGCGCATATCTGTGATGTATTATTATTGTAATATTCATCACCTCTGGTGATAACTCTGTGATTGTATATATATATATATGTGTTGGAATGTATATGCACCATATGCTTCCGTACTCTGATTCTTGTCTGTACTGATGCTTAGCGTATATACGGGAGGGTAGTTCTGACCTACGTATATACGTTGCAGTGACGTCCCCGTATCGCCGGGATCGGGGCGTTTCATACATACCCTCCCACTTGCCAAATCCTCAAGGGACCAGAGATCGTCCAATGTGGGTTTGGGATCCTAATTGGACCTTTTCGGAAAGAGCACCTACTTCAGATTGAATGTGGGGGGGGGGGGGGGGGGGGGGGGCGCAACAACGCCCATTTGCTAAAGCTATTTGGAGCATTAAAGCGCCCATTAAAATCAGGGTATTTCTTTGGTTAGTTTGCAAAGGGGTCATTTTTACTTGAGATAATCTCACGAAAAGGGGCTGGCAGGGGCCGGGCGTTTGTGCACTACGTGCAGAAGATGGAGAATCTATTGATCACTTATTTTTAAGATGCACATTTTCAATTCAAGTATGGCAAGGGTTGGCAAAGTATTTGAAAGTGTGCATTCCACAATTGCCGATGGGGTGAAAATATTCTGGGCTTCTTGGAGATATACTTCTTTTAATAAACAACAGAGGGTTATTTGGGACTTATTAACGGTTGATATTTTTTGGGGGGATTGTTGTAACTGAAATTGATATACTCCAATACCAATATTGCGTGCATAATCCGGAATACCATACTTACTATGATACCAATAGTTGGGAGATAGGGAGATCCCCACTGACGACTTCAAGCACGCCATGAGATCGATTATCTCGAGCACACAAGATGAATATTAAAAGATATAAAAAGAAGAACACACAAATTTGACGTGGTTTGGCCCAAACTTGGCCTACGTCCACGGGAGAAAACTTGAGAGAGCTTTATTAATAACTTAATACAAAGAGATTTAACATTCCTCTTGATGACACAAGAGTATTCACCTTCCTCTTGAATTCACGCGTAGCTTACAAGAGTATACATTCTCTCTATGCCTTCACTTTTTAGGGCCTTCTTGACTTTTTAGAGCTTTCTTGTCTTTTTAGGGTCTTACATTGTTGTTCACAACTTTCTTTACTCTTCTACTCTTCTGCTCTAATTTACAATGCTGGGTTATAACCTTTATTTATAAGATTTTACAATACAACTCCCATTTGGACTATGAGATGATCTTGACCATTGGATGCTTGAAGAATCTTGTTCAATCCTATTAAGAGTTGATCTCCTTGATCTAGAAGGATTCTAGACCTTTTAATCTTTAGTAACAAATCTTTATTGAATAAGAATTGAATCTTATTCATACTCTTCCTGAAAAGAAAACTTACAATCACCTGAAAAGAAACTGTTTCATCTTGATTTGCTTCTTTTTCTTCAAGCTATCGTCTTCTCGACTCAATTAGATTTTCTTGGACCATCATCTCCTTTTGAAAAATAAGACAAAATCTTTTCTTGTTTTGAAGCTTTTAGCAAAACAACTTGAGATTTTAGATTATTATCTTATTCTTTTCTTGGTTGTAACTATGTCGTGAAGCCTTTAATCCTGCCCCTCTCCCCGAGGCCTTTGGCGGATTCATCGTCATGCCTTGAGCCATCTCGAGCCTTACCCGAATGCACTCTTTCTTTAGCTATCCATCAACAATTAGACCTGTTGCAGTTTTTCTTGAAACTCCACCTCAAAGTGAGCTCCCTTTAAGCTTTTCATTGAAACTCCTTGACGTAGTTTCTTTCCCTAACTTGCATTGCATCACCGCAGCCACTAGCAATTTGCTTTGTGACGCCTTCCGGGCCATGGCCCTGCCGGTCTTGAGGTATTCCGCCTCTAATTCTACATGATCTTACCAACTTTACACGAACATTGTCAAGGACTTGTAGTGCCATGTTCTTCCACCAATTACTTGGTGATGATCTACCTTCCATCAATGTTTTAACCTTGAAACTTACCGTCTTCACATAACTGTCATAGTCTTATTGGGCCTTCCCGTCACACAGTGCCATGGTCTTCCTTCCATCAATCAGGGTTGCCATCTATCATATATTGATGTTTGCCAGATATATTTCCTTACTATTGATGATCTTCAAACCTGATAGATCCACCAACGCCTGCAATAATCTCACTGTGTCACGACTAGTCCGTCGTAATTTTGACTGTGATCTCTGTCGATTCCTTTAATCGATCTGTATAAAACTGCATCAGATATTTGAATCTTCTCAATCTGCACCCACCATTGCATCCAGAATGCTAAAAACATAGGGTTCGATACCTGGATCATCTAAACCCGACTACGATTGCACGATCTATGTTCCGATCAATCTCGTTCATTGATCATATTCATCACCCTCCACTATTTTTTTCCTTTGATTTGCTGCCACAACGAGCTTCCATAGATGCCTTATGCGATGCTTCCATGACCTCGTTGAAATCTTCTTGTCGTCCGTGTTGCCCAATGGCCTTCCACTCTAGTTTTGATGATGATCAACACTCATGTAGTTATGTTTACTAATATTCTTGTGTTTCTAAGTTTCAGATCATTAACAGGATATTAGTTGGTGATTAGCTTCAACAAGATGATTAGAAACTATTCATGATGATTCCGGTGCCAAAGCTTAAAGATCATACTTTTGCACTTGGAGGATCACGCGTTTGGGATCGAGTCTACTTGAAGATGGAAGATCGACAAGAAGACTTAGGTATCCTAGTTTAGATAGAGTTTTAGATCCATATTTGTAAAGCTTAGTTTAGTTGATATGCTCAAGTGAACACAAACACACACGTTTTATGATTTGATATTTGGTTTTTATGAATAGTTGATCAAAACAAGTTTACATATGTTATATGTATAGTAGATATTTTCTATTTATACATACATGCTTTAACTTGGTAAACAAACTTATTTTGATATCCCTATTCATGTTTTGGAAAAATCAAGTTTGACAAAATACAAGGTTTTGTTTTTGATAAAATTTGCAAGACACAAAATGAATTGATATGTTGTTATATTGTCTTGAAATTTTTATCACATGTTTATGTTTTAACATTAAATGATAAAACAAGTTTTATGGAATTTTCAGAAATGACAAAAAGTTTTTATAAAATATTTTTCCCAAATTTTCTGACCTTGTTTTGTGCTGACAGGCTGGTCGGTCGACCGTGACGGTCGACCGCACCAAGGGCCGGTCGACGTGCCGTTGCGGTCGACCGACGTGCACAGACGTGCACGTCTGTTAGGCACAGACACGGTCGACCGGGACGGTCGACCGAGTTGAGAGCTCTGCTCTCGGGTTTTTTTTCGGTCGACCGGGCCGATCGACCGCAGTTGCCCAACGGTCATAATCTGACCGTTGGCGGTCGACCGGACCGGTCGACCGGCAGTCTGTCAGACTGCCAACTCAGCCTAACGGCTAGTTTTGTATAGGGGCTATATAAACCCCATCTCTTTGGGGATTTTAGCCAAGTTTTTCAAGAGAAAAATTTTCAGTTTTCTGTAGTGTTTAAAAGAGTTTTCAAAGAGTTTTAAGTGCAAAATCTTCTCATCTTTATTGTTTTAGGGTTTTTGAAAATCAAAGAAAAATAGGTTTTTGGGATTTTTTCTTAGATCTTCAATTCTATCATATTGCAAGTATTTTCCCAAAAAATTTTTCTTTGTTGCTTGTTTCCAAAAACACTTGTTTCCACACTTGAGCTATCTTCTATCCTAAACTATTAGGATCTTGTTTTTGTGGAAAAAGATAAGAGAAAAAGAAAGAGAAGTGTTTGAAGTTGTTTGTTGTAAACCTCATTGTTGTAAACACCCTTATACTTGTGAATCCCTCTTCGGTAGAGGTGATCGGGTGATTGTGTTGTGGATCCCTCTTAGGTAGAGGTGATAGTGTTTGGTTGTGAGCCTCTTCGGTAGAGGTGTGTGGATTGGTTGTTGTATTGGCTACGGCCTTGCCCCTCGGTTGTGAGGTGGTTGTTTGAGAAAGGAGTTTGGTACTCCTAGAGTTGTAAGAAATCCTCTTTGGTAGAGGTTCCCTCGGTGGGAGTTGAGTTAGTGGAAATCCTACACGGTGGTGTAGGCGGGGATGTAGAGCAAGGTGCTCGAACCTCGAAACAATCTTGGTGTTTGCGTATTGATCCATTGTCTCTCTAACTCTCTCTCTTATATTGTGCAAGCATCATATTCATATCATATCATATTTGCTTGTGTTGTGCATATTTCATATTGCCTTGCATTTATTCATATTGTTATTCATTCTTATATGCTTGGCTTGATTGTGTGTATTTCATATTGCTTGGATTGCTTGTGTATGTGTGCCTAACTTATACTCATCCAACAAGAGCTTCACATAGCACCTCAACCCATTTCAAGGGAATCAAGGGAGTTAGTCCAGAGCCTCGCAAGGGGAATTCGGCTACACTTGTTGTATTGTATTAGTTTGTGCATAATTTGTATTAGCTTCCGCATTTAGCGCACTTAGTTTTGCATTTAGTTTGTTAGATTAGCACAAACACCTATTCCACCCCCCCTCTAGGTGTTTTTACAATTGGTATCAGAGCAAAGTGCTCCTGATACTTAGGCTTAACATCCTAGGAGTGATCCATTTGCTTGCTAATCTCATTTGCATTTGTTTGTTTGCACA